>CM064861.1:24374430-24502571 GCA_032719365.1 Prinsepia uniflora | reverse complement strand
AGAACTCTGCCTCCCTCGTACCCAACAACTCTGGGTACAGTCACCCTGATAACGCATACGAGAAAAGGAAACGTCACCGATTCCCAACAAGCGTAACTACGACCACTCTCGGTAGTAGCGCCTGCCACACACTCGTGCAGACCTAACTACCAGGCATCACTATCCAGATTCCGCATCCAACGGACTCACTCGCCCGTACCAAATACTCTGTATCCCCGCTCCGGGATTCCATTAACAAGTACCAACCTTGATAACTTGACCCACCAATCACTAACCAGCCGTACTCCGACTAACCCAAATGTCGTCTACCAGGTCGCCCACGACCTTAGTTGCACCAACCCACAACTGAAGTAGCACAAAAACCAACTCGGTCTAACCGATACGTACAACCCTGACTGCGAAGTGCAGTCCCAACACAAGCTGACATGACTAGACCGACTAACGAATCCAAATCCGAATAGTCGTCCAAGTCAAACCACACGTCAACTCCCATTTCCGACCCATACACATACGGTAGTGTTCCACGATCACACCTAGAGTTCCCCAGAATCCAACTGCATAAGGCAGTAAAATCCACGATCTGACCGACCCCGCGGTCCGGACATCATAAAGACGTCAATCCAATCCTACCGTCAATCCAACTCGGATTCCTCGAATCCGGTTGCTAACTGCCAATTGCAGTAAATCCATTTAACTCAACATAATCTGACCATCTAATGGTCACAACATCGAATCAGTCGTCGGAACCGATCCTACGACATCATGAAGACGATCCCAACTAACCGTCTCACGATCACACTCCAGAATACGAACACGTTAATCCTTCCGTAGGGTCCCACACTATCACCCACGATAGAACTATGGCAACCCGGGCATCTAGTGCCGAACCAAAACGATCCTATCCTACTAACTATCGTATCGGCACCCCAACTATCAGGTTGATCACGAACTGTAGACACTTGAGATATCACATCCTCGGACCTGTGCATTACTCCGAGAGCTACACGGTTGCTCGAGTAGAGACAACCCCGCTTTGATACCACGCTGACAGGACCCATCCCAATCCCCCCGGGATTAGTGCGGGATGACCCTGCTCCCGTCTGACACGAAGTATCAGACAAGGGATATTTCCGACCTTTGCCCTCCCGGGCTATCAGAGTACGCCAGGATCCGGAGGAGGCATGTGATATCTCGGTCTTTGCTACAGTCCACATCCGATGTCAACCTGAAGGGCAGTCAAAACATTAAAAAACTGTGAGTGGACAAAACAAAAGTTTATAAAAACATTTTAACGAAGACATTTGTACCCTTCACTAAAAATCATGCATGCATTCGAAAACCATTTATCCAAAACAAACCATATGTGGGGACTAAGCCCAAAGCAAATATAAACCAAGGTCGAAAGGACCATAATGAAAACGACCATACGGGCCACTGCCCAAATCCATAAGGGACTCGGCCCCAAACCATAAAGAAACCAAGTACACGAGCCACTGCTCAAATCCTGTGCACACCTATGCACACCACATATCATATATCATATATACATCACATACATATATATAAGTCACACAACCAATCCTGTCACGGTATCCAAAGCTACGCGCGTGCTACCCGGGTCTCAATCCGAGTCATCTCAAAGTCAAGGTCAATGTCCGCAGACCACTTACCCTACCCGAGGTAATAGTAACCATAGCCTTCCTGAGAGTAAGGAACCCAACTGGGGGGTGACTCCACTCAGTCGGTGCTCCGTGACTACTCCGGGGTCCACCCAGGCCAACGACCCTCCCCGGAGGAGATAATAGAAGTAAAGGAAGGTAGATGAACATATATATACATAACATAAACATTCATGTCTGGTTCCCCCTGAACCGTCATGATCCATAATATCCATAATCAGGTAACATGCCGGTTCCCATAAACAGTCATGTACCGTAATAACATAACCGAGGTAACATGCCGATTCCCATAAACCGTCATGTACCGTAATAACCAACAAGGGTTCATTGCCGGTTCCCATAAACCGTCATGAACCTCGATACCATAACAAGAGTTCATGCCGGTTCCCATAAACCGTCATGAACCTGGGAATCCATTTAAGGTTCCTTGACCTGAAATCAAAACCGTAAAGTGACTGGGTCTCGTGCCCGAACATAGGACATCAACTGTGCACCGTGCCCGAAATTTGAGGTCATATGCCCGAGACAAAACCAAATGGGTCTCATACCCGAATTCATCCTTTTGAAATCTAAATCCAGTTCATTTAAATCAATAAAGAAATACAGACCCGTATAAGCACCGTATAAGGCCGAAACCTTGAAATACGTGCTTATACGTAACCACATACAAATGCACCCATGGCATTACAAACAAGCATTTAAAACATATAATAAACATTTATGCATGCACCAATTTAGAAAACAAGGTCCACTCACAGACCGTCCGAGCTGCCGCCTCGATTTGCGTGCCATTCGGCTCCCCGAGCCGATCACCATCACCGGGACTCCCAAACCTGTCCAAATCGTAATAAAAGGTTACTAACTACTTAATTAACCTCCCACTAAAGCCCCGTAATTTTCCCGTATTTTTAACTATTTTTAAAACCGAACCTAAACCTTCCGATGCCCCAAAACATATCGAGACGGTCTCCGATTGACACGAAACCAGTCCCAAAATGTTTGTTACATCGAATAGATGATTTCGTATGTTGGAACCTTCCCCAGATTCCCTGCTACGCGCCCTCACGCGCCGCCTGAAGTGGCTGCGCATGGGCTTCACGCGCCGCTACAGTACCCGCTGACGTCATCGCTGACGTCAGCATGACGTCGTCTGACAGCTGTCAGGTCTGACATGTCAGACTCTGACAGGTGCCACGTGTTACACTCCCATTGGTCCATGTCACTGTACTGTCAGTGCCACGTGGCAGTCTGACATGTGCCACGTGTCATCACGGCACTGGTCCACGTCAGTGACACGTGTCAGCCCCTGATTGGGCCACGTCACTGACATGTCAGTGCTGACTGTGCACTGACATGTGACACGTGTCGGCTGATGAGTGGTCCACGTCACCTGACAATCTGACAAGTGCCACGTCATCATGCCACGTCGCCACCTTCAACCACTCGACGGGTTGACCCGAACCCTGCAACCGGGTCACCGTGACCCGCGACTTGACCCGGCCAGTTCTCCACCGTCCGACCACCGGTTCTCCACCGTCCGACCACCAAAATGCCTCCCGTTTGTCCCATTTTCATCCTCTAATCCTAACCTAGGGTTCTATGACATTAAAATGGAAGAAAAACATCAAAAACCCGTACCTTCAATTCGGCCATGGCGGCCGTGACTTCCTCCACCGTTCACGGTTGTTACAGGCCGTCCAACGCCTCGAAACCAATCCCTCTTGACTCCCCTAAGTCCCTAGAATGTGTTAGGATCCACAGAAACCCAAAACCGTCCCTTAAAACTCATTTTCGAATTTTGAAGTTTTCTTACCTCACGGGTTCTCCTCCGCCGTGTCCTCCACCGTGGGCCACCGTCCACCCTCTCCGTCCTCAGCCCTTCACACTCCCCCCACGGTCACTCCCAGCTCATACAAGTGATGAATGGTGAAGTGTGATTGTGTGTTTTGATTTTTGAAAGAAAATGAAGAAATGAAGAAAAATGGGGTTATGGTTTTCGGGTTGAAGGATGAACAAAGATGAAGGAGGATGGCTGATGAGAGAAAGAGAGATGGGATGGAGGGTGTGGATTTAAAGTTAGAATTGATTTGGAGGGTTGAGATTTAATGGTGGGTGGGTTTGGTTTATAAAATTAATTAAATAATATTAATTAATTATATAGATCCACATTTTGGGGGATCAAGTCAATGGGATGAGTGACACTTGTCACTCATCCATGGGGCCCACCAAAATATCCACCCAATCAGATTTCGCCAAAACGTCCCCGTCTCGAAGTTCGTGCATAGTGAAATCGAACTTCCGTGACCCATAACTCTCCCGTTCGAAGTCCGATTTCAGTGTGCCGCCTGCCTATGGATTCGTATCGTCTTTATCTACGTAACGGTCTTCGGCCCCCGGCCATTGGACCTCCCGGTCAAAAAGTCAACATATGACCCCCATTTAACCAAAATTACCAAAATGCCCCTAAACTTCCGAACGTCATAACTTCCTCCTCGAACGTCGGAATTGAACGTGCCACCTGTCTATGAACTCGTGACGTCACGAACTACGTCACGGTCATCGGTCAAAGTCCATTTGACCACCCGATTGAAAAGTCAACGTTTGCCACCACCAAGGGCAAAACGATCATTTCGCATCGTTCGTCCGATTTCGCTCTACTAATCACGGATTAGCCTCATTAATTGTGATTAGTCACTAATCTAATCATGGAATCTGGGACGGGTTGTTACAATTGAGGAGAAGATGGAGAAGGCATTCCTGCTGCTTAGCAATGTAAGTGGAATTTTTGTGCCAAGGTTGATGTATAGACTAAGTGTATGTCGGTCTAATCTTTAGTTGTGTGCAGGCTCTCGGTGAGGTCTATATGCAGTTTACCACTGCTTAGAAGAGGGTTGTCTCTGCCAAGAAGGACAAATAGAAGCTCAAGAAGAGACAGGATAAGTTGGCACCCAAGCTTCGGGAGGCCGACAAGGCTATCAAGCTTGCCTCCGACCTGTCTCGGCAACTAGAGGCCGAAAGACGCAAGGTGCATGAGGCGATGGTTTCCAAGGAGGAACTGAGGCCCTAGCTCCAGAAAAAGGTTGATGTGGCCGAGAAGGATCAAGTGCGGCACTATAAGGAGTTATACCGAGTGAAGGCGGCTAAGGAGGTCGACCTTAGAAAAGCCTGGGAGCAGGCGGTGGCTGAGTTTAAAGTGTCCGAGGAGATGGACAAGATCAAGAACAACTATGCCACCGATAGCGAGGAGGAGTTCTTCAAGAACTTGTTCTGCAACAATCTTGGGTTAGCAATCCAGACTCCCTAGCTCGGTCAAGACATCAGCGCTGACATGTTTGAGGACGAGTCGTCTGATGAAGACATGGCCGAGGAGCTAGAGTGGCCCGAGAAATAGCCAGTAACTGAGCAAGAGTTGCCATCCAAAGAGTCGAAGGTTCAGCCGAAAGTTGTGCCATAGGCCGAGGGGCCGGTGGTCTAGTTGGAAGAGTTAGTGTAGGAGTCGGCCTCTGTGCCTTGTAATTTTTTTTTTGCATAATTTATAGGGTGGCCGAGGGCCCTATTTTGTAATGTTCTTGTAGATCGAGCATGAAAGGTCTTCATTAATTGAATTGCATTTCAATCATGAGAATTCAAGTCGTATTTGTTGACAGATCCGTAGATGTAGGCTAACTGTTAGTGTAAGCCGAGTAGGGTTGTGTACACCTACTCGAAATGTTTGAGTCAAATAGCAAGTGTTAGGGTGTAGGTCGAGTAAGACCATACCCCGAACCGTATGTTTCAGTAGTGTTGGTGTAAGTAGAGTAAGGTTGTACACCGACTCGAGATGTTTGAGTCAAAATGGCAAGTGTTGGGGTGTAGGCCGAGTAAGCCCATACCCCAACTCGTATGTTTGAGCCTAAGTGTTGGTGTAACTCGAGTAGAGCTGTACAACGACTCGTATGTTTGAGTCAAAATAACAAGTGTTGGGGTGTAGGCCGAGTAAGACCATACCCTGACTCGTATGTTTGAGTAAAAATAGAAAGTGTTGGGGTGAAGGCCGAGTAAGACAATATCCCGACTCGTATGTTTGAGCTTAATTGTTGGTGTAAGCCGAGTAAATAGCAAGTGTTGGGGTGTAGGCCGAGTAAGACCATACCCCGACTCGTATATTTGAGCCTAAGTGTTGGTGTAAGCCAAGTCGGGTTGTACACCGACTCGTATATTTGAGTCAAAATAGCAAGTGTTGGGGTGTAGGCCGAGTAAGACCATACCCCGACTTTTATGTTTGAGTCAAATAGCAAGTGTCGGGTGTAGGCCGAGTAAGACCATACCCCGACTCGTACGTTTGAGCCTAAGTGTTGGTGTAAGCCAAGTAGGGTTGTACACCAACTCGTAATGTTTGAGTCAAAATAGCAAGAGTTTGGGTGTACGCCGATTAAGACCAAACCCTGACTCGTATGTTTGAGTCAAAATAGGAAGTGTTGAGGTGTAGGCCGAGTAAAACCATACCCCGACTCGTATGTTTGAGCCTAAGTGGTGGTGTAAGCCGAGTAGGGCTGTACACCGACTCGTAATGTTTGAGTTAAAATAGCAAGTGTTGGGGTGTAGGTCGAGTAAGACCATACCTCAACTCGTATGTTTGAGCCTAAGTGTTGGTGTAAGCCGAGTATAGCTGTACACCGACTCATAATGTTTGAGTCAAAATAGCAAGTGTTGGGGTGTAGGCCTAGTAAGACCATACCCCGACTCATATATTTGAGCTTAAGTGTTGGTGTAAGCCGAGTAGGGCTGTATATCGACTCGTAATGTTTGAGTCAAAATAACAAGTGTTGGGGTGTGGGCCGAGTAAGACCATACCTCAACTCGTATGTTTGAGCCTAAAATGTGATGTGTTTATTGACAGTACATGCATAGTGTAGCGAAAATACTCATCGTTGATAATGTGAGCCAAAGTTGGCGAATTACAACAAAGCAAAAATGGAAAAATACAAAGTTAAAGGAAGTATTTCTTCAAGTGGTTGGCATGCCAGGGGTGGCCGAGTCGTCTGCCCTCAGAGTCATCCAAGTCATAGGTGTTTGGTCTGCAGATCCTTGTGATTCGGTAGGGGTCTTCCCAGTTGGGTCAAGGGTTCCGACCAAGCGATTATTTGTGGCGAGCTTGACTTTTCGAAGTACCCAGTCCCCTTCCTGAAAACTGTGAGGTTTGACCCTGTCATTGTAGTAGTTGCAGAGCCGCTGCTTGCAGGCAATGTTTCTGAGGTTGGCTTGTTCCTGATGTTCCTCAATGAGATCCAGGTTGAGTGCAAGCTGCTAGTCATTCTGGTCGGGCTCGTAGGTCGAAAATTGGTAAGAAGTCTCATTAAGATCAGCTGGGATGACTGCCTCAGTCCCGAAGGTCATGGAAAAAGGAGTTTCATTCATTGACGTTCAGTAGGAGGTCCTGTAGGACCTGAGCGCGTTTGGGAGGATCTCAGCCCACTTGCCCTTTGTTTCATTAAATTGAGTTTTCAACGTATGCTTGATGATTTTGTTTATGGCCTCAACCTGACCATTAGACTAGGGATGAGCTGAGGAGGCGAAGAAGAGGCGGATGTTATGTCTATCATAGAATGCGCTTAAGCGCGTGTTATCTAACTATTTCCCGTTGTCTATGCCGATGATGTGTGGAAGACTGAAACGGTAGATAATGTTCTGGAAGATAAAGGTTTCAATTTGGGCGATGGTTATGGAGGCCAGAGTTTCGGTTTTCACCTATTTTGTGAAGTAGTCCACTACCACCACAGCGTACTCTGTCTTTCCCTTCCTAGCTGGCATCTTACCAATTAAATCAAATCCCCATTGTGAAAACGGCAAGGGCTGAGCATGGGCGTGAAGTTCTCTGGACCAGTCAGGTCAGCTCGGCCGCATCCGCATGCATGGTTGGCCAAT
Source organism: Prinsepia uniflora (assembly GCA_032719365.1). Classification (NCBI taxonomy): domain Eukaryota; kingdom Viridiplantae; phylum Streptophyta; class Magnoliopsida; order Rosales; family Rosaceae; genus Prinsepia; species Prinsepia uniflora. The sequence continues at coordinate 24,494,988 of CM064861.1, read as the reverse complement.
AGAAACATTGGTGAAATATCTTGTGGGCCAGCGAACGTGAACCAAAGTGGTTCCTGCAGATACCTGCATGTATCTCTTCTAGGATGGCTCTCTCTGAGCTTGGGATGAGGCACTTTAGAAGGGGAAAAGTAAAGCCCCGCTTGTAGAGTTGTCTGTTGATGAGTGTATACCGTGCTACCTGTCGCTGGACTTTCTTGGTCTCGACCTTGTAGGAGGGGAGAGTCCTGTCCATGAGAAAACTAATCAATGGGCTCATCCAAGTGGGATCAGTGGTGATTGCGCAGATTTCAGAGTGCTGAGTGCTGGGTCGGTCAAGTACTTCCACAAGGATGTTTCAGCTTGTCTTCTCGTCGAGGGAGGATGCAAGCCAAGCCAGAGCGTCAACGTGACTGTTTTCAAATTGGGGGATCCGTGTGATAATGTGGTTGTGGAAGCTGTCAAGGAGAGATTTTGCCATTGTCCTGTATGTTGCCATCAAAAATTCTTTGGCCTGATACTCATTGTTGATCTGGTTGATGATGAGCTAGGAGTCACTATAAATTCGAATTTGTTTTGCCTCCATGGTTTTGGCCAAGCGGACTCCCGAAAGAAGAGCCTCGTACTCGGTAGCGTTGTTTGAGGCTTTAAATAGGAAGCGAAGGGCATACTCCATTTTGACTATGCCTGGTGTGGTAAGGTCGAGTCCGGCCCCTAAGCCGTTGTGGTAGGCTGAGCGGTCGACGTATAGGAGCCATGTAGGCGGAGAAAAATCTAGCTGAGGGCTCCCATCATCCAAGGTATGTGTCGTGAATGATGGAAGAACGGGAGGAATGGTTTCCCTCGTAGGTGCTATTGGGACATAAGAGAATTCAGAGATAAAATTCGCGATGGCATACCCTTTCTCAGCTGTGTAGGGCGTGAAACTGATATCAAACTTGCTGAGTTCGATTGCCCACTTAAGTAGTCTTCCAGACGATTCTGGCTTCTGGAGCACCTGCTGAAGTGGCTTGTTGGTCATACCGACGATTGAATGAGCATGGAAGTAAGGTTTGAGTTTCCTGGAGGACATGATGAGAGCAAATGAAATTTTTTTTCCTGGTCGGTGTACCGTCATTGCTTACGTAATACACCGGGTGCTCAGGACCGTCCTTCCATTTGATAAGTACACAACTGGTGGCAGATGTGGAGACGAAGATGTAAATGAAGAGGGGTTCTCCCATCTCAAGTCTTACCAACAGTGGTGCTCTTCCTGTGTATTCTTTAAGTTTGGTGAAAACCTTGGTGCACTCTTCAGTCCAGCTAATGTATTTGGACTTGCCCTTGAGGGCTTTGAAGAAAGGCATACATTTGTCTGTGGCTTTTGAGATGAATCACGTAAAAGTTGCCACTCGGCCAGTTAGGCTTTGTATTTCTTTCTGAGTTTGTGGGGGATCCATATAATTGAGGGCTTTAATGACCTCTATTCTCGGCCAGTTAGGCTTTCATGACCTCTATTCTCTCTGCGTCATAGAGGAGATGCTTTTGCTCGACTAGCTTGTAAGAAGAGTCAATGCTCAGTCGGTGACAGATTACATCGGTGGATATGCTAGGCATGTTAGCATAGGACCACGTGAAGACCTCAGAGTTGTCTTTCAAAACGCCATTTAGTTATAAGCGTAAATCGGGGGAAATAGTGGTTCTGATTTTTACCTTCCGATCTGCAAAGTTGTGAGAAAGAACGATCTCCTCGACCTCCTCGATGAGCTGTGGATAGGGTGTCGCCGAATGATCCTTGGGGTCTTCAATCGACCGATCCTATATTTGTTGTGCCTCGCGAGGGTCGATAAGGTCGGCCTCAAATGCTGATTCGGTCACCGCCATGGCGTCTTTTGGCTCCTGGATCGGCGTGACAGAGTTGCATGCCCTTACTGCCATTTGATCCCTGCAGACCTGAGCAATTCCCATATGGGTGGGGAACTTAACTAAAAGTAGGTGCATGGATACTACGGCCTTCAGTTGGTTGAGTATTCCTCGTCCGAGGATGACGTTGTAAGCCGCGGGGTAGCCTACCACCAGGAAAGGCACGAGTATCATTGCTCTATATGGATGTGATTTGAGGGAGAATGAAAGAGTGATGGTACCGTGCGGAATTATGTAGTCCCCAGTGAAGCCAAAAAGCGGTGTAGGGGAACGATCCAAGTTGGACTCTGGTATGCCTAGTTGCTTGAATGCTCTCATGAAGAGGACGTTGACATAGCTGCCAGTGTCGACCATGACCCGCTAGACGTCGAAGTTGGATATTTCTGCCATGATGACGATCGAGTCGTGATGGGGGTAGGCGATTCCTCTCTCCTTTTCCTCGACCATGACCCGCTGCCAGTGTCGACCATGGTGTCCATCCGAGCCAACTAGTCTTCTTCGCTCACTCATCCTCGATGTTGAAGAGCTGGTGATTCAGTTTTGTGGTTCGTAGGAAATTCTTCTTCGTTCAGTTGGAGGTGATTGGGTAGGGGATGGATGGCCCTCTCGAGATCGTGTTGATATGTGGGTTGCGAGGTGGAGGTGGTGCAGGTTGGAGGAATTGATTGATTTTTTCGTCCCGAGCCAAAGCCTCCACTAGGTCTCTGAACGCCACACATTGGTCGATGTTGTGGCCATTGTATTTGTGGTACTAGCAGTAGGTTGCTGTTTCCTTGCCGAGTTTACCCATAGTCGGTGCCCAGGTGGATTTCGGGATCATGTGCTCGACGTTGAGCAAGGCATTTTTGTAGGGGGTGTTGATGATTGTGTAGGTCTCATTTTTGGATCGAGGAGCTCATTTTTCCCCATTGTTTGGTCGCTCCCCCTTGTGGTTTTGCCCTTGTTGTCTTTCATGATGGTTCGGGTTCTTATTCTTCTTCCCTGTGCTGTACAGGTTGTTTCTATGAGGATAGTCTTTTCTTTTTTCCCTATAGCTTTGTTGCTTTTGATTCTGAGGATGCTGGTATGGGTTCTGTTGTTGGCTGCTTGGTAGGTAAGTTTTAACCGAGTTAGCCCGAAGAGGCTAGTATGTGTTAGCCTTTTGGCTCAGCATCTCAGCTTTGGTGTGTACCGCCGGGTGTTTCATAATTTCATTATACGTAGTCCAACCTTGAGTATGAATCGTGTACATGAAGGGAGATTCCCGGAGGCCACCCTTGAAGGTTGTGAACGTTACCTGGTCGTCCATTTCGGCGCATCGGGAGTACTTGAGGCTAAATCTGGCTGCGTATATATGCAGTGGCACATTTTCCCTTTTAGCTGAAAAGGTCTTCGGCCGAGAATAATTAGTCGGTCTAAATCATGAGTTAGTTCATGAAAGTGGATGTGAGTTGTTCGAAAGAGTCAATGGATCCAGCCTCTAGTTTGTAGAACCAATTAATTGTTGCCTCAGTTAGTGTGGAGCAGAAGATAAGGCACTGTTCCTCGTCTGAGATATTTTTTAGGGAAACGGCCAAGTGGAAGTTATTCAAGTGGGTGTATAGATTGTCCTTCCGAGTGTAAAGTAGGATCTTCAGGGGTTTTATCTCATGATCGATTATGAACTAGTTGATTCTCTCTGTGAAAAGTCCTTAACTTGTCTTTGCCCATGTCAGTCTCATTGCCCTCTTCGTCTCAGCCTCTAGTGACTTTACTCGGTCCAGAAGGTGTTGAATGAGTGAGTCGGTCATGGATGGTTGTTGTGCCCCTCGGTCGAAGCACTCAGCCCTCTTAGTGTCCCTGGAAGTATGGTGGTGGCCGACCTATCCTGACTGCTATGTATTCCTCTTGGGGAGTAGTTCCTGGGAACCATCTTATCCTTAACCGAGCCGACCTGACCACTTAGTGTCCCTCCTAAGGGGTAGTTCCTTGGGGTCATCTAACCGAGCTGACCTGACCGCTCAGTATTCCTCCTAAGGGGTAGTTCCTTAGGGTCATCGCGTCGCCAACCGAGCTGACCTGACCACTTGGCATCCCTCTTGAGGGGTAGTTCCTGGGGGCTTCCATGTCGCTGACTGAGTTGAGCTGACCACTCGGCATCCCTCCTTTGTGGTGGTTCCTGGGGGACTCCATGACGTTAACAGACCCATCCAAATCTCTTAGTGTATCCATGGGAAGATCTTGACAGTTGTTAGCCCTGTCGCATCTGGTCGGTCACTCGTTGATCTTTCCAAGCTGTCTTGGCGGTGCTCTCAGCCTCGTGTATGGAGTTGGCGTCCTCAGTCTCTGTGATGGGAATGGGGATGAGATCCTCCAAAGAAAAAACCCCCTGGCTATTGTTCAGATGTGTCCACCGATTGGTGTTGTTAGCTCAGTGGTGAGATGTCCTTTTCCCCTTACACCGAGAGTGGTGTCGGTGTAACGGGTGGCCGAGAGACTACTGATGCCTTTGGGAGCCCTTGCTTAGGGCATCACGGTGGTCACGGTAGATTCTGGTGTCGCCCAGTTGGTTGCCCGAGATGATAAGCATTCAAGTGGGCTTCTTGGTCGGCTAGGCGGTCATGTGGAGTTTCTCTTTCCCAACCTCTCGGGGAGGAAAAAGTGAAGTGCTTTATATGCGTGGGCATGTATCTTCCTGCCACGAGGCCTTTCGAGAGCTCACTAGCTTTGGGTTTGGTTAGAACTCCAAAGTTAAGCGAGTTTGGGCTGGAGCAATCTTAAGATGAGTGGCCTATTGGGAAGTTAAGCGTGGGTTCCCAGAAATAAAGTCGTGAGGGCGTGGGCCTAAAGCAGACAATATCGTACTAGGGGTGTCGGGTCGTGACATGACTTGATGGGAAAAACTTGTCAAAGCTTCTAAATCCTCTCACCAATGTTCCAGGTTTCAATATAACACAAATTGGATTCCAAATTGTTCCCTATGTCTTGTAGATTAGAAATAATCCCTTGCATGTCGTTCTCATGCGAGATTTGGTAGTGGCGACCTCGCCAGAGTTGCAGAGTCCCTCAACTTCCCGATGATTTTCTTACCACATGAGGTATCATTTTTACCCAAAAATTGCATATTCATGATCCTTGTGAAGAGTAGAATAGTTTTAGTATATTGCATGTTGGATTTGGCTTTGGTTTCTGCGATTTAGGCCTCGTTGGAAACCTAGATTTTTCTGGAAAATTTTCTTGTTTCTGGCCGCTATGACTGGAGAGGATAATGGAGGTTTAGACACCTTCTGGCAAGACTCCGGTGATAGTTAGTCAACTGTTAGTCAGCTAACACCGCTAGAGTTAACAGAACATTTCAAGGGAATATTATAACCACCCGTCCCGAATTTCGTGATTATAAAGAATTAATTAAGGATTAATCAAGGATTATCAGGACTTAGTCGAGGATTATCGGACGACTGGGGTAAAATGATGATTTTGCCCCTGAATAGGTGAAAATGTTGACTTTTGACCCGGGAGGTCATTGGCACGTAGATCAAGGTCCATTACGTAGATCGAGACGATACGAGTCTGTAGACAAGCGGTACGTCAAAATTGGACATCGTACGGGAAAGTTACAGGTCAAGAACGATTGTACGTACTATTTATGATTGCACAAAAATCAAGGAATTGAATTTGTAGCTTGTCTTCGTAGGAACCCAAAATATCCATTCTTGACCAATGGATGAGTGACAAGTGTCACTCTTTCCATTACCCTATCATCCCACATTCATGCATTTCCCTTCCCTTTTGTTTTCAAACACCTGAAACCCCATCCTCTTTTCCTTAATCCATTTTGCTGCCGCTTGAGTTAGACTAAGAGAGAGGCTGAGGGTGAGACTGAGAGGTTGAAATGATGGTGGTGGACGGCTGAGCACAACGGTGGCCTGAGGAACCCGTGAAACCTAGGTAAACCCGAAACCCATTTATGGTTGATTTTGGAATTTGAATTTCTAGATGTTTGGCAACCGTTCTGAAGCCTTGTCCAAGTTCCCTGAGGTTGGACAACCTCGTAGGAACAAAAATGGAAGGATGAGGCTGCTAGAACAACCCTAGAAGGAGGCTGGAACCTTGGCCATGAAGCTCGAGTTTGACAGGTACTCTCAGACCCTTTTTTCTTGATTTTGAGGTCGTGGGAAGAGTCGCGGGTCAAAATGACCCGTTACAGGATTGTGGGTCGACCCGACTGAGGGTTGAAGTCGATGATGTGGCATGTCACTTTAGCATGTCATGCCACGTGGCCAACCAGAGTGTGACACGTGGCCAGGTGTAAGCCCAGTTAGTAGCTCACATGGCAGTGCCATATTAGACATGTCAGACCACGTGGACTAGTGAGAGGGTGCCACATGGCAAGGTGTCAAGATCTATCAGGTGACGTGGCAGCCGATGTGGCATGCCCACATCAGCGATGTCAGACCACGTGGACTAGTGAGGTGGTGTTAGGACCTGACCCTCCTCGGTCAGGACCCAAATCCTCTAGCACGGTATTGTCCGCTTTGGGCCTCGTTGCCCTTGCCCTCACGGTTCTGTTTTCGAGAGCTCACGGTGCAACTTCCTAGGGGGTCATCCATCATGGAATTGCACCAACTTCAACTCCCTTAACTTTGGAGTTCCAATCCCCCCTAAAGCCACTTGAGCTCCCAAAAAGCCTCGTGCTAGATAGCTGTGTGCCTACACCTTTAAGGCATACCACCAATCTCCTCCCAGACACGGTTTTGATTTCGGGAGCTCACGGTGCAACTTCCCACGGGGTCACCCATCATGGAATTGCACTAGCCTCAACTCGCTTAACTTTGGGGTTCCAATCCCCCTCAAAGCCACTTGAGCTCCCAAAAGGCCTCGTACTAGATAGGTGTGTGCCTACACCTTTAAGGCACACCACCAATCTTCTCCCAGACCATTCCCCTCGGAGGAATATGGGATCGTTCACCGTTCCCTCTAGGACACGAGTCTTATAGGTGGTGCCACATGGCAGAGTGTCAAAGTTGTTAGTGACACATGGCAGTAATGACGTCAACAGTTGACATCATCATGTGATGTGGCAGTGTCAGAGGGTGACACATGGCACCAATCAGGGTGTGCCACGTGGAAGATTGTCAGATCTGTCAGGCTGACGTAAGTAGATGACGTCAACTAGGGTTAACGTCAGCGTTGTCCAGGCGCGTGTGAGGTTTAATCAGCACGTGTGGGGGCGTGGGAACGAATTTCGAGGTCAATCCAATCTTATTCAAAAGATTTCGACGATCTGAATCCAATGGTGGTGGTTTCAGGTCGATCAGAGATTGTTTGATAGAACATTTGGAGCATTTTAGCCTCGAGAAGCGTGTTCGGGGACATGTGTACTATTCCGGGAGTTTTGAGGGTTTATGATTTAGACTTATATAGGTTGATAGTGACATTTGAGTATGATTTGAACAAACCCGGATGTCTCGGAGATTGTGGATTAGCCTCGAAGTAGCTTATGGCGCGGATTGTGAGCGCGCAGCTTGGACAGTCTGTGAGTGAACACTTGCCTTTTAAAATGATGCATGCATAACTATTTATATGTTTTATGAACTTGATTTTAGATGCCCAAGTTGCATATGATTTAAATATGATTTGTGTTGATGATTTGACATTTTAGTAGAAAAAGTGATATTGCACGAATTTTGAGATTTCTATTTTTATATGATACATGGTCTTAGACCGAGTTTTCTACGTGCTTGTGATTTATATGTTTTGAATGATTTCATGGAGATGTGTGACATGCTATTTCGGGCATGAGGCCTAGTTGAATATTGACCTTGACTTGAATTATAGTCAAAGGTAATTTGAACAGTGATTTGAATAATGAAATGATTTTCAGATTTATGAAATGATACTTCGGGCTTGTGTCCCATTTGGTTTATGGTTTGACTTAGAGTATAGTCAAACGTGAAATATATCGGGCTAGTGACCCAGTTCTGATTTGATAAAATGTTTTCACTAAGACCGTCCTCTTGAGATTGATGTGACTCTAGTGTGAATATATTTCCCAGGAGAGGGACGCCGGTTGTGAATATGTTTCCCCGGAGCGGTCCATATATATGCTCACCTCCGGGATGTATTGTGTCCCCCCCCCCCCCCCCCCCCCCCCCCCCCCCCGCGGGAGAAGTCACGATGCACTGCCCTTATCTTGCAGCCGTGGGAGGCTCAACTTAGGAGTGCTTATGATATAAGGCATCGTTCGTTGATTGGTTCACGACGATTTGGAAAGTCGGCTGTTGATATGTTCTCGGCAACTTGCTCGGACCTGAGTAGTCCTGGAACTTATTTGCACGCGTTGCATAAATGACGTGACTGATGATGATATGAGATGTGACAGATGTGGGATACGAGGATCGGTCATGTTTTCGAATATTGCTTTATGTACAGATGTTTTCACTGTTATTGAGTTAAAAAGCAATATGATTGATTTTAAGAAAGCATTTGAGATACTATTTTCTGATGCATGCATACTTTTAATTGAAGGGTATAAATGTCTTTTCGTTAAATGGTTTTATAACTGTTTATTTTTGTCCACTCACAGTTTTAATATTTTGGTATCCTTCAGGTTGATTGTGGATGCTGGTTAAAGTAGAGACCGAGATATCACATGCTGTTGCGTACTTTGGAAATCACTGCGCACTCTGGAAACCTCAAGTGGGTTACAGATTTATCCCTGGTCTAACACGAGGTGTCAGACGGTAGCAGGGCACATCTCACAATAATCGAGGGGGATTGGGATAGGTCCTATCAAATATTCCAAGAGAATATTCACTCAAAATATTCCGAAGGAATACTCTAGGGTATATTCCAAAGAATATTCCAAGAAGAGCGTGGGCCTAGTTTGGGACTTGTTCAAACCGTCTAAGTACGTTTTAAGTCCATTTTTAGTTGTTTTGGTCTCATTTTAGATAATCTAAGTGAGGTTTCTTATAGTTTTATTTGAAACTCATAAACTAATTTTATGATCAGATTCATTTAGGATTGTTACGAGCTTGGATTTACGTGGTTTTCCTAGGGTTGGATTGACTTGAGGTTTGTGTTCATTTGATTGTTGGGTGACTTCGACTCCTAGACTAGTGTGCGAGAGGACCACTTTTTCAAACTTGTTTTACAATGACATTTTACTTGCACATTTTATGATGATTATTCCGATTTACTTTCCAAGCATGCTTGATTGGTTATATCATAATGTCTTATATCTCGATTGGCCATTTTATGATAATTACTCTGAGCATGTTATGATTGCTTATTTTATAGTACATTTCTTGCATGCTAGTTGAGTTGGTTTTTAACCACGTATTTCCAGTGTATGAATGATTGAGTTACTTGCTCCATTTGAATCTTTAGATAGCTTTATTGATGATAGTTAGTGCATATTAGTCCCTGGGGTATTGTTGAGATAGTGATGTTAGAACCCACTTTAAGAGTCGCTGGAATCTCTGTACCTATATGAATGCTCACAGACTATCCTCCATGGGATTGTTCACATGCGTTGTTTGCAATACTAGTTAATAGTTCTAGCTTGTTCCCGAGCTCTAGGGAACATATGGTGCTCAACACCTAGCTTTCACGTGATCATGGTATACAAGTAGTTCATGGTATGCAAGTATTATAGATACCCAGTTTCTCATGTGTATGACTCGTGCGACTCATGAGAAAGTGTTTTTAATGTGTTTATATGTGTTAGATTTATGTCAAGTATGATTCATTTGATCATTTAATATTTTATTATGCTTTCTGGTAGAATGTGCAAGTTAAGGCTTATTGATTACCAGTTTTTTGTAAAACCGAGGGGTTAAAGCATGTTTTATAATATGTGGTTTTACACTAAAATATTTTACTAGGTTCACTCACCCTTTTTTTTTAACCCCACAAGTTCCGGTAGTATTTCACGTACTTTCAGGAGGGTTCGATAACTGCTCTAACATTCACTCCAGAGGTTGGAGTGACGCGATGGAAATCAGTTAGCACATGTAGTTACTTAATTGTATGATCACCATTAATTGTCTATGATTTATACTTCTGTTGCTGCAGTGAAATATAATCGATTTTTATTGGTTATGTTTCAGTCGACTCTTAAAACACTACGTCTTAACTAATTGGCTTTCGTCATCCGGACGTCACCGTCCAGATTTCAGAGAACATGCATCAATCCTGGCGTCCTAGTGGACTTTTCGGATCGGGGTGTGTCAATTTGGTATCAAAGCATAGTTTTAGAACGTGTCGTTATTTTTCGGGTACTTGATGATCATATATCCCAATTTCCGAAGTCAGAGAAACCCCTCGAATAGTTAAGATTTTCACTTGATGTTAGTTTTAATTCAATTACAGCCTAAACATGAGTTTTCACGAGAAGAAAAGAAGTTTCGTTTTAGCTTACTTACTCTTTGCTTATGAGTTAGTTAGACTTTGGTAACATCGATTTTCACGTTCAGATGTTGCTTACGAGTCTAGGACTCGTATGGGTGATGTGAGCAAGTTATTCAACGATGCACGTGGTGAATCCGCTTTTAAACAAAAGGTTCATTTGATGGCTTACCTTAGGTGACAAAACATCCGAATCGTTTGGGATATCAAGTTGATTTGACCGAAGATTTAGGAATTCGCTCTGCTAGAATCGGCTTACAAAATTATTCTTCTGGAGACTTGAGATTCACAGAAGAAGTTCAACAAGGTTTTTGCAATTAATTACATTCTGGGTTAAAATGGAATTTTGAGGGTTACTTCGAAGGATGCTTTGGTTATTTGTGTTGGTTAGATTAACACCTAAGAATCGAGATCGTGCAACTTACTATCGTTTTAGTACCACTTAATCATAGCAAACGACCAAGTAGTTCCAAACTGCACAACCTTTCCGTGTATTGTCTTTTAGGACTTGTAATATGTAAGACCCGTGGACACGTATCTATCTAGTGTGAAGCCTTTTGGGAGCTCACTGGCAATGGGTTTGGTTGGAACCCCAAATTTAAGAGAGTTGAGATTAGAGCAATCCTAGGATGGGTTACCAACTAGGAAGTTGCACGTGAGTTCCTTGAAACAAAACTGTGAGGGCTAGGCCCAAAGCGAACAATATCGTGCTAGATGGGCTGGGTCGTGACAGAATGGTATCAGAGCTGAACCCCAACTAGAAGTGTGCTAGCGAGGATGTTGGGCCTCAAGAAAAGGGGGGGGGGGGGATTGTAAGACCCCTGTCTTGAGAAGAACGGTGAACAATTCCACATAGCTCGGGAAGGGAAATGTGAAGTACCTTACATGTGTGGGCATGTATCTATCTACCGTTAGGCCTTTTGGGAACTCATTATTTTTGGGTTTGGTTGGAATCCCAAAGTTAAGCGAGTTAAGATTGGAGTAATCCCAAGATGGGTGATCTACTGGGAAGTTGCACGTGAGTTCCTAGAAACAAAACTGTGAGGGTTGAGCCCAAAGCGGACAATATCGTGCTAGATGGGCTGGGTCGTGACATAATCATTTTGTTCCTCCTGTGCGATATCTCTATCACCGTTATCCTTCCAATTACTTTAGTTGCTTAAACCTCTCTTCTACGTACCAAAACAGCTAGCTTTACTGCAAGTCACTTTTGACGCTTACCTAATTGCGTGAATTTCATTGCTTATGATGTTTATGTATTTATATGGCTCTGGGTTGATGTAAGGTTGTATTAGTGTCATAAATGTAGAACTTATTATAACATGATACATTTTGATACCATGTTCATTACAATAACAGGTTCATTAAACTTAAGACCGATTTAGTTTTCGATCTTATTGATTTACACATTTTATAACTTGGAATTTGTGTCCCTTGTTTCTCACTTTTGCTTATATTGAGCCAACTATTGATTTTGGAAATAGTTTTCAATTGCTACTATAGACCGTTGTGGTTGTTTTCATGGAAGAGTTTTTATCCTTCTTGCGGTTATTAGTAAATATTTCAGAGTCCTTTCAATCTGATTTCATGTCTCAGCTTACTTGTCTTGTTCCATGTACTTGATTTATTTTTTTAATTTCCCCTGTTTCCTTCTTCTGGTGATTTACATGTCCTTGAGGCTTGGATGAATTTAAAGCCATATGCATTCTTTTATTTACTAAACATTTTAGAAAAAAAATTGGATTTTGTGAGTTTCAACAGTTTTTTCAGTTTGACAACTTCGATCTTTTGGGGTCATTTTAGCTAGTCGTATATTTTTTTTTTTGGTTTGCTTTGAATAATTTCCAAGGGAAATTTTTTTTATGGGGGTAGACTGTTACATCCCATATTGAAATTTAGAAATAAAAAATGCAAATTTACCGAATTTGTCACGACCCATCCCAATCCCCCCGGGATTAACACAGGATGTGTCATGATCCCGTCTGATACGAAGTGTCAGGCAAAGGATAATTTAAAACTTTCAGCTCGACTGGCTTCTAGAGCATGCCAAGATCTAGTGGAGGAGTGTGATGTCTCGGCCTCTGCTACAGTCTGCATCCGTGATAAACCTGAAGGGCATTAAAAACCAGAAAAGACTGTGAGTTGACGAAAATAAATGAGTTCATAAAAACATATTTCATAAAGACATTTATGCCCTTCACTAAAAAGCATGCATGCATTCGAAAACCATTTATCAAACCATACTCAAATAACCATTATTAGGGTCTCAACCCCAAATACCGTAAATCCAAATCATACGGGCCCCTGCCCAAATCCATTTACACAAATTCATAACATTTCAACTATATGTGGGAACTCAACCCAAAACCATAAATCTGAGTATGTGGGTCATTGCCCAAATCCATTTGCTATTCACAAAACATCATTTCACAAATCTAAGAAATCATGTTTACCAATATATATATCATATAACCAATCCTGTCACGGTTTCTAAAGCTACGCGCGTGCTACCCGGGGTCTCAAATCTCAAGTCTCCCCAAGGTCCACCCAGGTCAATCTCCGCATATCAATGACCCTCCCTGAGGGTTATAATCCATAATAGCCTTCCTGAGAGTAAGATACCCAATAGGGGCAACTCCACTCAAAATAGTGCTCTGTGATTACTCTGAGATCCACCCAGGCCAACGACCCTCCCCGGAGGAGAATATCCATAAATATATAAGGATGGTATATGAAAAACAATTTTGAAATCATTCTCAAAACCTTTCAAAGGTTCATCCCCGGTCCCCATAAACTGTCATGAAACCAGAAATCCATCCTTTCCAAATCCAAATCCGTTTAGGGTCTCCGAACCCGAAATCACATTTAAAAACCATAAATGGGACTCCATGCCGATATAATAACCAATTGGGCCTCAAGCCCGATCATGTAAACTAACTTGGCCTCAAGCTTGATTACATAAATCAACTGGGGCTCGAGCCTGACTTCGTAAATCAACTGGGCCTCAAGCCCGATTCACAAACCAACTGGGCCTTCGGCCCGAATCATAAACCAACTGAGCCTCGAGCCCGATGCCTTATTAAATCAAATGGACTCCGAGTCCGGAGAGTTCGTAAATCAAATGGGTCTCATACCCGATTCCATATTTTTAAATCCGAAATCAATTCACGAACCAATTGGGCCTCTACCCTGATAACGCAACGAAATGGACTTCAAGTCCGAGAGTTTCCAAAATAAATGGGTCTCGTGCCCGAGTTACCTTTTCAAATCCAAAACCATTTCATTAAACCATTATCGAAACCATAAGCACGTATAATCAGTGAAAATACGTAAGTCACCTCGGATTACTTGAAATCATGTAAATCACCAATATCCAAATCATTATCATAGAATCACATATGTAAAACATATAAAACATTTATGCATGCATCATAGTTTAGAAATCAAGGTCCACTCACAGACCATCCTAAGTTACCGCATCGATTTACGTGCCGTAAGCCTCCCTGGGCTAATCACTGTCACTGGGACTCCAAAATCTATCCAAAGGGGCTGCGCGTGAAAGCCACGCTCCTACTACAGTGTCATCCCCTACCTCGGTTAAACCGGTCCTGATCGGTCCTCTGTAAGTCCGGTTTAACCGGACCGGCGAGACCAATTTTTCCCATTTTCTATCCGTTTTTCAACCCTTTTAATTCCTACACCTTTGTCCCATAATTTGCAATTGATTCATCTACTAAAAACACAGAAAAGAGACCTTATGAGTACCTTCCCGATCAATGCAAAACCGGCCAACCTGCAACTGCCCATCCCTATCAACTCCGGCCACCACCAACCTCGTAACCGGTCTCATTCGACTCCTACAACCTCCAGAAATAAGTTCCAAACATCAGACACGATTGAGAACCATCAAAACCCGATTTCCAAAATTTGAACCGAAACTCACCGTTTTAGTCATCGGCCGCCTCAGACCACCAAACTCCTCGAGATCGATCCCAAAGCATTCGTTTGAGTCTCAGGAACACTTTAGGGTCACTCAGCTCAATCGAACAAGTCACAAAAATGGTTTTCCAAAAATGGGTTCAAAACGGGTTACGGTTACCCTCACCGTGGCCTCCACCGTGGCTGCTGCCCTCAGCCCTTCGCTGGTTCTCAGTCTCTCTAGTCACTCACTCACGATCTCTGTCCTCACACACGAGCACAAAGAAGAGTATGGTAGTAGGGTGGTATGTGTGTTTGTTTTGAGGGGGAAAACAAAGATGGTGCATGGGGAAGGTGAGGTTTGGTGGTGATGATCATATGAGATGGAGTGGACGGTAAGGATGAGTGATAGTAGGGAAATGGATGGCTGGGATTGGGAGAGAGTGGGTGAAGAAAATTATAAAATAACCAAATAATAATATTTTAATACAAAACCAACCAATCAATATTGAGATCCACAATTTGGCGTTAAGGACCAATGGGATGAGTGACACTTGTCACTCATCCATTGGGCCTGAATTAAGTATTTGGGCCCACAAGAGTACAAATGTAATATGTCTCGTAATTTGTGCAATAGTTTCCCCGAACTTCCGTGAACCATAACTTTCCCGTCGAACGTCCGATTTCAACGTGCCGCCTGTCTACGGATTCGTGACCTCCCAAACTACATCACGGTCATCGGTCCTCATACGTTTGACTCCCTGAATCAAAAGTCAACATTTTTCCCAAGACTAGGGGAAAACGGTCATTTTACACCACCCGTCCAATTTCACCCAACTAATCACCGATTAATCTCACTAATCGTTCATTAGTCACTAATCTAATCCTGGAATTCGGGACGGTTCGTTATAAAATTACCCCATGAGTTTTGTTAGGTCTCGATTACTTTGCTAATTAGGTACTCGATGGGTGTGTTGTGTGTGAGTTGTTGTCTTGTTAGTCAAAACCAAACTTTTAAGCCCAAACACACCTGAGTTTGTCATAGCCTCACACCGTGTAAGTATTTTACATTTCACTCTCACTCATTCTCTGGAAGCGTGTTTGTCGTGTCTTCTCCATACCCACAAGCATGACTACGACTCTATCCCTTTCGATGCACTGTGAACTTAAGAGCCCCCACAACCATCATGATGGTGTGCTGCCAACATGCAAGGCTTCTGACCACAACACGTGGAGGCCCCTCCCTCTCGGTTAGTCGTGCAGAGAAGCAGAGTCGACGAGCACCAACTAAATGGGCAATGACCATTGTTATCTATTTTTTGACCCTTGGCCTTGAACCCTTCAAAACCATTACATACGTGCCTACCAGTGTGAGATGAAGACAACTTCAAGCCTCCATCCTCCGTAGGAGCTGTGAGCGGGACTAGACGAGAAGCATCTCAATCCTCTCACCAACGTTCCATGTTTGAACAGATCACACATTGGATTTTAAATTGTTTCCTATGTCTTTAGATAAAACTATCCCCTTGCATGTCGTTCTCATGAAAGATTTGGCAGTGGTGACCTCGCGGAGTTGTAGAGCCCCACGTCTTCTCAGCAATTTTCTAACCACTTAAGGTATCTTCTTAACCCTAAACCACCCTATTTGTGATCCTTGTGATCCTTCTAACCACTTTAGGCCTCGCCGGAAAACTAGATTTTTCTAGGTGGGCTTTCCAGTTTTCGACCGCTGTGGCTAGCAACAATGGTAGAGGTTCAATCGCTTTTCGGCGGGACTCCGGCGACCGTCAATCAACTGTTAGTCAACTAACATCGTTGGAATAAATGGAATATTCCAATATTCCATGGGAATATTCTAGTGGAATATTACTTAAGGAATATTCAAGAGAATATTCTAGGGAATATTCAGAAGAATTTTCCAAGAATAGCGTGGGCCTAGTTTGAGACGTTTTCAAACCGTCTGAGTACATTTTAAGTCCGTTTTGGTCTCGTTTTAGATAATCTAAGCGAGATTTTTTTTAGTTTTATTTGAAACTCATAAAGTAACCTTATGATCATATTCATTTTGGATTGTGACGAGCTTGTACTTACGTGGTTTTCCTAGGTTTGGATCGAATTGAGGTTTGTGTTCATTTGATTGGTGGGTGACTTTGATTCCCTGACCAGTATGTGAGTGGGCCCCTTTCTCAAACTTTTTTTATAATGATGTTTTACTTGCACATTTTACGATGATTATTCTAATTCACTTTCAGAGCATGCTTGATTGGTTATATTAGGATGTCTTATACTTCTAGGTATGTTATAATTTCTTATTTTATAGTACCTTTCTTGGATGTTAGTTGAGTTGTTGCTTGATCATGTATTTCCCATGACAGGACCGCCCCCGAAAAGGGCATTATTAACCGTGCCCGGTCCTGCTCCCGCCTGGCAAGACGACTGAAATCCCCAAATTACCCTCAGTACGTGCCAGACCAGGGATAGCCACATGTGCTTACTCATGCCTCTGCCTCACGATCAGCCTCGATCAACGCGCCACAACCTGGAGGGTCAATAAAAACCAAAAGGTGTGAGTGGACAAAAATAAATCAGTTTGTAAAAACAGTTACAAAAAGACGTTTTTACCCTCCGTGTAAAACCAAAGCATGCATACAAAAATCGTTTAGAAAACCGATACATTTTCAACACCAGAAATCCGTAGATGGAAATCAAAAATATTTTCCATTTCTAAATCTTCAGGTCTTAGCCCGCAATCATAAACACCGGGCCTCAGCCCAAAACCACGAATCAAAACCAAATGCTCAACATGATCCAAAACCATCAACCATATACCGGGCCACTGCCCAACTCAACCGAAACATCAGAAATCATCAATAAATCACAAGTCAATCATTTTGCTAGATATCAAGTGCGCCCGAGTCTTTAAACTTAAAACCATGCGCATAAACAGGCCTTCCCGGGATATCAACGAGTCTTTAAACTCAGAACATAATCAATAGGCCTCGGGGGTATCACAGTAACCGAGTCTTTAAACTCACGAGTCTTTAAACTCATTAAGGGCCCTCCCCGTCATCAATTAATCGAGTCTTTAAACTTAAAACGTGCTCCAGCAATAGCACCAGGTCTTTAAACCCAAAACAGTTTTCAGCAGGTCTTTAAACCCCAAAACATTTATCAATCACAAAACGCGGGATCCATCCCGAAATCACATTTTTCACAACAGGACCCATGGTCCGAATTTCCACATTCAAATTCCCAAATCTTACTTCACAAAACATGTTCAAATCATCATTAAACACGGGGCATGCACAATCACACCAAATCACTTTATTAAATCCTTTTTCATTCCCGAATTCGAATTCACAACAATGATTCCGTAAGCCGGCATCCGGAAGCATTATCCTGAACCCAAACCAAGAATCCACTTTCAATTTTCGAAAATCGTTCCCTCGTTAATCAAAGTTACTTTTATGCCCCGAGCATCACGCCCGAAGCCACCTTTTTCAAAATCCAATTTTTAATTCATTGAAATCACTTCATTTCTCAAATCTCATTATCAAGACATCAAAACCACAATTTAATTACCAAAATCCCGACCAAATCACAACATACTCGAAATCTCGCATAACGTGCCAAACCGTGACATTCTCGAAATACGTGTCAAAATCGTAAATCATACCCTCATTCATATTCAAAACATTATTAAAACATGACACCTACAATTCATGTTGGGTCAAATCACAATACGCAAAATCTCGAAAACAGCAGAAATCTCAAAATCCCATAACACGTGCAAATCCGCAGAAATCTCGAAAACCGTGTCAACACCGTGAGTCACACCCACAATCATAAACAGCATTCATAAGACATTATACACACAAAATATGCAAATTCATTTGTTAAACAATCATCAAGCATAAGAGTGACTATAGCCTCGAAATACGTGCAATTTCGTGTGTATAGCGAAATACGTATAAATACGGGAATCGAAATCAACCATAACTTATAATCATAATCATAAAAATCAAGGAAATATTTATGCATGCATTAAATTTTGAAAGCAACGTCCACTCACACACCATCCAATAAGCTCGTTTTTCTGCGCTGCACGCATTTCCGTAATTTCCGATAGTTTCCAGAAATTTCAAATCCTGTCCGAAAACATACTTTAGGGTCACTGAGGGCTTAGATAACAACATACTAATTTCCCATAATTTTCCGGGAATTAATCGTTAATTAAAAACGTAACCTAAACCTTTGGACCCTCGAAACAACGTCGAAACGGTGTCCGAATAATTCGAAACCAACACTGAAATGTTCGTTACATTGTATAGGACAAAAGACATGTTGGACTTACCTCGAAAATCGGGTCCACGCGCCGTCACGCGCCGCCGTAAGCGGTTGCACGTGACACCCACGCGCCAGCTACAGTACCTCTGCACAGTTCGTCGTTCTCACCCCACTAGCCTGCAAACGGGTCCCAAGCCCGCGACACAACCCGGTTAAATCTCCATCAATACTCACGCTAATCCTTCCCTGATTCCACCTAAATCATTCCTTTACATTTTAATTTAAGTTCTCATTCAATAATTACCCTCAACAAGCTCTAAATCAATCAATCCACCCGTGCTCAAACAAACGGGTCCATCACTGAAACTCCCTCCAATCAGTCCAGTTTCTAAATTAAATTAAACAGGAGCTTCGTATGCTCCAAACGAACACTAAAGCACAGCCAATTTCAGGAACACTTACCAGTAGGTGATCGTCCATAAGCCTGAAATTTCTCCAAAATTGGAGCTTCCGTTCTTGGCCAATCCGGGGTCGATTTTCTTCATTCCTTGTACGGTTGAGTTCAACAAGCTCCCAGAAGACTATTCTTAACTTCGGTTAGGCTCAACTCAGCTCACAAATTGATTTTAGAATTTTCCCTCCAATTTTTGATTTTTCTCCCAGAGCTGGTTCTCTCAACTCTCAGCCTTCCCTTGTTCCAAATGACGCTCAGAAGCACTCTCAGCACTCTGATAATCGAACGGTGTGGCCAACAGCTCGTGGGAATCCATCTGATTCCACTGAAGATTGTTTCCCGCAAACAGAACCCGAAGCCATAGAAAATGAATACCCGTGCACTGGTTGCTTCAGCCCATGCCACCATACCGTCCAATACCTCAAAACACTTAAACAATTTCATGTTCAGTCCACTAAGCCGTTTAAACAATAGCCCGATCAGAGCACCACCCAGCACGGCGTGCAGGCTCTGTTTTCACGGTTTTTTGAACAGTAACGCCTGCACAAAATTACCATTTTTCCCTCAATTTGATAAATTACCAAATTGCCCCTCACTTTCTGTGACCCGTAACTTGGTCACCCGATGTCTGTTTCACGCGTGCCGCCTGTCATTGTAATTGGGGCATCGAGACCATCCTAACGGTCCTCGGTCCTCGGCCATCGGACCTCCTGGTAAAAAAAGTCAACATTTTCCCTTATTTCGTCCAAATTACGGAAATACCCCTGGACTTCCGAACGTCATAACTTTCACCACGAATGTCGGAATCGAACGTGCCACTTGTCTATGATCTCGTGACCCAAACTACGTCACGGTCACTGGTCAAAGTCCATTTGACCGTCCGAAAAAAAGTCAACGTTTTGCCCACGACTAGGGGCAAAACGGTCATTTTGCATCGTTCGTCTGATTTCGCGCAACTAATCACCGATTAATCCCCATTAATCATGGTTAGTTACTAATCTAATCCCGAATTCCGGGATGGGTCGTTACATCCCATGTATGGATGGTTGAGTTACTTGATGCATTTTCATCTTTAGATAGTGTCATTGATGACAGTTAGTGCGCATTAGTCCCTGGGGCATTATTGGGATAGTGATGTTAGAACCCATTTTAGGAGTCGATGACATCTTTCTACCTATGTGAATGGCCACAGATTAGCCTCCATGATAGGACCCAACCCTAGAAACACCTTACATTTCATATCCGGGTCCTACTTCCGTCTGAGCAGTAACCTAAATATCAAGTGTACCCTCGGAACCTTATTAGACAAGAGATACTTGTATAATTGTGAGTTCATGCCTCCGCTCCATAAGTAGCCTCGATTCTTGTGCAACGACCCTAGCAGGTTTCAAAACCAAGAAAAATGTGTGAGTGAACGAAAATAAAGGTTCTAGAAACATAGTTCGAAAACACACCAATTTCCTTATGTTTTATGAAACTATGCATGCATCAAGTTTATCAAGAAAACAACAAGCTCAAAATATGCACGGGAATATGAAAATCCAGTAAATTCAGAAACCTGTCCAATATTGACTTGTATCAAAGTACCAATGCAAACATGACCAAGGCAAAGCACATACACATCAAACATAGTGAACCATTCACATCGATATATCGACATAAATATGATCATACCAACACATGTTTATACCAGTCATGTAGAACCAACCAATCGTACTAGCCCTTCCTCGATGCTAGAATCTCAATCAGTATATCAAGTGTGCACCACTGGTAGGCTAATATCACTTGGGAAAACAGAGCCCCCCTCTAGACGTCAAAGTATCCGGAAAAACCGAGATCAGTCCTGGACATCTGGGTATCACCCAGGAAAATAGAGTCTTGCTCTAAACGTCTAGATGTGGACCAATCCCAAGAAAATAGAACCCGGTTCTAGACGTCTAGGTACTAGTCCAAGTCTCAAGGAAACAGAGCTTGACTCTGGACATCTGAGACACCATCAAACCACAACTCGAGGAGGGTAGTCCATCACATCACAAATTGATAACGCTCAAATAACGCATTTAAATAAACACATAATTCGAGTATATGCAATTTAAATCCTTTTGTGTAGATGTAGTATTGGTAAATATAGATCATTCTTAACGGGGAAAATTGAGGAACATTAATAATGTGTTAGTGAAAAAGAATAATAAATAATCAAATAATAAATGAATTAATGAATAAAATAATAAAAAATAAATGAATTAAAGAATAAATGAATTAAAAAATTAAAAAATTAAAGAATAAAAGAATGAAGCGGGGGGGTTTTGAAAGATTGTAGCTGAAACTACGTTTTTAACCAAACTAAGAATTAAAATGCGACTGCTCATACTAATTAGAATTTATAAACCATAGATTAGTTTCATAGACAAAATCGACACTTTTACGTAAGTAAATTCAAATTAACAATCACATTATTTAAACTACTAGTACTTTAACCTTTGTACAATGGATTTAATTCAAACACAGATTTTCACAAACACTCTAGCATTTTGTTCAGATTGAACCAATCACAAAATCCCACATTCATTATCTCAATTACATGCATACATTTTTCAATACTACAAATGCACCGAACAACAGTCGTAAACACTTATAATATGATTCACCTTACGTTTTTTATTTGAATGTGTGTCAAACATTACCTTCAATCCTATTCTAAGTGCACCAAACAATGGTCATAAACACGTAGTGTTAAATTGAAGGTTAAGCACTAAAACATATGAAGTAAATGAAATTCAAAAAGTAGAACACATAGAGATTGTATTCACATTTACAAATGTTAGAAAAAAAATACAAACACATATATTGAATTATAAGTAAAACCAAAACAATAACAAGAGTTTAAGTAAAGGGAACAAAGTTACACGTTCGGAACCCAAGAACAGCTTGTGATTCCTAAAGTGGATGGAAACAGTGGAATGTTATTTACAAAATTCTTTGACAGTAGAAGGAACCTTGTGAAGATGGATGAATAAACACAAGAATTTAGACTCAAACTCTAGAATTGCCTCGAGAATACTCGGCCTAGGTATTTTTTAAGGAAAACAAAAAATTATGTCTAAGAGCTCTCAAAGAAAAGTCACAAGAACAAAGTAAAGAAAATGAAACTAAGAAATAAAATGTAAAAACAAGTCTAAAAACAAAATTAAAAGAAAATCTATAAGAAGCTAAAAATGGTCCCAAACTAGTATCTTAAAAGGGAGAAAAAGAACTTTAACAAAGAGAGAAAAATGACTAAAAATGAAACTACAAAAGAGAGAAAGATGACTAAAAATGAAACTACAAAAGAGAGAAAAATGGACTAACTAGGGACCCTTAAACAAAGAAATGATCTTCCTATTTATAGAAGAAATGCAAAAAATTAGAAAAATAAAATACAAATTAATTTATAAAAATAATAAAAACTAAAAAAATAAGAAAAATGGTGTTTGTGGCTATTTTTAGGGTTAATTGGATCTGCAAAATTTGCAAAAGGGGTAGGTATGAAGTAGGTCTGTAAATCGACATGGCCTGGCTGAGCTGGACTGATGGGACTTGGCATGGAGCAGTTGAGGAGAGCAGGGGGGATTCGGTGGAAGGCTGCTGGAAAACGTGGTTTGGACTAGCGGCTCAGGCCCTGAATGAGGCAGGTTTCTTTCATCAGGCGCGTGCTGACATGGAGTTGGTGGCTTCGGTGGCTTCAGCGATGAACTCGCTGATGGGCTAAGCAGGCGTCAGATTGGGTCGCGGGCCTGGGCTTGGGCTGGTTTTTCTGATTGGTTTTGAGCCACAACTAATAGATTTGGGCTGGATAGTAATGAATTTGGGCTGGGTTTCGTGGGCAATTTGGGCTGCAATTTGATTAATGGATTGGGCTTCCTTATTTCGTGCATAATTTTTTCGTTTTAACTCCGATTGAGACGATTTTTTTGCTAAATGTTCACGATTCCGAGCTTTATTTATTTCTGTAATTTTTTCTCAAAATATATTATTTTCTCCAATTTTTTGGCATTTTTATATTAAAAGATAAGTATAAAGGGTATAAAACGATATAAAATAAAGCTTAATTAAAGACCTATCAAATATCCCCACACTTAAACTTTGCTAGTCCCTAACAAATACTAAAATTAAACTAAGAATTTAAAACAACTAAGCCTTTAACCATTTGTCTCAAATTTCATATATATAGTCATGGCATTAAAGATTTTCACTAGAAGACACTTAAGCATATGAAATTTAAAAGTTAATAAATGGTAACAAAATGTTTCAACAAGTAAGACAATGAGTAAACATGGTGCAATGGATCTCAATGTAACGACCCGTCCTGAATTCCGGGATTAGATTAGTGACTAATCTTGATTAGTGAGGTTGATCGGTGGTTAGTAGGGCGAAATCGGACAAAATGTGCAAAATGACCGTTTTGCCCCTGGTCGTGGGCAAACTGTTGACTTTTTGATCGGACGGTCAAACGGACTTTGACCGATGACCGTGACGTAGTTCGGGACGTCACAAGTTCATAGACAGGTGGCACGTTCGATTCCGACATCCGAGGAGAAAGTTATGACGTTCGGAAGTCGAGGGGCATTTTGGTAATTTGGCATATTAGGGGCCAAATGTTGACTTTTTTATCGGAAGGTCCGATGGACGAGGGCTAAGGACCTTTACGTAGGTCTCGTTGATACAAATTCAATGACAGACGGCATGCCGAAATCGGAGTTCCCACGACGAAGTTATGGTCACGGGAACGAATTCGATTAATCGAACGAACCGAGACTTCGATTAAAATAATAAAATAATAAATAGTGACTGCTGAATCTGGATCCTTGGATGAGTGACAAGTGTCACTCATCCCTTGATTTAAGGCCCTAAATCTGGATCATGCTTCCATTAATGATTTAAAATACAATTAATCCCTTCTTTTAATCTCAGCCCTTCATCTCACTCCCAGATTGCATCCACGCCGTCCATCTCATCTCTCCCTTTCCTTCATCTCCTGATCAAACTCATCTCCCTCTCTTTGTTATATTTTCCACCCAAAAACACTTACCCACACACACCACTCATTTGAACAACCCACATAAACCACCTCACAAATCTCTCTTGTGCGGGTGTGTGTGAGAGACTAGCTACACGGTGAGGGCTGAGAGACGACGGGAGACGGCGAGGTTGACGGCGGAGGAGAAAAACAGAGAGGTCCGAAACTCAGAAATTGGAAGTCGGTGTAGGCTAGTGTTTGATCGTTTTGGAAGGGTGAAGGGAGTTCCTAGGGTCAAACTGGGCATGGTGGTGGCCACGGTGGCGACCAAGGCGGCGAAGTATGCCCCCAAACACGTGAGTCCGTTTCGGGTACAAAAATGGCAGGATGGGTTTTACCGTCTTTCAATCGATCTGGTGATTAGGATGATGATTTTGAGGATGCAACGAGTCAATAGGGACCGTTTTCGAAGGGAATGGTGGTCGGAGCTGAGAGCAGTCGACGGAGGAATTCTGGCCGTGAGTTTCTCGATCAAGGAGGTACGATATAGACGTAAACTCTTGTTTTTGATCCCACAGAACCCTTATTTGAACTTGGACGATCTTGTAGGTGAAAACTCTGTTGAAAATGATCGAGGAATTGCTGAGAACCAATCGGGTCGACCCTCGGGTCACGGCTACCCGGTTGCAGGACCCGTCCAAGGCTTGACGTTGATGAACAGTACCCGGCGCGTGGGTTTCACACGCAGGGAATTCAACCGGCGCGTGGGGGCGCGTGTAAGGTATTTTGGGGAAACTTCCAACATGACTTTTAATCTATTCGATGTAACGGAAATTTTGGAATTGGTTTCGTGTCGATCAGACACCGTCTCGATATTGTTCGGGACGTCCGAAGGTTTTAAATCAAGTTTAAAAATAATTAAAAATTCGGAAAAATTACGGGACTTTGATAAGATGTTAATGAAGAGGTTAGTGACCCTCTAATATGATTTGGACAGGATTGGGAGTCCCGGTGATAGTGGTGTGGCCCGGGAGGGTCGATTGCATGCATATCGAGGCATACCGTTAAACGGTCAGTGAGTGGACTTTGGTTTTATAAATTCTATGCATGCTTAAATGTGTTATATGTTTTATATACGTGATTTTTATGATGGTGATTGTGAGTATTGATTTCGGGTATGTTGCACGTATTTCGAGGTGTTTTCCGTATTTCACGTATTTCGAGGTTAAAGGTTTTATTGTGATTTTACGTGCTTGTGGCTTAATGGCTTAATAAATAATGTGATAAAAAGGGTTTTGGAATTGGAAAGATGAACTCGGGCTTGAGGCCCAATTATTTTGGAAACCTCGGACTTGGAGTCCATTTGTGTTAATGAAATCGGGTCGGGGGCCCAATTGCTTGGTGAAATCGGGTCAGGGGCCCAGTTGTTTATGAAAACGGGCTAAGACCCATTTGAGTGATATTATTGGGCCAGGGGCCCAGTTGATTTACGAATTCGGGTCGTGGGCCCAGTGGTTTATAAAATCGGGCCGTGGGCCCAGTGGTTTACAAAATCGGGCATGAGGCCCAGTTGG
Organism: Prinsepia uniflora; assembly: GCA_032719365.1. NCBI lineage: Eukaryota > Viridiplantae > Streptophyta > Magnoliopsida > Rosales > Rosaceae > Prinsepia > Prinsepia uniflora. Next base: position 24,469,511 of record CM064861.1, on the reverse strand, counting down.
GTTATAAATGTGATGTCGGGTCTGGGACCCTATGTTAATAAATGTGATTTCGGGTCAGGGACCCTAAATGGAATTGTGATGTTTTATGGAGATTTCGGACAGGGCCCATTGTAATGTGAAATGATTTAATTAAACTGTTTTCCATATACCATCTGGATACGAGGATATATGATGGTCTCCTCCAGGTGTCTGGGACACTGGGGAAGTCATGGTGCATTTCCTGCGAGAGGTCATTGTACGGAGTTACCGGACCGTATAATGACTCAGGAGCAGGATTGCTATGATTGATGTATGGGATGTCGGACATCTGTGATGTCAAAGATATTGACCCGGAGAGACCCCGGGCAGCACGCGTCGCTTATTATACCGTGAGATATGACGTCAGGGACGTCAAGCGTCTGGGACGCTAAGCATCAGGGATGCTGGTGATGGTAATGGTAAATATGGATTAATGAATCTATGAAATGGCTTTTCGGTTGGATTTGTGTTATGTGGTGAAAATAGATTATTGGTTATGTTATGGTATTTCGGGTCGGGGACCCTAAAAGGTTTTGGACTTATGGATTTATGTTTATGGCTTTGGGCAGTGGCCCACATGGTTTTAATATGTCTGGTGATGGTATTCCACAGTTTTGGGCTGAGTTCCCACACTTGGTTTTAAGTTAATGGTTTTGGGCTAAGGCCCTAATGGCTTGGTTGAACAAACGTTTTGGTTACTGGTTTTCGTGGCATGCATACGTTTTTATTGGAGGGCATAAATGTCTTATAACTGTGTTTAATGAACTTAATGATTTTCGTCCACTCACAGCTTTTGGTTTTTAATGCCCTTCAGGTTGATCACGGATGCGACTGCAGTAGAGACTGGGACATTGCACTCCTCCTCCATCGATCCTTGCGCACTCTGGAAGCCCCGTTTGGGTAGTGACTTTTGGTTATCCCTTGTCTGACACCCCTTGTTGGACGGGAGTAGGGCACATTCCACGGTAATCCCGGGGGGATTGGGATGGGTCATGTCAATCAACATGAATAAAACAAGTATAAATCAACTCACAAGGATATGCACTCATAAATTTACTCAATTTGTAAGGTTTTGTGTTTGCACTCAAAGTATGTGAGAAAAATGCTCACATAATAGACATATGTATATAAAGTATGTGTTTGCACTCAAAGTATGTGTTTGCACTCAAAAGCTATGACAAGCAGTTATAAGACATATGTATATCAATTTAAACACAGAACTTTTGAATCACTCATCAAAGATGTATATAAAGTTTTAAAGCTCACATAAGCTTAACATGCTCGTTTATGTACCAATTTACATGCAACATCTACAAGTCATAAACACTTAATCACAAAATATTAACAAAAGAATTCAAGTTGTAGTGATCATCTTAATAGCCATAACTTAAGCATTCTTCCTTCATTTATATCATTGACAGGTTAAAGGGCATCCTAAGACTCGTAAAAACACTAAGTTAAAACGAAAAGGCTCAAAGAAAGCAATAAAAACTCTTTTTTTTAAAATTTTGTTTCTAACATGAAATTTTGTAAAACAATTTTATTGCACAATTAAAATTGTAAACCATTCCCCCACACTTAAAGTCTACATTATCCTCAATGTAAGCAAGTAGAAAGTAATTTAACATAGAATCAAAGTAAGGAAGATGATTTATGAAAATAAAACAAGGAAAACATTAAATAAACAAAGTAAAAGAGAGTGAATGGTTGAAAGATAGCAAATCTGCGTTGATGAATTCTTCACATCCCAGGAACACATTGAGTTGCCTCCCAATAAGCTCTTGAAGTTTATCGTCAATCCAGCCTAGACCAAGATGCAAGTTAGTTAGTCAGAGATGCACGTTTGTGAAGTATGCAAGTTTTAGTTAAGAATGTATGTTTTGTTAATAATGAAAGTTAAAGATGCAAGTTAGAATGAAAGATGCAATGCAAGTTAGAATGAAAGATGCAAGTTAGAGATGTAAGTTTACGTTAAAGATGCACGAGAGTTAAAAATGCAAGTTAAAGATGTCATGACAAGAAATGTAAGAGAAGGTATAAACAAATGTAATATGATATATACAAATATGAAATAACAAAGTATAAACAAGTTTAAAATGCACAAAGTAAAGTCACGGTAAAATCAAGCACATGCACAAGTTCCAAAAACGTCTAAACTAATGCAACACATAAGTATTTACATGAAAAATGGCGTGAATGCATAAGAGATACACATTTTGAACCTACATAAGACATAAAAGTTATGTGACCACTATGCCATTTATTGGCTTAGATGACATCTTATTCTAAGAAATGACAATTTAATTTTTAGGCTACAGTGGCTGAGAGTGAGATCGTCGAGGAGCAGAGCTAGGATATCGAAGCGAAGCTTGGGACAATGAGCCAAAGCTCCAAGAGCAGGTCGCAAAATATCAATAGGTTATTTACGAACTACCTATTTCTTTGTTTTAGTGCAATTCTTTGGTTCTTCATTCCTCTTTCTAAGAATTGGATAGTTACTTTTTCGTTACAGAGAATGCGTCTTCTAGTGATACTTCTACAATTCTAATACTCCAATGTCATTATTCTTCATTGAATCTCTTTTTCAAGATCTTTGAGGTGGCCACGGAAGATGGCACTGTCTTGGCAATGAAGTTGCACATGCTTGGTAGAGTTTCTTTTAGGGCTGTCAAAGCAAAGCGTGATTACTTAAAGCATCGTAATAGTTATAGTTTGTTAGCAGAGACACATCAGGATGCAGAGCATCGATCAAACACAAGAGAAGAATGCAGAGGCTAGTTCAACCACTAACAGGTACAATCCTCAATCCTTAACCTCCTAACTGATGTATCGAGACTAGTTCGATTGCTTTAGGCTAGATTAGATTAGGATCTTCTTCTTCTTGCAATTCTGGTGTCTAGAACTATAGAAATGGAATTGATGATCGATTTGAATGACAGTGCACACCAAGTTGAATTCGTGTGAATGAGATATTACTTGTTTTTTGTGAATTTTCAGTGTAGAAATAACACTACACCTGAGTTGTATTCTCTATTTTTCTCATTAGCTTGAATTTAGCATCACACACACTCATATACTCGTGCCTCACACACTCACACTTTTACTGTGAAACGGTTAGAGGTGTATGTGTGACCTCATCACACATCAGCAACTTTACAGCTCACTCACTCACACATTCTTTGCTGATTTTCATTCAATGAACCTCACTCACACTTGCACTCAATAACAGAATGCACACACTCACTTACTTACACGATTACATTTGAATCCACTCACACTCACACATTACACATTACACATGTCACCTGCCACTTGGCAATCCACTCGGCATTGTGCCAAGTCACTTCTCAGTGATTTTCTTAAACACTAATAGCCCCTCCTAAGCCAATCACTGGAACCACTCCCAAAAATTTCCTTAGGTAGCAAAATCTAGGCTTAGGTAGTGCCTTAGTAAAAATATCTGCAATCTGATCTTCAGTGTTGCAGTATTGAATCATGATCTCACCATTCTGAATTGCTTCTCTGATGAAATGAAACTTCCTACTGATGTGTTTAGTCCTTTTATGAAACACTGGGTTTCTAGCCATAGCAATAGCAGACATACTATCACACATAAGAGCTGTAGGATTTAGTTGTTCCTCATCAAAATCCTGCAACACAAACCTGAGCTATATGGCCTGAGTTGTTGCCTCAGAGGCACTGACATACTCTGCCTCTACAGTAGATAGGGCCACACTTGTCTGTTTTACTGAAGCACATGAAAAAATGCCACTTCCAAAAGTAAAAGCATACCCAGAAGTGTTCTTACTGTCATCCAGTGACCCTCCCCAGTCACTATCACAGAAACCAATCAAGGTTTCTGTTTTCCCTTTCTTGTACTCCAAACCATAGTCTAATGTCCCCTGCACATACCTCAAGACCCTTCTTGCAGTGCCAAGATGTTTTCTTGTGGGATTGTGCATGAATCTAGATAATAGGCTTTCTGCAAACATTGTTAGGATGTGAGGATAAGAGCCTCACATCGGAAAAGAGGAAATAGAATGTGTGCCTTATATAGCCTTGGAAAACTCCCCCTATCACTAATTGGTTTAAGGGTTGAACTCCCGAGTCTATATAATGGCCGGAATCCCGATCTCTAACATGGTATCAGAGTAGTAAGATCTTACTGTCTCTAGGGCGTGGTGAAGCTGTGAAGAAGGAGTTGCACGGTTGCTTGTGAATCAAGGTAAGATGACTGGAACTAGTGGTGATCCTAAGTTCCCTGTGTTCACAGGAGGCAATTATGATTTCTGGAATATAAAAATGAAAACAGCACTTAAAGCAACCGATCTATGGAAACTTATTGATCAAGGAGTGGCTGATGTAGAGTATGATAGTGATGATGAAGAGATAGAGACGGCTCAGACCAAGGCAGATCAGATCAGAAATGCCATGGCCTTGAACCTGATCCAAAATGCATTTTCTGAGGAGATTTTTCCCTGAATTTTAAATGAAGAAAGTGCTAAGAAAGTCTGGGATGTTCTGAAACAAGAATTCAAAGGGGATCCTAAGGTAAGGGCAGTTAAACTTCAATCACTACGAAGGGATTTTGAGTATACTAGGATGAGAAGTGATGAAACCTTTTCAGCATACATGTCTAGACTATATGGAGTAGTAAACCAGATGAAAAACTATGGAGAAACCATTACTGAAAAACGTTTGGCTCAAAAAATACTCATTAGTCTAACAAAATCCTATGACTCAATTGTGTCAATCCTAGAAGAGATAAGAGATTTAGACACTGTTAGTGTTGAAAGTATCACTGCATCAATAAGGGCCTTTGATTAGAGGTTGGAGGTGCATGATGATAGTGAAGTAGAGAAGGCATTCTCTAGTATGAGTTTTCAAAATCAGTCCAGAAGTCATTCTGGAGGAACTCAGGGAGGATACAAGAAGAGGTTTCCTAGTAAAACCTGGAATTCCAATAAGAGCAGATTTGAGGCTAAGGATAAACAGGAGTCTGAAGCTCAGAAGGGTGAAGAAAATGACTCTAGAACAACCTGCAAGATCTGTGATAGAAAGCATTTTGGTGTTTGCTGGACCAAGAATAAATTCAAGTGTTTTAAGTGTGGAAAACTGGGCAATATTTCTAAAGACTGCAGAGTCAAGCAAAATGCACATATGGCACAACAGGTGAAAGAACCAGAAAAGAAAATGGAGGGAAACTTGTTCTATGCATGTCACTCAGCCTCTGTTGAGAAGAATGCTGAAGTTTGGTACCTTGACAGTGGTTGTAGTAACCACATGACAGGTCATGAATCTCTACCGTCTGATATTGACAGGACATTGAATGTAAAGGTGAAAATGGGAACAGGTGAACTGGTTCAAGTTGCTGGAAAGGGATCTTTACTTGTCCACACTAGCCAAGGTAACAAGTACATCAGAGATGTCATGCTTGTACCTGGTCTGGATGAAAATTTGCTGAGTGTGGGACAAATGATTGAGCACGACTACTGTCTAGTGTTTGGAGATCAGGCAGTGGAAGTGTATGAAGATATTGAAATGCAGCATAAAATTGCAAGTGAGCTGTTAGTGTTTAAGAAAATCACTGAGAAGTGACTTGGCACAATGCCAAGTGGATTGCCAAGTGGCAGGTGACATGTGTAATGTGTAATGTGTGAGTGTGAGTGGATTCAAATGTAATCGTGTAAGTAAGTGAGTGTGTGCATTCTGTTATTGAGTGCAAGTGTGAGTGAGGTGCATTGAATGAAAATTAGTAAAGAATGTGTGAGTGAATGAGCTGTAAAGTTGCTGAGGTGTGATGAGGTCACACATACACCTCTAACCGTTTCACAGTGAAAGTGTGAGTGTGCGAGGCACGGGTATATGAGTGTGTGTGATGCTAAATTCAAGCTAATGATAAAAATAGAGAATACAGCTCAGGTGTAGTGTTATTTCTACACTGAGAATTCACAGAAAACAAGTAATATCTCATTCACACAAATTCACAAACACTTGGTGTGCACTGTCATTCAAATCGATCATCAATTCCATTTCGATAGTTCTAGACACCAGAATTGCAAGAAGAAGAATATCATAATCTAATCTAGCCTAAACCAATCGAGCTATTCTCGATACATCAGCTAGGAGGTTAAGGATTGAGGATTGTACCTGTTAGTGGTTGAACTAGCCTCTGCATTCTTCTCCTGTGTTTGATCGATGCTCTGCATCCTGATGTGTCTCTGTTAACATGGTATCAGAGCGGGTTATTCCACGTGGATGGCTTAACCACCACACGTGCCACACATTGCCCAGTCACTCGTTGTGTGGGGGCGTAGTGACCACAACCTGCTAGTGGTTGAAAAAAAAGAGTTGAGAGAGGTATGAGACAATGGGCTCATACGAATGTGGGACAATAGGCTCACATCATCACGTGTTGGCTGGAAGAGCCGCCACACGTGAGGGGGCGTGTTGAGATGTGAGGATAAGAGTCCCACATCGGAAAAAAGGAAATAGATTGTGTGCCTTATATAGCTTTGGGCGACTCCCCCTATCACCAATTGGTTTTAGGGCCGAACTCCCGAGTCTATATAATGGCCAGAATCCCAATCTCTAACATAGTTGGCTTTACTTGTCCCGCCTTGCTGTGCTCAAAGAATTTTCTTTTATGAAGGTTTGTATCTTGTAGAATTTTAATATTTTGTGTGTTAGCTTATTATTGTTTGTTTATCATGCTGATTTCGTTCATATGCTTTTCCCCTGCTTGAGCAGGCTTTAGAAAAGCATGGTTTTCCTGTTTCGAAAGTTATGGATTGTAACAGGCATTGTGTGATTATGTCACATGTACAAGGCTACCCACTGTAAGTTTATTCTTCTAGAGATTACCATGAAATAATTGTACAAGAGATCATGGGAATGGAATGTTATGCAATGAAATCAGCAGACACAGTGTCTTCTCATGATTTCTGTTAGAGCTGGTTTGCTTAAGATAAAGAAGATATATAAATAAATTATCATGCAGGTTCATGGAGTTAAGCAGTTCACTTCTGTCCAATACAATGTGCAGGTGAAGTAATTGCAAAATCCAGAGATGGTTTTTGAAACCATCATTGGACTAGTTGGCCGCCTTGCGGAGCATGGTTTAATTCACTGTGACTTCAATGAGTTCAACATTATGGTAGGTATAATTGTGTTTCCTTCTCTGCTTTCACTCAGTACAACTTTCTTGTATGATTGAATTAATGTTTAGTTAAAGCAGGTACTCCAAATGCATTATTAGCTTTATCTTTCAACTAGTTTAATTATTTTACCAATTTTTGTTCCGTTAGATTGATGGTGACGAGAAGGCCACCATGATTGATTTTCCACAAATGGTGTCTGTATCACATCAGAATTCACTGATGTAAGATCTGCTTCTAAAAAAAAGATCTTCTTCTAAAAGTTCCAGTCATTTTCATACCTTCTATAATGCCTTAGTGTCGATTATCAAAGTTCTTTGAATTTTACTTTCCTAGTTGCTTTTAGCTGATATCATATTCTCATAATTATATTCTCATGTTTCAGGTACTTTGACCGTAAAGTTGAATGTGTCTTTAAGTTTTTCAGCAAGAAGTCAGTGTTATTTTTTGTTTGAGCTAGTATGAATTTTGAAGTAAAATAAAATTCTTTTTCATTTTTTGGTTGTTTATTGCACTTTTTTTAATGGGATTTGTTTATTTCAATTAAGGTGGTGAAACACGTTGCCAGTAATTTTTAGTTGGGTTGACAGAATGCAGATGCTATTTGTTACCATCTTCGTAAGAATTGCAGTGAATTTATAAGAAATACACTGAACAATAACATACCATGAATCTTAAATATTAACTTGGTTTGTGTGTGAAAAACTAATGTGTGTGTGTTTGTTTGTTTATTGAAGAGCTGACTGGACTATATAATTGACCAGGGCCGACCAATAGGGAGGGCGGGAGGGGCCTAGGCCCCGGGCCCAAAAATATTGAAGGGCCCAAAATTAAGTTTTTTTTTTTGTTATATTAAAAAAAATAGTAAGTTGTATGATTATTTAGATGGAGGGTACAAGTGAACAAGAAACGGAAGGAAAGTCTCTTTCAAAGTTCCAAGAAGAAAATACAGTGTTTTTATATTTTAATTCAATTTTTCAAGGTTAAATATCAATCTCATTCAATCTCAAATTCTCAATTGTTCTAAATTTTTAAGTTTTTGCAATCTCATTCAAACTCTCAAAACCCTAACCTCAATTTCTCACCAATTTGCTTTTTTGAAGGGCCCAAAATTAAGTTTTTTTTTTTGTTATATTAAAAAAAAAATAGTAAGTTGTATGATCATTTAGATGGGGGGTACGAGTGAACAAGAAACGGAAGGAAAGTCTCCTTCAAAGTTCCAAGAAGAAAACGTAGTGTTTTAATATTCTAATTTAATGTTTCAAGGTTAAATATCAATCTCATTCAATCTCAAATTCTCAATTGTTCTAAATTTTTAAGTTTTTGCAATCTCATTCAAACTCTCAAACCCTAACCTCAATTTCTCAACAATTTTCTTTTCCAGTCGAAGACATCTAGACATTTTTGCCTCCCCTTCTGAAAGCCCTATCCGAGATATTTCTAAGTTACAAACTTCAAAAATAAGTAATTTAATTTAATAGAATTCATATTACAGTTTCCCTAATTGAACACTTCCATTTGACAACTTCCCTTATGGATGTTGTAGTTTTTTTACGACAGGAAGGCCCCCTCATATAATCAAAGGATCAATGTTATGGGACTAAACCACGAATCTAATATTACAAATGGCATGCCAGTTCTTACTTTTTGTTAGAAATTAGAAACTATGCCTCTTTAGTTTTTTTTTTGTGTGCCTTTTGAAACTTTAATTATGTATTTTTCGCATTCCATGAAAATTTTAAGAAACTCACCTAAATTGATAAGGTCATTGTTACAAAAGTTCTCAGTTTAACAATATTTAATTACATTCTTTTTTTGAATATAAAAGTTTGTATATAATTGCAAATTGCTTACTGATTTTACAAAAAAAGTATAAGATTTGTTTAAAAAAAATTAAATGTAATTTTTTGGATATGATGTACTCTTTTTTCTTTGTTTGGGGTTTTGTTCTAATTTATGAGTTTTCTCATAACAAAAATTTTAACGATACTTCTTAATAAAAATATAATATAATCAATTTATAAAATTTAAATTTTCAATAATTAAGTATGCGAATTGATGACCCATTTTTTATTTTTACCCTAGGCCTCTAAATGTTTGGACCGGCTCTATAATTGAAACCAATATTAATTGGAGTATGGGCCGAGTTGGTTTGTAGAACATGGTCTGAGATGCAACAGTTTCTTCTCTCTATGATGTGCCAGGGGTAGACTCAGTTGGTACTGTGTCTTCGTTCATGGTTTTGGTTGGTTTCTATTAAGCTCTTCCCAGTTAGAGAAGTAATAGTTGAGAAAATTCTTGAGTTCTTGAGTAAGGGCCCCTGGTTTGGGATGGTTTCGATTTCTATTTTCCTTATAACATTTAGATGAGCTGAATAGGACCAAGTGTTGTATATTTGTGATGGGTAACAGACCTAAGTTGCACCGAAACGGATACGGATACGAGGATACGATACGACACGATACTCCGATACGTCAAAATCAAAAAATCAAAGGATACGATACGAAAAGGATACGGAAAATAAATAATATATTAAAATTCAAATATAGTTAACAACAAGCAAGCAAATTCAGTTTATCATATAACTACTTCATATAAAGATCTCTAGTCATCTTCCACATCAACACATAACCATTGGCCCACTACTAAAGAAACAGAAGAACCAGAGAAACTGATGACTAGGAGCAACATTTGCCTAAAGGGCAAGTGTGCATGAGCAGCGACATACACCTGTTCAAAATAATTATTCATAAGACAGTGATCTGGAGTAGTAATTTTATTAACACTCCAAGCGTTTAAGTTTCTAGAATAAGAAGTTTAGAGAACTGAAAGAAGAAAGAAAACTAACCAGTCATCTAAGAACTGCATCATCCAGTTCTTGCGGCTTATTAGTAGCACCTGTAAGAAAATAAAAACAGATATCAAGATATAATCCATTCAAATTTTAGTGTGACCGACAATAAAATAAAGAAATGAAAAAAAAAAAATTCTCCTGGGAACTCATCCAAGACAAGAATGAGAAAAACTGAGGATCTATGTAGAGACAAAAAAAAATTAGTTCAGAAATTACTATGTCCTTCCCTCCTTTCCCCTCAAGTTTCGAAATTTTATTATTACACAGGATCAAGATATTTTATCCCAAAGTTTCACAAATCAAAATCCAAATTTAACATCATTTCCTTGATGAAGGTCCCTATGTCACTAGGAATGCACCATCACGCAGCTAAATGAAGTTTTGACATAGTAATGAAATACATAATCAGTGTGGTTGCCATGTAATACCAGGATGTTCAGAGGTTAAAGATTACACACAGTACATATTCTTTAACCCAATACAAAGTATAAAACACAATGCAAATTCAACAATTCCATCAGCAGAAAGATACAAAAATACGGTTGTTTTGTTTACAACTATGTCTAGAATTCATTATGTTTATAAGACAGGGAAACGGAAATGTTAGCTAGGAAGCAGAATTGCATACCAAAACAGGAAACCCCACAACGATAGCTCCAGCAACACTAACTGCAACAGCCAAAGCAGTGAAAGCCAGGGAGTTGAAAGCATCAGATATCATACCCAATGCATAAGCACCGGGCCTATGGGCAGCAGACTCCAATAATTACAAATAAGAAGGGCAACATATATCTTCCGGTGTCCTTTCTTGCTATGGTGAAATTAGAGGAATAATATTTTAATTAGTTAAAAAACGTACCAGTACCGAACTGCTTTGCAGCGAGCACAGCCCGTGGTGGTGGGGCAGTAACAAACAGCGCAATAAGAACCCTTGTTCTCAGGTACCGCAACGGGACCGTACCCAGCTGTGACCTCAAACTCAGCTCTAGCAGCTTCTTCCTTCGCCGATTCAGAGGCAAGATGAAGAGGGTCACGAGGGAGGGAGAGACGAACGCACCAGTCAGTTGCACAAAATCGAATGCAAGGGAGGGAGAGACGAACGCACGCTGGATCTGACTTGCAGATTTTATTTCTTTGTTTTGACATTTATGCCCTCGCGTATCAACCAAATTACATAATGCGTATCCAATTCCGATATGTATGTATCCAAGCCGTATCCAAATACCGATACCGTATCCGAACGTATCCGAGCGTATCTAACGCGTATCGGACCGGTATCGGTATCCGAAACGCGATACGGGTGTCCAAGGACGTTTCAGTGCAATCTAGTAACAGACTGTGTTCAACTAACAGTTCTTATTTCATCATTTGCTTCAAGATCACCAGTATATCAATTGGTTTATGATAAGAACACAATTTTCTTCATTTACTACGACTCTAATAATGTTTTTCAATATCATGTTATGCAGTTCATAGAAGGGGGTTTTGAGGAGGACTTTAGTTTTGGTGATGAAGGTAGTGCAGATGACATGCATATCTCTGTGTTAAATGAAGCAAACATAAAAGGTGTTAATGCATTGTAGTTGGACAAGATAACCTGGAAGTGATCTGAGTCACAATCTGAGGTCTTAAGTGATTATGTAGAAAATGAAATTTAGGGAAGTCATATATGAATTAAGTGGATTATGGGTGGATCCTCAGAAATTGACAATTATGGGATTGGAAGAGAATCCTTATCTGGTGCTTTACAAGGAGAAGAAATTAGTGAGAGGCTTCGCTTTTTTGTAGAAGAGTGTGACCATATGCTGGCATATTTTTTAGTATAAACCATTTTCTTAAACTTGGGTTTATTTAAATTTATTTCTTGGCTTAGTTGGTGACGGGTGTCCAACTTATGCAGTCAAACATACTCTAAAAACAATGTACTGATTTTAATCATATTCTTCATTTTAACCTTGAGAAAGGCTGCATCTGAGACTGTCTAATAATATGGTGTATAAAAAATATTCTTGTAGTTATGAGCAATTGTTCTCTATTGATGAATTTATTTTTGAACGGATTGTGCCAGTTGGGTTACCCTCATTGAGTATAAGTAAGAAATATTGTTCTTATTAAATATCATTCCTATGATTGATTCTCTAGACTCTTCACTCATTTTACATGCTTTTGTTTATTGCGATTCTAGAGTTCTTTCCCTCATATTTATGTTGCTAAGTTGCCCTAGCACACGGCTTTGCATGCCTCGCATTGCCCATGCCATGCCATGGAGCCTTCCATAGAATCGGTAGAATCCATGATAGTCCATGGTGCCCAAGGATCGGGTACTGACTTGGATTGTTAATGGTAGTCGTTTCTGGATTTCATGGCTCTTGTAGTTAGTTATTTCTTGCATGATATGGAACGTTTTTAATGTATATGAAATATATCCAGAAAACATGCTTTTGGTTTCAACATTACGTATGATATGGAACGTTTTTCATTGCAGGTTTCGTGTATATGACGTTGAAACTTAGTTTCACAATATGGATGTGAAGGTACACAATTTATTATTTGTGCCTATATATAATGTCATTCCTCTTTTGAAGTTAGATTTCCTGATCATCCATTTGTCTATGCAAGAAGCGGTTACTTCTATCAAATAGAATTTACTATTTAAGGAATATTTTCTTGTTTTCTGTTTTGTTATAATTTTCTATATAGAATTTAATGGCTATGCTCATATTTCTAGGTGGACATAATGGTAACTTTAGATTAATTAATGTATTAGCACAAGAAGTTATATTTCTTTTGTGCAGATGCTTAGGCTAGACGAGTAACAATTTCTAGATGAGGCAACCTGCGCATTGTTTGAGGTACATATGACTTATTGACCATTCTCTGTGGAACATCTAAACAATAGGAACCTCTATGATTTTTTAGCTAGACTATTCCAAGTTGACCAATATGCGCGAAACCTGCTTGAACCCAGCCAACTCTGGACTCCTAATGAGATTTAATTTGTACTACTCCGGACTCCTTTTTCTCATAATATGATTTGTGATGGTAACTTGTACTACTAACCGATTTCTTAATATTTTGGTAGATTATAAAGAACAGTGACATATAGGAGTTGTGAGAATTAGAGAGATGATTTAAACCCTATGTTTTGGCTTATGGATTCTGTAATGACCCGTCCCAAAATTTTGGGATTTATTAAGATTAAACCAAGGATTAGCGAGACTAATCGGGGATTAGTTGAGGATTGTCGGACGTTCAGAACAAAATTACGATTTTGCCCCTAGATGAGGACAAAAAGTTAACTTTTGACCTGGGAGGTCCAATGCACGAGGACCGAGGACCGTTACGTAGATCGAGTCGATACGAGTAAGTAGACAGGCGGCACGTCGAAATCGGATAATCGACAGGAAAGATACAGGTCAAGGAAAGATTTGGGGAACTATTGTACGAATTACGAGACGAGTGGACTTGTCTTGAGTGGGCCCAAATATTTTTTCCAGGTGTCACTCATCCATTGCCTATTACCCACAAACATGCACCCACCCCCTTCATCCTCATCTGTTTCATTCGAACCCGAAACCCCCTAAACCCGTGCAACCTAAAACACCACCACCCCATTCTATTCCCTGTGAGATTGAGAGTGAGGCTGAGGGTGAGACGGTGACGGCGAGAGGGTGGCAGGACCATCGTGGACGGCGGTGAAGTCACGGGAAACAGGTAAGCCTGCAACCCGTGAATGTTTGAATTTGAATTTTTTAGTTTGGACGTTTGGGGTGGCTTTCGTTGATTAGGCTATGGTTATGATGGTTGTACGAGTCACTGGAGATCAAAATCGTGGGCTGAGGATGGCGGAGAAGCCCAGGCAGGGAGCTGGAAATCCCATCCACTATTCATAGATTGCAACATGTAATTTTAGGGTGTTTTTCCTCGTTTTAATTGCATAGATCCCTTCATGGGATTGAGAGAAAGAGAATGGAAGAAACAACATTGATTTTGGTGGTTGGAGTTGGGAGAACAAACCGGGTCAAGGTCGTGGGTCTGCTCAACCCGGTTCAGGGAAATGGGTCGACCTGGACAGAGGACAAGGATGATGACGTCATCAATGATGTCATCATGTTAGACTGACACGTGTTAGTGTCAAATGTCAATGATGACGTCACTATTGACGTCAGCGTTGACTTTGACCGCTGACGTCAGCGTTGACTTTTTGGTCAACATTGACCATCCACTTTGACCAGCGCGTGGGCAAGTATTTTGAGGTGAAACTAGGACCATTTTAAAGATTTCGACAATACGAATCCAATGGGGGTGGTTTCGATCGATCGGAGATTGTTAAATTGGTCAAATTGAGGTTTAAAGCCTTGGGAGGCTTGTCCAGGACATGTTGACTTTTCCGGGAATGTTGGGAGATTCTTGATATGGACTTGTCTGGGTTAGTATTGACCTTTGAGTATGTTTTGGATAGGTCTGGATGACCCAGAGAGGTTGGATTAGCCCGGAGAGGCTTATGGTACACATATCGAGGCGCAGCATTGACGGTATGTGAGTGGATTTTGTTTTATGAACATGATGTATGCATAAATGTTTTATATGTGTTTATGAACATGTTTTGAGATGTCATAAGTGCATGTGATTTAAATATGAATTGTTTGGCATTTTCGGAGGAAAATGAGTTATTGCACGTAGTTCGAGATATTTGTTTTATATGATGTTTGGGCTTCGACCGAGTGTACTACGTGCTTGTGTTTTATGTGATTTCGAAGGTTTCATGGAGAGGTGTGAAATCGAGGAACTGATTTACAGCTTTGGAGGATTTCACGGGGATACGTGAAATCGAGATTTGGGCACGAGTCCCAGTTGAACTATGATTTGAAAGTGTTTTGGAAATGAGAATTGGTTTTCAGCTTTGGAAATATCTTTCGGGCGTATAGCCCAGTTGATTTGAGGTTTGACTTAGAGTATATTCAAATGTGAGATAAGTATAACCCAATTGATTGGGATGAGTATAACCCAGTTGATTTGAGATTTGACTTAGAGTATAGTCAAACTTGAGATAAGTCAGGCCGTGACCCAGTTATGAGTTTTATAAAAGATATTTTGGGCATAAGACCCAATTGTGGATTTGATAGGATTTGAGGAATTCTGGGATATGAAGTGTCGTAGGACACTAGTTTTCAGGTTGTGACCCATTTGGTGATGTTCAGTGCTTGAGGCCCTATGGATGATGGCATTCAGGTGAGTCCCAGATGATATGACGCTCGCCTCCGGACTGCAGATGTGTTCCTTCTGAAGATGTCACGATGCACTGCCTGTTGTCGAGCAGCCGCAGGAAGAAATGACCAAAGGAGGCTTGGCTTAGGAGTGCTTGTAACGACCAAGGGAGGCTTGGCTTAGGAGACTTCTACGTCCGTGCGGCCTAAGTAAATATCTTAGATTTATTCAACTGTTTGGGCAAGTTCAAAGGTGACCAGATTAGAAAGAATAAACATAAGAGACAAGGCTAATTTCAAGACATCCTAATGCTTAAACTCCATTATTGTCTCTTTCTTAGGCCCAAAACCCGTTACAAGTATCGTCTTATGTCCTGGACATCACCCTCGAAAATTTCTTACTCCAGATGAACTAAGATAACTCAAGCGTTAACAATTACCGCACTCAACCTCATGGCTTCTTAGGTCTATGAAGGGTTTAGGTGAGAGTTAAGAAACGAGACTTCACCAATTCCATTAAAGATCAAAATCTAAACTCCGAAACATAAGTCATCCACATATAACCGAGACTAACTTCTGAAAAACAAAAACTTACGAACAAATATAAACAAGTATAATATGACAATTTACATATGAACAATTTATTTACAAGTATGGTTTTATGCACAAGTAATGATATTCACAAACTATATTTAAACTAACATATTATTATATGCACAAGACTTATTTACAAGTATATATTTACACTAACATAAAGCTAAGAAAAAGAAAAATTTGAAATTAATTTTTTTTACGTTTTTTTTTTAATTATGGAATGACAACTAAACTTGAAAAGAAAATAAATTATATTTTTCGAATTTTTTTTTATAAATAATGGCAAAAAAGTAAAGATACAATTATTTTAAAACAATTATTTTTTTTAAGAATTTAATTATTTTTAATTTCCAAAAACGAATTGAAATAAATAAAAATAAAAATAAGAAAAAGTGAACAAGTGTAATATACAATTTATGAACAAGTATAATAAGAATATTATGGAAAAAATATAAATTATGAACAATTATGAACAAGTGTGAACAATTATAAAATGACAAATATAAAAGCAAAAATTATGAACAAGTATAAAAATAAAAGTTTGAAACAAGTATAAAAATAAGAAATAAATAAAAGTTATAAACAAGTATTATATGAACATGTATAAAGATAAACATTATGAACAATTATAATATGTACATGTATAAAAATGAAAATTAAAAAATATAGTATGAAAAATATATAAAGAACATAAACAAGTATATTATAGAAATTATGAACAAATATAGTATTTGTTGATGCAAAAATTGTACCAACGAGATTGTAAAGACATGCACGCACACCAAGACACAAGAAAGTGTGTGGTTCACCCAAATCGGGCTACGTCTATGGTGTTGCCTCACTCTCATTAATATCATAGTATTGTGTTTGATATAATACAAGTGGCTTAAAGCTTTTAGAGAGAGAAAGTATAGAGAAGGGAGAGAGGAATCCCTTTTAATGGGAGAGTGTCTCCCTATTTATAGAATTTGTCTAGGGTTTAGATTAGGGGAATAGTGATAAGCTTTGAGGCATGGGCCTTATGTGATCTTTGAGGTCTTCTGATGGGCCTACTCCGTGGTCCACTGTAGTATTTTGACAGGCTCGTTGCTTGGTCAGATGTTACGTCAACAAATCCCCTAGTTCTTGACTGAGGCGGACTGCCTCGGTTGAGGACTTTCAAGTAAAGTGCACTGACTGAGTAACTCCTCACTTTGCACTGCTCCGCTCGGTGTATCATCAGTCCCCTAAGTCCTCGGTCGAGGTAGGACGTGGAAGAGAAGAGACTATGTAGTGTGTTGTATGTCTGAGTGGATTGACATTGTGGCGGTTGCACGCTGGTGAGTATGACTCCATGTATGAATTTGACTGCTTGCAGGTGATTCTTTGTTGTATATGTGTGTCGGTCGGCATGTGAGCTAAGTTTAGCTTTGAAAGTGGGCTCGGTAATTGAGCGGCTTGGTAATGCGCTGAGCAGAGACTGATTTGTGAGTGTTGGCCGAGTGTGCATGTATGCAGATGATGACGTTTGAGTCGAGGCCAAGTGCGTTGAGTAGCTCGATGGTGAGTGGAGCGAGTGTATGCTCTGTAATGTCTGCAGCACCTCAGTATATGTTGAGCTGATATAGGTGCGCAATGATGGGCGAGCAGCTCGGTAAATGTGTCGAGCGTATGTGGGTGCTCAGCAATGTGCCGAGAAACTCGTTAATGTGTCGAGCATCTTGGTAATGTGTTGAGCGTATGTATGAGTTCATGTATGTTCGACATGGATTTTTGTACGTCAGCATGCACGAGGGCACGTATGTGTGACATGTATGAGTGAATGTATGTCTGAATGCACGAGGGCATGTATGAGTGGCATGTATGTTAGTATGCACGAGGGCAAGTATATGTGACATGTATGTCAGTATGCACGAGGGCACGTATGTGTGACATGTCTGGGTGGCATGTATGGCTGAATGCACGAGGGCATGTATGTGTGGCATATATGTCAGTATGCACGAGGGCATGTATGTCAGTATGCACGAGGGCATGTATGTGTGACATGTATGTCAGTATGTACTAGGGCATGTATGTGTGAATGTAATGATGGTCAGAAGAGGTTTCTGATTGGAAGTGTTACTTGGTTGTATTCAGGTGTGTTATGAGGTTTTCCTTGGTGCATGCTAAGTTGTTTACCTTAGGATTGTGATGACCGACCGAGCAGGGAGTCCGAGGGGACATCGGTGGGGATCGACCTAGCAAGGAGTCCGAGGGGACATCGAAAGACCGACCGAGCAGGGAGTCCGAAGGGACATCGGTGGGGACCGACAGACCAAAGAGTCCGAGGGGACATCAGAAGACCAACCGAGCAGGGAGTCCAGGGGGACATCAGGAGACCAACCGAGCAGGGGTCCGAGGGGGACATCAAGAGACCGACCGAACAGGTAGTCTGAGGGGAGATCGGTGGGGACCGACAGAGCAAGGAGTTCGAGGGGACATCGGGAGACCGACATAGTAGGGAGTTTTGGGGGGGGGGGGGGGGACATCGGGAGACCGACCAAGCAAGGGGTCTGAGGGGATATCGGGATATCGGGAGATTGACCAAGCAAGAAGTCCAAGGGTACATCGGGAGGCCGACCGAACAGGGGGTCAGAGGGGGACATCGGGAGACCGACCGAACAGGGGGTCCGAGGGGGACATCGGGAGACTGACCTAGTAGGGAGTCCGAGAGAACATCGAGAGACCAATCGAGCAGGAAGTCCGAGGGGAACATCGGGAGACCGACTGAGCAGGGAGTCCAAGGGGACATCGGGAGACCTACCGTGAAAGGATTCTGAGGGGACATCGGGAGACCAACCTAGCAAGGGGTCTGAGGGGGACATTGGGAAACTTACTGAGCAGGGAGTCTGAGAAGACATCGGATGATCAACCGAGCAGGGAGTCCGAGGGGACATCGGGAGACTGACCGAGTAAGGAGTCCGAGGGGACATCGGGAGACCGACCAAGCAGGGGGTCTGAAAGGACATCGAGAGACCGACTAAGTAGGGAGTCCGATGGGAACATCGATAGACTGACCGAGTAAGGAGTCCGAGGGGGACATCGGGAGACCGATCGAGCAGGTAGTCTGAGGGGGGCATCGGGAGACCAATCGAGTAGGGAGTCCGAGAGGATATTGGAAGATCGATCGAGTAGGGAGTCCGAGAGGACATTGGGAGACCGACCGAGCAGGGAGTCCGATGGGACATCGGGAGATCGACCGAGCATGGGGTCCGAGGGGGACATCTGGATATCGGCCAAGTAGGGAGTCCGATGGGAACATTGGGAGACCGACCGAGTAGGGAGTTCGGGGGGACAAAGATGTGGTCAGTGCTGTTTATAAAAGAGAGATGATATTATGGTGAGTGGCAGGGGGCAAGTTGCCAAGCCTGATTATATAAGTATTTGTTTGTGATGGGCAGAGCCTACATAAGATATTTGTTTTGTGGAGTTTTTGTGTGGTGAGCAGAGTTTTGCAGGGGTTTAACCATAAGTTTTTTTGTGGTGGGTATAATTTTGCAAGAGCCAAAAACAAAGTGAGTTTTGGTACTGTACCAGTCACGAGATTGTGTGGGAGATGCATGAATGATTTTGACTGACCGAGCGGCGGGATTTTCTGGGTTATTTTGGCAGAGAGCCAATTTGAATTTTTCTAGTGCTTGGGTGGCTATTCTGTTTCAGCAGGTAAGAAAAATTGAAAAGAACCGACATAACCTTTTGTATCGATTCCCAAAGACGGTGCCAAACTGTTGATGCAAAAATTGTACCAACGAGACTGTAAAGACACGCACGTACACCAAGACACAAGAAAGTACGTGGTTCACCGAAATCAGGGTATGTCCACGGTGTTGCCTCAGTCTCATGAATATCATAGTATTATGTTTGATATAATACAAGTGGCTTAAAGCCTTTAGAGAGCGAAAGTAGAGAGAAGGGAGAGAGGGATCCCTTTTAATAGGAGAGTGGCTCCGTATTTATAGGATTTGTTTAGGGTTTAGGGTAAGTGAATAGTGATGGACTTTGAGGCATGGGTCTTGTGTGATCTTTGAGGTCTTTTGATGGGCCTACTCCGTGGTCCAGTATAGTAATTTGACAGACTCGTTGCTTGGTCAGATGTTACGTCAATAGATGAACAAAAATAAAAATTATAAACAAGTATAATATGCACAATTTATACATACTAACACGTTAAAAACGAATTTCAATTTCCCCAACAACGGCGCCAAAAATTGATAACGCTCAAACTACGCATTTAAATAAACACGTAATTCGAGTATATACAATTTAAACCATTTTTGTATAGATATAATATTGGTAAGTTCTTAACTGGAGAAATTAGGGAACATTAATAATGTGTTAGTGAAAAAAAATAAATAATCAAAGAATAAAATAATAAATGAATTAATGAATAAAATAATAAAATAATAAAGAATAAATGAATAAAAAAATAAATGAATAAAAGAATAAAAGAATGAAACGGGGGATTTTGAAATATTGTAGCTGGAACTACATTTTTAAGCAAACTAAGAATTAAAATGTGAATGCTCATACTAATTAGAATTTACAAACCATAGATTAGTTTCATAGACAAGACGGACACTTTTACGTAAGTAAATTCAAATTAACGCATTATTTAAACTACACCTACTTTAACCTTTGTACAATGAACTTTCTTCAAACACAAATTTTCACCAACACTCTAGCATTTTGTTGATATTGAACCAATCACGAAATCCTACCGTCATTATCTCAATTACATGCATAAATTTTTCAATACTATAGACGTACCGAACACCGAACATTGCTCATAAACACTTATAATATGATTCACCTTACGTTTTTTATTTGAATGTACCTCAAATATTAAAATCTCTTCAAACCTATTTTAAGTTCACCGAATAGCGGTCATAAACAATTAGCATTAAGTTGAAGGTTAAGTATTAAAACATATGAAGTAAATGAAATTCAAAGAGTAGAACACATGGAGATTGTATTCACACTTACAAATGTTAGAAAGAAAATACCAACACATATATTGAATTATAAGTAAAACCAAAACAATAACAAGAGTTTAAGTGAAGGGAACAAAGTTACACTTTCAGAACCCAACAATAGCTTGTGATTTCGAAAGTAGATGGAAGCAGTGGAATGTTATTCACAAAATTCTCTGACAGCAGAATGAATCTCGTGAAGATTGATGAATAAACACAAGAATTCAGACTCAAACTCTAGAATTGCCTCGGGAATACTCGTCCTACGTACTTCTTAAGGAAAACACAAAATTATGTCTAAGAGCTCTCAAAGAAAAGTCACAAGAACAAAGTAAAGAAAATGAAACTAAGAAACAAAATGTAAAAACAAATGTAAAAACAAAATGAAAAGAAAATCTACAAGAAGCTATAAATGGTCCCAAAATAGTATCTTAAAAGAGAGAAAAAAGAACTTTAACAAAGAGAGAAAAATTACTAAAAATGAAACCACAAAAGAGAGAAAAGGGGACTAAATAGAGACCCTTAAACAATGAAATGGTCTTCCTAATTATAGAGGAAGTGCCAAAAATTATAAAAATAAAGTACAAATTAATTTATAAAAATAATAAAAATAAGAAAAATAAGAAAAATGATGTTTGTGGCTATTTTTTAGGTTAATTGGATCTGGAAAATCTTGAAAAGGGGTGAGTATGAAGCAGGTCTGAAACTTGGCATGGCCTTGTTGAGCTGGACTGATGGGACTCCACGTGGAGCATCTGAGGAGAGTAGGAATATTCAGTGGAAGTGGCAGGTCCCATCCCTAATCCCTCAGGATTAACGTGGGATGACCTGTTCCCGTCTCACACCACGTGTCAGACCAGGGATACTACCGTGACCCATTCAAGGTTTCCCATGTAACGATCCGTCCCGAATTCCAGGGTTAGATTAGTAATTAATCATGATTAGTTGGGGCTAATCGGTGATTAGTTGGCCGAAATCGGACGAACGATGAAAAATGACCGTTTTGCCCCTAGTCGTGGGTAAAACATTGTCTTTTAATTCGGACGGTCAAATGGACTTTGACTGATGACCGTGACGTAGTTTAGGACGTCATGAGTTCATAGACTGGTGGCACGTTCGATTCCGACGTTCGAGGTGAAAGTTATGATGTTCGGAAGTCCAAGGGCATTTTCGTAATTTGGACAAAAGGAGGAAAATGTTGACTTTTCGACCAGGAGGCCCATTGACCGAGGGCCAAGGACTGTTGGGATGGTCTCGATGCCCTGAGTCCGTAGACAGGCGGCACGCGTCAATCGGAGTTCGAATGACCAAGTTACGGGTCTAGATGCGTGAGGGGCATTTTGGTAATTTGTCAAGTGAGGGCAAAATGGTAATTTTGGCTGTGGTTTTTGGGACAGCCATGTATGGTGCTGGGTTCTTTTCAGAAAAACAGAGCACGGGTGTTTTTTTTATGGAACAAATTTCTTGGGTTAAGTGTTAGGAATTGTTTATGCAAATTGGGTGTTTTGGGCAGAACACGGGTGCACATTACTGTGTTGGTGTTTAGAGACAGTGTGGGTGTTGTCTGGAGGACAGAGCACCATGGAATTGTTTTATCCGTTTAAGAGCTGGGCAGAGCACGGGTTACTTTGGTTTGTTTAATTGAAGGGGCTGATCAGTCCCTGGGACAGCCAGAGGTGAGAAGTGTTGGGAAGTCATTCTGTGAGGGAAACACTGAGGGCAGAGAGGAAAAACCGAATCGGGAAATTGAAAAAAATGGAGGAAAATTCGAATGATCATTTGTGAGTTGAGAGGGCCCAAACAGTTATCAAACACAGCTTCCTGGGCTTGTTTCGAACGCAACCACTCAAAAATCGAAAAGAATTGGTCGTGTTCTGAGTTCGAACGGGAGTTCCAGTTTCTGGAAAGAGTAGAGATGGGATTCAGTTGGTTAGAGGGTTTAGACCTTGAAATTGAGCTTGGAAGCATGTTTTTATGGACCCTGCGATGCTTCTGAGTTAAACAATTGAAGAAAAACGGTAAGGATAAATGGACTTCGATACAGAAACAGTGTGAGAACGTTCACTGGAACTTTGAGCTCAAATGGATGTTTCAAGGTAAGTTTAGATGTGTTTGATCTCACAGAACCCTAATTAAGTCCATGAAGAGGCTAACAGACAACTGAATTGTAGAAATCGAGAATGAATTCAAGGAGATTCAGCCGGGTCGCTTCGCGGGTTACCGGACCCGTTTCACAGAGGAGTCGGGTGAGGAAGACGACTTTGCAGTACTGTAGCAGGCGTGTGAGCCTCACGCGCAGCCGCTTGCGACAGCGCGTGAGGGCACATGGACCCGAATTTCGAGGTAAGTCCAACACGACTTTTATCCTATACAATGTAACAAACATTTTACCGTTGGTTTCGAATTTATCGGACACCGTTTCGATGTTGTTTCGAGAGTCCGAAGGTTTATGTTACATTTTTAATTAACGTTTAATTCCCGGAAAATTATGGGAAATTAGTATGATATTATTTGAGTCCTTAGTGACACTAAAGTATGTCTTCGGACAGGATTCGAGATACCTAAAGAATGGTGGAAATTACGGAAACGTGTGCAGCACGAATCCGAGCATTAAGGACGGTGTGTGAGTGGACGTTGCTTTCAAAATTTATGCATGCATAAATATTTCTATGATTATGATTATGACTTGTGATGATTTTGATTTTCGTATTTATACGTATTTTTTATATGCACACGAAATTGCACGTATTTCGAGACTAAGGGTTCTCTTATGCTTCGATGATGGTTTAATGAATGATTTTATATGATTTGTGCGCATCATGTTTTTAAGATGTTCTGATTTCGATTATGAGTATGATTTATGGTTTTGACACGTATTTCGAGAATGACACAGATTTGCAAGTTTTACGAGATTCCGAGGATGTTACGGTTTGACCGTGATTTTGGTGATTTGATTATGGTTTTGATGTTTTGACCTTGGGATTTGTTATATGATGTGATTTCAAGGATTTAAAACGGATTTTGAAAAAGGTAATTTCGGGCTTGGTGCCCATGGCATAAAAGTAATTTTGATTAACGAGATTTCAGTTTCGGAAGTTGGAACTGGATTTCTGGTTTGGGTTCGGGATGATGTTTCTGGATGCCAGCTTACGGAATCATCGTTGCGAATTCGAATTCGGGAACGGATGATGGTTTGATAAAGTGAGTGGATATGATTATACATGCCCCGTTTTCCATGATGATTTGATTATGTTTTGTGAAGTAAGATTTTGGGGATTTGAAAGTGGAAATTCGGACATGAGTCCTGTTATGACAAAATGTGTTTTCGGATTGGATTTGGAATTTGGATCACGATGGATCCCGAGTTTTGTTGTGATTTACAACTGTTTTGGGTTTAAAGACCCGTTGGAAACTGTTTTGGGTTTAAAAACCCGGATATGGCTGGATAACGTTTTGAGTTTAAAAACTCGGTTAATTGATAACGGGGGAGGGCCCTTAATGAGTTTAAAGACTCGTGAGTTTAAAGACTCGGTTATTGTGATACCCCCGAGGCCTATTGATTATGTTTTGAGTTTAAGGACTCGTTGATATCCCGGGTAGGCCTGATTATACGCATGGTTTTGAGTTTAAAGACTCGGGCGCACTTGACATCCAGCAAACTGATTGACTTGTAATTTATTGTTAATTTCTGATGTTTCAGATGAGTTGGGCAGTGGCCGGGTTTAGGTGGTTGAGGGATTTGGATTATGTTGTGTACTTGGATTTGATTCATGGCTTTGGGCCGAGGCTCGGTGTAACGCCCCGAAAAATCCAAAAATTGTAAAAGATTAAAATAATGCAAAAATGACGTTTTTACCCCTGAAGGGGATATGGCTAAAAGTTGACTTTTTGTTCGGAATACTTTTTGAATATTTTTCTAGTGCCATTGTGTAGGTCTCGGAACGCTGAATCCGTAGACAGGTGGCACGTCGAAAACGGAGTTCGTATGAAAAAGTTATGGGTCTGGGAAGTTCAGGGGCAAAATGGTCATTTGTGATCTCAAGAGTAAAATGGTAATTTTGGGTGGATTATACTTGGACGGTGGAAGGATAATTATCAATCCACTTTACCTTGCTGATTCATGCCATTAAATGACTCATGTATTTCATCAAGTGACAAATGTCACTTCTTAGGGATGATTAGTGGCATGGATTAATTACCTAATTGAAGTTAATAAAAATTTGTTTGTTGGGTGAACAGTAACCGTACACGACCAAAATCTTCAAACACTGAACAGAGGACTTCATCCTTCTCCTTAATCGATTTCGGTTGCAACAAGAGAAATTGAGTACCCAATTAGCTAAATTGAAGAGTGAAAACCCGAAGAGGAACCAAACAAACCTAAGAAAACACCCTACAGCCCTTAACCGAAAATCATTCAAAATCTTCATTTTCGAATTTGGATTTCCAGACGGTTTTGTTCCGATTTGACGTGATATTAAGCTTCATGGGAGCTTAACGACTTGAACCCAATTAACTGGAACAAGAAATGGAGCTGAAATGGTGATGAACAGACTCTGCAACTAGTTTGGAAAATCGAGCTTGAGTTCAGTGACTTAGAGGTAATAACTCATGAAATTGATTTCGATTTCGTGTTCATTATAGTCCTATGATGCTTCTGGTGTGAACAATTGAAGGAAACAGGTGAGTTTTGGCTGGGACCCGAACTCAAACCCGACGGGTGTTCATCTTGAGTCGAGATGATTTAAGGCTTAATCGATTGAATTAAAGTTATAGAACTATATGTTAGATTGAATTTAGGATAATGAGTGAAAGAACGGAAGGAATTGAGTTAGAATCAAGGGAAAGCGAGCCGGGTCTGATCGCGGGTCGCAGACCCGTTTATCAGAAAAACGGGCGAGGAAGGAATACTGTAGCATGGCACTCTTCATGGCGCGTGGCTTTCACGCGCAGCCGCTTGCGGCGGCGCGTGAGGGCGCGTGGCCGGGAATCTGAGGAAGGGTCCAACAGTGATTTTGATGCTCTCGATGATACAGACCTATTAGCGTTGGTTTCGGGTCAATCGGATATGAACTGAGAATAGTTTGTGTACCTGAGGCGTATAGGTTACGTTTAAAATAATATTATTTTATTCCGACAATTAGGAAATTCGTATAGGGGATTATATAACAAGTTAGTAATCTTATATTACTTGTTTGACAGGCCCGAATACGTCCAGGATATCGGAAGGAAGCGAACAACTCGAAACGGAACAATCTGGACGGTGTGTGAGTGGACTTTTGTTTTCTACCCTGAATGCATGCATATATGTTTTAAATGCCTTAAATGCCTTATAATATGATTTGAAATGATTTGGTATGATTGATACTTCGATATGATGATTTCTGGATTTTTTGGAATATTATATTATTTTTGGGAATATTATATTATTTTATATGCTTTTGGGCACGATTTTCGAGAAAACTGTGAAACTGATATTTCGAGCTAAGGCTCGGGATTTGAACTTGATTTTGACTCGGATTATGAGTCAGGTGTTCGATTTGATGGTTTTATGTCATAAACGTGATTATGATTGCGCAGGTTTGCGTGGATAGGTTTATGGATTTGAGCAAATGTTTTTGGGCTTGAAGCCCAGTTAAAAATGGTTTTGATATTAACTGCACCTGTTTTCACTGGTTTTCATAGTGATGATATATGAGGGCTTTCAGTGTGGAATATGTTTCCCCCGAAATGAACCCTGGAGATAACGCTCGCCTCCGGGATGGAAGTGTTTACCCCGGAGAGGTCACGTAGCACGGTCTGTTGTCGTGCAGCCAGGTGGAGGCTCAACTCAGACCAGATGTGCTGGATTATATGGAGGTTAGTCAGTGATATGTTCCTGACGACCTGGATTGCCGGCTAGTGATGTGTTCACAACGGCGGATGCTCGGGATTTGAGCGGTCCTTGAGCTTATTGATTGCACGCGTTGCAGGGATAACGTGACTCTATATTGGACTTGGATCCTGTGTTTTATTTCTGTTTGAAATTTATGTTCATATCTTGATTTTCTGATGATTTATAAGTTACGATATGCATGCATGTTTGTGAAACTGGAGGGTAAGACTGTATTTTGATAAATGTATTTCTAAACTTTATTTTTGTCCACTCACACCCTTGATGTTTTATTTGCCCTCCAGGCCAGTTCACAGGTACTGAGGCTAACCTCGAGGCGGAAGAATAAACCGACCGTTGTGTACTCAGACTCTTGCAGCGTAGGATTTTGATCCCTACTTGTACATATATCCTATGCTCTGTAAACCATGTTGACTAGATCAACGGTTACGGAATACTGAACTATCCCTTTTCTGACAATGGTTATGGTTTATTATGTTCTATATGTATATATGTGTAACTACTTTTTGTACTTTCGAGTTCTTTCGAGTTATTGTCAGACGGGAGTAGGATCTTTCACGGTTATCGAGGGATAATCAGGATGGGTCCTGTCACCCGATGGTTAGGAAAAGGAAAAGAATTTTGAGCTTCAAATGCGGTTTCCTTATGTTGAAATTTCATACACGGTTTTCCTTATGTTGAAAATGTAACAGATTGCGAAATGATTTTTGAATGCATGCATTGGTTTTACGTGGAGGGTAGAAATGTCTTTCTGTAACCGTTTTATAAACTGATTTATTTTTGTCCACTCACACCTTTTGTGTTTTTATTGACCCTCCAGGTCGTGGCGCGTCGATCGAGAGGCGGAGGCATGAGTAAGTACATGTGTGGCTATCCCTGGTTTGGCAAGTACGGAGGGTAAGTTGGGATTTTTAGTCGACTTGCCAGACGGGAGCATGACCGGGCACGGTTATCAATGTCCCTTTGGGGGCGGTCATGTCATCCCAAGTATGCAACTTCATGTGATACCTCGGCCACTACTACAACCCGCATCCGTGATCAACTTGGAGGATGCCAAAACCAATAAAAAGTGCGAGTTGACAAAAATAAACAGTTTGGAAAACCAGTTTTCGAAATGATCATTTAACCCTCTGTTTTACAAGCATGCTTGCATAAACAATTAAATCATTTCTTTCCAGTAAAACAGTAACATATCAAAGCCAATGCTTTTATTGCAAAACCAATACATGTGAAAATATCTGGACACAAAGCAATAAATCAAAATCTTGACCCATCCTCATATCCCACATCTGTATCATACCACCATATCATCATCAATTACGATATCCAAGCAACGAGTGCAAATAAGCTCAAGGATTGCTTAGGTCCGAGCACGTCGCTGTGAACACATCTATGACCAACGTTCAACATACATCATAAGCACTCTTGAGTCGAGCCTACCACGACTGCTCGACAAAGGCAGTGCACTGTGACCTCTCTGCGGGGGGGGAGGCGAGCAACAACATCACAGGGTCTTCTTCGGAGAAACACATTCACAACCGGAGCCCTTCTCTGAGGAAACACATTCCTACTAGAATCATATCAATAAACACAGAGAATGGTCATAGGGAAAACAGTGGAAACACATTTTCACAAACTGTTGTAACTCAAATCAAATCAGTTGTTTAGCATAGGGTCTCCGCCCAAAACACATTTTCCGCAAACATCATAAAAATAGTGTCCCGTCCTCATTTCACAATACTCAAAATCATTTCATAACAATTTCCACACATAGTTCCCACGCCGTAAGTTAATCAGAAGCTTTCGGAACCACTTGACCTGTAAAAGTCACACTCGGGGGTCACTGACAATCCAAATAAGTATGATGTAAACAGCCCCTAAACCCCGGTACAGTAAACGTGTCTCGAACACGCTTCTCAAGGAAAAAATCTCCAAAATACTAACCAAACGATCTTTTATCGACCTGAAACCACCACCATTATATTCAGATCATCGAAACCTTTCGAACAAGATTAGTTTGACCTTGAAATTTGAGCCTCGCACCCTTAGGCGCCAGTCAAAGTTCACACGTGCCTGGTCAAAGCTGACGCCACTGATGACATCATCTTAGGGCTGACATCACTGTTAACGTCAGCTTGACATCTCACAACCTGATAACTCCTAAAAACCTGCCAAGTGGCTCTCTCTGATTGGTGCCACGTGTCACCCTCTAACACATGCCATATGTCCATACTGACGTCATCATGACACGTCACCTGACAACCTTTAACAAAATTCATGTGGCACCACCTCATTGATCCACGTGGGCTGACAACGTTGAAGTGGACTTGCCATGTCGATGCTAACTCAGCCTAACACCTCGCCACGTGTCACCACCTAGTTGGCCACGTGTGTAAGACCCGGTCTTGGAAGTAAGAATGGTGAGCAAGACCCGTGAGTTTGAGAAGCAAGAACGGTGAGTAGGACCCGTGAGCTTAGAAATGCAAGATCAGTAAACAATCCCACATCGCTCGGGGAGGGAAAGGTGAAGTGCCTTATATGTGTGGGCCCGTATCTATCTAACACAAGGCCATTTGGGAGCTCACTGGCTTTGGATTCCTTGGGAACTCCAAAGTTAAGCGAGTTGAGGCTGGTGCAATCCCAAGATGGGTAACCTATTGGGAAGTTGTACGTGAGCTCCCGAAAACAAAACAGTGAGGGTTGGGCCCAAAACGGACAATATTGTGTTAGATGGGCTGGGTCCTGACAACGTGGCCTGACAAGATGACGTGGCAAGCCACACCATCGTCATCTTTCTTTCATTGGGTCGACCCAGTCCTCTATAACCAGACATCTGACTCGAATCCCGACCCGATTCTAATTTCACCATTGCTAAACCATTTCTCTCCATTTTCCATCATTCGACTAGTTTCTCACTCAAGAATCAACCTACGACTTAAAAAGGGGGGAAATTCATCTAAAAAAGCTTGGCCAAGATTGAATCCTCACGGGTCAAGTTTTGAGCTTCCACCAGAGCTCCTCCCTGGGTCCATTTCGATCCTCTTGTAGCCGAAACCACTCGCACAACAACATAGAACACATCCATAGCCCTAGTTTAGTGTTTCAACGTTAAAACCTAAATCCCAAAATCCACCCTACATGGGTTTTCGGGTTCACCTGGTTTAGGGGTTCCAACCATGCCTCCAGTACTCCAACTTCACCCTCAGTCGTCTCTCTCTCTCTCTCACTCTTTCCCAATTCCCCTCAATAGAGTAAGTAAATGGAGAGGATGACAATGATCATTTAGGGTGAGTGGTTTTGGGCATATGTGTGTGTTTGAAATAAGAGAAAAGGGATATAGATGTAAGAAGTTAGGAAAATGAGCCAATGAGATGAGTGACACTTTTCAATCATCCTTTGGTCCAACTCAAGATATTTTGGGCCCTACAAGGCTAACACCAAAAGTCAACCGTCTCATAATTCGTGGAACAATAAAATCCTATTTAACAGTTCTAGACCCGTAGAATTTCCTTACTACATCCAAATTCGACGTGCCACGTTTCTACATGATCGTAATCCCTCGATCTACGTAATGAATCTCGATCCACGTGCACTTGACCTCCCGATTCAAAAGTCAACATTTTTCCCTTTTAGGGGTAAAATTTTCATTTTACGTCAATCGTCCAATAATCCTCGATTTAATCCTTAATTAGTCTCGATAATCACGTAATTTCGGGACGGGTTGTTACAATCTACCCTCCTTAAAGAATTGCGTCCTCGAAATTTAGATTGACTCAAATCCACACTGCGTAAAACAATCTTCCTCCAACTTGAGGCTCCTACGTGTCCACATACACGTCCAACATCCATCCATAGTACTCATACTGAAATCAAACGTCAGTCGACGTTAACTACGATCCAACGGTCAATGTCGAAAATCTGCTCATCCTCAACGGCTGTACCCGATACTTGCATGGACACCCTACCACAGAACTCCCAAAACGCAATCCTCAAGCCTCGCTCGAGACATCGACACTCGTCAACCTCACCGGCCATCCATACTGGTGCACTCAGAACCCAGTCTGACGTTTCTGCTCCCACTGAGGAATCACAAGTCCTTTTCCACTCGGAAGTCTTATCGTCCATTATACCCACGACAAACCATCGTGACCAGAAGATAACCCATCAGTTGCACTATCTCCGTCCGAGTTTCCTACCAAATACCCGACTCCCTCTAGAGTCTCTTAATAGTGCCTCGTCTCGCCTGGAAATCGACTCGGTGATCTTGACTCCTCTCGAGTCCCAAACTAGCATCTCATTCAAATTTGACTATCTTATCACATCAATCTCGGATCCCATCAGACTATTACCTGGCTACCATGCCAATCATAGCCTGACACTGGACCCTGTCTATCCAGTCTCAAATCCGGAAAAATCGCATACTGAACTCAAATCCTTTCCGAGTTCTTTTGGTCACTCGACCAACACTCGAGACATATCCAACACGTACTCTCCGAGAACTCCCAAGATAAACTGACCAATTCACTAACCAATCCAAGTTCCCAGTTAACCTCTAGGGTTAACCGACCTACGTCTAAAAAGACGTACCATTCCTGAGTGAAAGATCTTGTCGGTTACTTACCACGACCCCCATCCCAATGATGTGAAAGGTCAAATCATGAAACTGTGCTATAAACCATGTAGGTCTCATAGGTACACTGTCCATCAACACTCCATGGTCATCTACCATCAACATAATTCCTTCGTCTGGGGCTCCAATATGGAAGGTAGATGAGCGATACACAAAAACGATAACGAGCCTGCAAATAATCTACTCAAGGCATTGATTACTATATTCATTTTTCCTTAATGATACTCGAATGTATCATCATCGTCTATCAATCAGCCCCAGCCGTCTCCACTACCACGTGTGCAACTCCCTCGGAGTACCAACACATGAGGCTCAGATGATCTATAAAAATCATGCACATCTCCCTAGGAGATAATGACTCCAACGTTTATGTACCTGCCCACCACGGAAAGCTCCCAGTCTTGGGTAAAACAGTTTATCTCACGACATTTCAACCGCCCAGCTACATAAGTAAAAACCTTTACATGCAGTACAAGTTCTCAAACTAAACCAATTTGACTCCCTCTAGAGTCAACCGCATCAACAGGCTGCAATTACTGAGGATTCCTCTACTTAATGCTTGAAAGACTCAACCAATCTGAGAGACTCCAAATCTCAATTACCGTGGTTGGTTAATGCTAATCCCAACCATCTTGATCCTCCGAGGATCCGTACTAGCCCTCGCGGCAGACGTATCATGACCCATAATATCAACACGGGTCCACCAAATCCAATACTCAATCCAATGTGGCCCTCAACTAGCTCAAGTTGATATCTAAGGGTGACGAAAAATGACGAAGGTTCATTAAGCACTCTATGGTGAGGAATACTCATTCTGCGCAACCTCACTATCCAGCTGCCTATAATCCAATCCAACTCTCAAAGTTCCATCCATCTAACAACAAAGTGCATTGGGGCTCCCGACAATGGCATACTAGCTCGAATGAACCCTGTCCAATGGCCCTAACAGCCATTCTGTAATATCTTCCCGACCTCCAAGCCGTAACTCACTCGGAACATCAACCAAATTTCTAATGTGGGATAGATCGTAGGAAGTATCCGCTAGTCCCACCAAAAGACCAAACGTGAGGACTACCGAATACAACTGGTTCCTCAAACACTCAACAGAGGACTAACAGGTAGTCCGCCAATCCATCAGGAACATTACAACAAGTCATACATGTCCTGGAAAACCAATATGCCTTAAGGTTAAAACCTTATATCCAATCCGAACAGTCTCGGTTCACCAAACTAACAACCATCATAGTATTGGTCGGATTACTAGCTCGAATATCCCAACCCAATAGGATCAACTTCTGAACACAACAGTAATTCTTCTAGGAAGAAAAGAGTGTGTGGGTCCAAACTCCATCAACACTCGTGCATCCCGACCAAAGATAGCTAGGGTACCTATCACCAATCCAGGCATACCCCGTGCCTTCAGTAAGCACCTTGAACTAGGAGGATACTAAAATCTTAACTGAGCCACTCGAGATCCTCTTTGTCCCACACATCGACCACTGTAATCGTACGATTGCCATTCAAAGACTAGGAGGTAGCAGTGTCCCTCTTCCAAGATCCCTGGAAAATACATCCTCTAGACGCACTCATCATCAACCTGAACTGTTCGATTGTTGCTGGATTCCATCAAACTCATCTCCAAATGAGATGCAACACCATTAATCGAGTCTTACTCCCAAGACCCGACACAAACCGACGAAGCCTCATTTCCTTAATCGATGTCGCACCCAGTGCGAACCATGCAAAATCCAGAAATCTCTGCTTATATTAAGCAACAGTCATATACCTTTGCACCGAATGCAGGAACTCTACGTCAGGCTTCTCGATAAAGCAGAGGGCGAATATGATGTATGAAACGTTCCTTGTACGTTGCCCAAATCTCGATAGTCTTATCCAACGTATGGATATCAATGTCTGCCACCAAGCACTTGCAGACCTATCTAAAAAGCTCACTGCTATATGAACCAAATGCTCAAGAGGGCAACCAACATCCGTACAATCAGCTACACGCGTAAGATCCACTGATCTTACCCCAGGATCTGATCCCTAAGTACACATTCCTGGTAATTTTGTTCAAACATTCATGATCAAACGTCGTCAATAACCCCTGCAGCTCCTAGCACCACATCCATCCTGACCGACCGTTGGTCATGACTCTGCGCAATCACTATCCTAGGAATCAATCCACCAGTAACTCAACGGCTTCAAGTCACCAAGCCCACACAAAAATTGACCTTACTTGGAACTCTAATCCCTAAAACTCGACATCTAATTCCTAATTGAACCAATGGGTTGTTTTTTCCCGTTTAACTTTCATATTCTTATCCTCACTCTCAAGTTGATGACGGGACTGTTGTCGTTGATGCATCACATCCAAAGAAAAACTATCGCGCAGCCTCAATGCGCGACACCACAAAAGCAACTTAGTGCTCTGATACCAAGCTGACAGGTCCCATAAACAATTAAACCATTTCTTTCAAGTAAAACAGTAACAATTAAACCATTTCTTTCAAGTAAAACAGTAACATCTGAAAACCAATGCTTTCATCGCAAAACCAACACATGTGAAAATATCTAGACACAAAGCAATAAATAAAAGTCATGACCCATCGTCATATCCCACATCTGTCTCATACCACCATATCATCATCAGTCACGATATCCAAGCAATGCGTGTATATAAGCTCCAAGATTGCTCACGTCCGAGCACGTCGCCATGAACACATCTACGGCTGACGTTCAACATGCATCATAAGCACTCCTGAGTCAAGCCTCCCATGCTGCTCGATAAAGGCAGTGCACTGTGACCTCTCCGGGGGGACCACATCGCATCGCGGAGGTGAGCAACAACATGACAGGGTCCTCTCTGGAGAAACACATTTGCAGTCGGAGGCCCTCTCTAGGGAAACACATTCCTACCGAAGTCATATCAATAATCACGGAGAATAGTCATAGTGAAAATAGTGGAAACACATTTTCATAAACTGTTGTATCTCAAATCGAATCAATTATTTTGCATAGAGTCTCCGCCCAAAACAAAGTTTCCACAAACATCATAAAAACAGTGTCCAACCCACATTTCACAATACTCAAAATCATTTCACAAATCCGAAAACCCTCATACAATCACATTTGAGTCCAAATCCAAGTCAAAATCATTATCTAATTGGTTCTCAAGCCCAAATACAATTTTCACGCAAATCTGTAAAATAATTTAGAAACCAACTATGAAAACCACAAAACCATCCAGTAATGATATCAAATCAATTCAGCTCAAATCATACGATAAACCATTTAAAACAATTATTCATGCATCATAGTTATAAAACAAAAGTCCACTCACACCCGGTCCACGCTACGCGCCCAAAACGTGCGTCGTAAGCCAATCCGAAGCTTCTGGAACCACTTGATATGTCAAAGTCACATTTGGGGGTCACTAAAAATCCAAATAAGTCCGTATTTAAACACCCCTCTAAATAAGCCAATCCGAAGCTTCTGGAACCACTTGATATGTCAAAGTCACATTTGGGGGTCACTAAAAATCCAAATAAGTCCGTATTTAAACACCCCTCTAAACCCCGGTACAGTAAACGTGTCTTTAGCATGCTTCTCCAGGAGAAAAATCTCCAAAACACTAACCAGACGATCTCTGATCGACTTGAAACCACCATCATTGGATTCAGATCATTGAAACCTTTTGAAGAACATAAATTTGACCTTGAAATTCAAGCCCATGCGCCCTCACGCGCTGGTTAAAGTTCACAGGTAATTGGCCAATGCTGATGTCACTACTGATGTCAAGCTGACATCTGACAACCTGACAACTCCTGACAGCCTGCCAGGTGACACTCCCTGACTATTGCCATGTGTCCAACATGACACATCATCTACCACGTCACATGAAAACCTTTGACGCAATGCCATGTGGCACCACCTCATTGGTCCACGTAGTCTGACAGCGCTAGCGTGGACTTTCGACGTCGATGCTAACTCAGCTTGACACCTTACCATGTATCACCTTCTGGTTCACCATATGGCCTAACAAGATGACATGGCTTGCCACGTCATCGTCGCCTTCCTCTCGTTGGGTCAACTAGATCCTCTCTAATGGGTCATCCGACCAGAATCGCGACCTTATTCTAATTTCAACATTGCTCAAATATTTCTCTCCATTTTTCCATCATTCGACTCGTCTCTCACCCAGGAATCAACCTACGATTTAAAAAACGGGAAAACTCACCTGAAAAAGCTTGGCCAAGATCGAATCCTCACGAGTCAAGTTTCGAGCTTCCCCTAGAGCTCATCCTCGGGTCCATTTCGATTCTTTTTTAGCCCAAACCACTAGTACAACAACAAAGAACACACCCAGAGCCTGAGTTTAGTGTTTTAACGTTCAAAACAAAAATCCCAAAATCCACCCTACAAGGGTTTTTAGGTTTACCTGGTTTAGGGGTTTCAGCCATGCCTCTAGTGCTCCAACTTCACCCTTATTCGTCTCTCCGTCTCACTCTCTCCCAGCTCCCTTAATACACTAAGT
Source organism: Prinsepia uniflora (assembly GCA_032719365.1). Classification (NCBI taxonomy): domain Eukaryota; kingdom Viridiplantae; phylum Streptophyta; class Magnoliopsida; order Rosales; family Rosaceae; genus Prinsepia; species Prinsepia uniflora. Next base: position 24,433,633 of record CM064861.1, on the reverse strand, counting down.
AGAAGGAGAGGATGACAATGATAATTTGGGTGGGGTGGTTTCAGGCATATGTCTGTGTTTGAAATGAGAGAAGAGGGATATATATGCATGAAGCTAGGAAAATGGGCCAATGAGATGAGTGACACTTGTCACTCATCCTTTGGTCCATCCCAAGATATTTTGGACCCTACATGTCAAACACCAAAAGTCAATCGTCTCGTAATTTTTGCAATCATAAAATCCTATTTAATCATTCTAGACCCGTAGATTTTCCATACGATATCCAAATTCGACGTGGTGCCTGTCTACGTGATCGCAATCCCTCGATCTACGTAATGGACCTCAGTCCACGTGCACTTGACCTTCCGAGTCAAAAGTCAACATTTTCCCCTTTCATGGGTAAAATCATCAATTTATCTCAATCATCCGATAATCCTCCATTTAATCCTTAATTATTCTCAATAATCACGTAATTTCGACACGGATCGTTACAGGAAGGCTGCTAGAAAATGTGGATTAGACCAGCAACTCAGGTACTGAATGAGGCAGGTTTCTTTCAGAAGGCGCGCTAACATGGAGTTGGTGGGTTTGGTGGCTTCAGCGCTGAACACGCTGGGCTGCTCGTAGCTGGGCTTGGGCTAGTTTTTCTGATTGGTTTTGGGCCGTAGCAAATAGATTTGGGCTGGATAGTAATGAACTGGGGTTGGGTTTCATGGGTAATTTGGGCTGCAATTTGATTAATGGATTGGACTTCCTTATTTCGTCCATAATTTCTTCGTTCGAAAGCCGATTGGGACGATTCATTCGCCAAAATGCTCAGAATTTCAAGCTATATTTAATTCTGCAAATTTTCCACAAAATATATTATTTTCTCAAATTTTTTGAAATTTTTATATTAAAAATAAGCATGAAGTGTATAAAATGATATAAAATAAAGCTTAAATAAAAACCTATCACAAATCATGAATCACACAATCACACGTATCATTAATCTCAGGATTTGGAGCCTTCGACTCAACGTCTGAGGCTACTAACCAACATGCACCATATGCCAAGGTCACATCACAAATATACTCCGTAGTTACAAACTATACTATAGCACCATTTCATATCGCAATTCAAGTTCAGAAACGCAAACCAAACCGCAAAACTCGGGCCTAAGCCCAAATCACAAGTACATCCAAATACCTCGTAAAATGAGATATTAAAATATTCATAAATCATTTAAAATCCCAAACCATTGAACACTACCAAAATCATATGAGAAAATCTTTTTGCATATTAAAAAATTCTCAAAATTCAATATCAGGCCGAAACACAATATAGAAAATACCTTGTAAAACGTGCAATAAGCAATTACCGTAAAATTACTTGAAGACCATCTCAAATCATATAAATTGTACTTAACTCATCAACCAAAACACATCTTAAATCAAGGAAGACCCTATAAATATGCATGCATGAGGTTTAGGGAAAGAAAGTCCACTCACACGTACTATATGAACAACCAAACCCAAGTGCACGTTGATAGAAATTTTACCAAGCACAAAAGATGTACTAGGCAAAACCTCTACGTGTAATAAACTTTGCAAGCGCACAAGACGTGTAGATAGTATAGATGGAAGTACAGGTCGATCCCACGAAGGCTTGCTCAATGATATCCAATTCCGTTTAACTCAATTGACTTAAGTGGAGCAATTAAAATGCAAATATGAGGGGGTTGTCGTGTTAAATGAATCTAAGTAAATTAACTAAAATTAACTAACTAAGTCGAGCTAGGGTTTCTATCCACCTTTACCAATTATAGTTCCGTTAGATTTCCTTGATTAGATTACTATGGATGTATCTGAATTAAGTTCCCGTGTAGGGATCCGGCTAAGGCTCACCCTACACATATTATCTTCCTTTAGATTGCATATTTAAGCGTGATGTGCCCGCCCTTAAACAATTATTACCGATGGTGCGTGATAATGAATGAAACATAAAGAAGATTTAATGAACTACACTATCCCTAGAAAAGTGATGTGCAGACCTAAGAAGTCATGAGTTTAGATTACGAATAATATTCCCCATCTTAAACGTGATGCCATAAATTGCAGGGTGAACACAAACATCAAGGTGATCCGTCAAACAATTAAATCGACAATTATACACAAATAAGGTAGCTAAGCTTATAAGCATAAATTGAGCTCATGAAGCGCAGTAATCCAACAAATCCAGGCATGCATAACAATCAAAATCAAGAGCCAGAAATCTAAGGAAGAACTAACATGGCTAGGGCTTCAAGTAACCCTAGCCCTAATTACACTACTCAACCATTATTGAATTAACGAATAACATAATTAAATGCATAAGAAAAATAAAACGATAAAAGAATAAATAAATAAAAATACTAAAGAATAGCAAGGAGTAGGAAAAGGGGCTCAAACACTCTTCTTCTCCCAAGCCTCACGTCCTCCTTAGCACACACTTGAAACCAAAAGTATAAAAAAAATAATAATAATAAAATACGACTAGACTATGTATATAAATTGAGTATGTATTTTGACACAGTTTTGGGACATAGGAAGGTAAATTCGGCCCCCCTACAATAAACCCTAATGCCCCTATTTATAAGAGAATAAGTAATCCTCTTAAAAATAGGAGTTTTAAATTCAATTCTATAAGGAAAAGGCTTCCTAATTAATTAAGAAATCTAATTAAAACCTTTCCTACAAGTGAAAGAACTAAAAATAAGAATACAAAAGGCAATAAGACTAAAATCCCTATACAATATGGAGAATAAATGTGGAAAGAACTTGAAATTAACCTAAAAAATGAGGAAAATCCGGAATTAAAGCTGCAAAGCCTTCCTATGCAATCTACTTTCCTTCATAACTTCTTCGTTTCAACTCCGATTTAGGTGATTCTTTCGCTCAAATTCTCATAATTCCAAGCTTTATTTGATCTACACATTTCTAAGAAAATATATTATTTTCTCCAATTGAATAGAACGAAATATTAACAAAACATACGTAAAAGGGTATTAAATCATGAATAAAACATGCACAAATTATGACCTATCACACGTCTTTCTGTAAAATCCAAAAACATCAATTCCGGTCAAAAGTCACCTCTAAGGGTTACTGACTGCATCAAATAACTCATACTTTAATCCCATAAATTTTTCGGGATTTTTTAAATGAATTAAAATTACACAAAAACCTTTGGACAGCTAAAACTGTACCGAGACGATGTTTGATCCCCTCGAAAATTGTACTGTTGGATTCGTAACATCGAATGCTCAAACTTTCGTTTTGTTCGAATTTTTAAACAGGGCAGTACGCACACCCCATGCGCCGATCAAAGACGTTGTTAATAGTTTCCTACTCCAAATTTTCGGCCAAAACCTCAGTTTCGGTCCAGAGTCCTTTTCTCAACCAACCTTCCTGTTTTTGAGCTCACTTGGCTTCAAGGCCCCTATATAGATAGTAGGATCCCTAATATCAAGCTTCAAGGTCTCAAACAAGAACTCAACATAATAACCCGTCAAAGGTCTTTTCGGGTTCACAGGTTTTCAGGGGTTTCCCACCTTCAAACTACTACCAAGGTGCTCGTTTCTCATGCAAGACCTCCACCCTTCAAACTCTCATTCATTTCTATGTTATTACCCCTCCCATATCCCTATTTTTATCCCGGTTCCTAATCTCCCATGGCTTCGACCATGTTCCACTGAAAAACATAATCAACACACAAACATGTTTATAAGCAGAGGGAGAGGTCGATGGAGGAAATATCAGAATGATCTAGAATTGGACACTTGTCCACCCCCAATTGGTCCTCAATACAAATTGACAAAATATCCTTCAAGCATAATTACCAAACTACCCCCAAAGGTTTCTAACCCATATCGACCCCACACGGTCATCAACCTTCGTAACGGTCTTCTCAGATTTTCCAATAGACAACTGTATCCAAAACTCAACATTTTGACATTCTAAGAGAAAAATTGTCTTTTTACCCACTTTTTCCCAACTTTACTTTCCTCAAAGGTTTGTATCGTTACAACCTACACCCCTTAAAAAAATTTCGTCCTCTAAATTTCAAATCATTAACTGGGGTAGACTCATAATTTTCCAACAAAGAATAACTTCTAGAAAATAACTAAGTTTCTTAAACGCTAAGCAATAATAGCTTTTCCAGTACACACATGTGTCTCAAATTATCACAAACAAGAAATTGCCCTCCTTAGAAAGAGGAATCAAACAATAATAACAAACAACCCTCGAATCAATATAGGGGTCACCCTACTACGTCTTTCATCAAGGTTCAAAATCATCCATTATAAATTAGCTGACCCCAAATACTACGTGAATCTGCACCTAAGTCATAACCATCAGTGTCAATGATACTCAAATACAAATACCCAACATCAATCATGATGATCAAACACATTACTCACCAGTGCACATACATCAATCATAATATCAGCACTACGCATAGGCTAGCTCAGGGACTGCCCTCACGCAACAACCAAGCTATGACCGTAAAATGCACACACATCATCCAGACATGTACCAATACCCACAATCACAAGACCAAATCATCATTTCAACCATATATATCCCTTAATGTACACGAATCTCATCCAAAGCATCTCAAGGTATCATACGTTTCTATGTATAACTGCTCAGGAACCAGAATCGGCGCCGCTTAGCCATGCCAACAATTTCTCAATACTTTTAAGTATGTCACAAATTCAATTACCTCACTTAAGCTTGGCTTCCGCTAGCCAACCCAAACAAATTACTAACTCGAACTTGCATTATAACATACAACAACACAAGACATAACCTTATTCTTCAATCATAGCCATCAAACTCCCAATAATTAACCATCACTCAAGGTGAAAGCCAGCCACCACTTATGTTTCAAATCTTGTAACCATAGACGATGGTACTTAGAACCATGTCAACCATAACAATCCTCACAATTTTTCATACCACGAATACCAAAAACTCACATACTCATATCGTATCTCAACATCACAAATCAAATCCATAGTTCAAAACCTCGACTAAATTGGGCCTCACATTTCCATATCCGTAGGCGTCAAATTAACACAACTTACTCTAACCTATTCATGAGAATACTCAAAATTAAACTCAATAATTTAACAATCTAATCCATAGTACTTAGGTACTAATCTAAATAACCGAATTGTATAAAACACTATGAAAATGGTTCTACCTATCGTTCGAGTCCCATTCGAGCACACAATACAATGATAATAAATAATAACCCTCACGTTACATTATACCAAGAAACAATTAATACTAAGTTAACACCATCGTCCTGAAGTCCACACCTCAAGCACATTAATCACATAACTTTTTCCTTTTTTTTCTCAAATCTATACAAATAATTCCTCGGGTCTCGAATTCTTTCGATAATCATCCAACTGCCTTTTCGACACCGATGTTTTGTTATATCCGAAGTTTCTATATCACTGCACCTCACCAAGAGGGCTCTTAAAGTAATCCCAATGATATCCAATCACCTTATCCTTCCAAAAATTCCCTAAGGTCCTATACGAACAGGGGTTCCACACAATACCCTCTGCATGCTTCCCCCAAAAATTGGGTAGTCTTACTGAACTGATCATATATTTCCTTGAATTCCTACTAAACACATTCACTATTGCAACTTCATGTAGTTGACTTGGCTTATCAATTGATCTCTAATCCTCAATATCAAACATCAATCACAATATCGGCGATATGTGTAGAAACTTGGAATCCTCACATTCGAGTACATCTTTGAAATCAATAACATCCGAGCGATGTCGTAATCTAACACTCCCGAGACTGAGTCTTTCGCAGAGCTACTCATCTCCAAGCAGCGAAATTGTGACCTCTCTGAAATCACCAAACATCCAGATTAAAACAACAACCTACTAAAAGACGGTTTATGTGGAAAACATACATCAAATCCAATAAACTCATTTCCATAAACTTTTATGTATCACCTCGAGTCAAAATATTTCAACAGGGACTGTGCTCAAACATGGCTTTTCCAGAAACAGTTTCCACAAAAAATCGTGAAACAGTGTCCAGAAACCATTCCAAAATCCAAAATTCATCAAATCATACCCAACCATTTCAGTCACAACATGAGATAGATGCCTGGACACGAATATCGATAATCATAAACATACATCTCATAAATATCGAACAGTTGAATATGATATCACCATCACCAATCCAATCTAGCGTTTCAGTTACTAGATGAAATAGTCTATTTTACAAGGCACACGCACCAACACAATCATACCACAAAACCACAACAATTATTTCCCATGCTGCACAAGTCATGGATCGTGGAACCACAACAACTATCACTCTCATAGATATGGGCCACAAACACGAGGTAATCCATCCTATGGCCCACAATCCAACTTATGAACCTACCAACTTCTGAATAAGCTTCCTTTACGGTTCTCTCCATCCAAGGTTTTTACATTGTAATCATACATCCTATTCGCATTATTCTGCTGCTCCCAATAAATTTTTTTTTTACCAATTTAATAGATCCCGATTGGTGTACATACCATAGATCCCTTCATTAGGGTAATAATCCTTATCACAACCAAGTATATTATCTGAAACTGTTTAGCCTTTTGTAACTATTTAAACACTCTTTATCCAAGGTAGGGGGTGTTCCTTTCGTACTACCACTTATTAATTACGCAACACGCCTATGCAACTGAACCTTATACAGTTTAACAACACTTAAACCTTTTTCACTTAAATACAATGTGTTTCAATTTCGGCTCTTTTCAAACCCTATTCCAACAACACTTACCTCCAACCCATAACTTGGTATTTGGACTCCAATTGGAGTTCCAATTGGCATTCCTATTTGGACAAATTCTGATTCCTACAATTGTTGGCCAACACATTACCATACACGTCGGATCCGACAAAAGACCTTCCATCACACCAATCTTCGAACACTTACTCCAACCAGGGAAACATGTTTACCTTTCTCAAGTCCAACATACCGACAATTACGTTGACTTCCAGTCTTCCACTAGTGGGCTCACTTATTATCTGAATTGGTACAACTATTTCCCTTACTACTACATGACATCGACTATTCACAATGTGAATCCAATTCAACATCACAAATATCAAAGAAACACACTGTCATACAACACATATCTTATACAACCAATTCAAGTTCAGCCCAAAAACTACATCGGGGCTCCCATTCTCATCTCACTGCCAGGCCGTGCATGAGGCTCACACTCAGAGGCATAAAATTCCAAGCACATTCCAAAACCCAAGCTCTGATACTATGTTGACAGGACCCAACCTAGAAAACACCTTACATACCATACCCAGGTCTTGCTCCCATCTGACAGGTAACCTAAATACCAAGTGTACCCTTGAAACCTTTTCAGAAAAATGATACTTGTAAAATCATGACCTCATGTCTTCGCTTTGTAAGCAACCTTGTTTCCCGTGCAATGGCCTTGGAGGGTTTCAAAACCAAGAAAATGTGTGAGTGGACGAAAATAAAGGTTCTAGAAATAGAGTTCGAAAACCCACCAATTTTCCTTAGTTTTATGAAACTATGCATGCATCAATTTTACCAAGAAAATAAAAACCTCGAAATATGTGCAGTAATATGAAAATCCAGTAAATTTAGAAACCTGTCTAATATTGATTCGTATCAAAGTACCAATGCAAACACAGCCAAGGTGAAGCACAGACACAACAAACATAGTGAACTAGTCACATCGATATATCAACACAAATATGATCATACCAACACATATCTATACCGGTTACGAAGAACCAACCAATCATACCAGCCCCTCCTCGATGGCGGAATCTCAATCAGTATATCAAGTGTGCAATATCGATAGACAACCTTGTGTCCGAAAAAACAGAGACCAGCTCTGGACATCCATGTATGACCCAGGAAAACAGAGTCCAACTTTGGATGTTTAGGTGTGAACTGATCACAGGAAAACAGAACTAAGTTCGGGACATCTGGGTACTAGTCCAAGTCACAGGGAAACAGAGCCCGGCTCTGAACATCTGAGACACCATCAAATCACAACTCGAGGAGGGTAGTACATCATATCACAAATCCATAATTACACAATCAAACATATCATTAGTCTCAGGATTCAGAGCCCCCGACTCGACATCTCAGGCTACTAACCCATAGGCACCATATACCATGGTCACATCACACATATACTCCACAATTACAAACTATACCATAGAACCATTCCATATCCATATTCAAGTTCAGAAACCCAAACCAAACCACAAAATCTGAGCCTAAGCCCAAATCTCAAGTACATCCAAAGACCTCGTAAAACGAGTTATTAAAATATTCATAAAATCTTTTAAAATCCCAAACTATTGAACACTACTAAAATCACATGAGAAACTCATTTTGAATATAAAACCAATTCTGACAATTCAATATCTAGCCGAAACACAATATAGAAAATTCCTCGTAAAACATGCAATAAGCAATTACCATAAAATCATCTGAAGGCCATCTAAAATTATATAAATTGTACTTAAATCATCATAAACCAAAACACATCTTAGATCATGGAAAACCATATAAATATGCATGCATAGGGTTTAGGGAAAGAAAGTCCACACACACGTACCGTATGCACAATTGAACCGAATCGCACGTCTTTCCGTAAAATTCGAGAACTTCAATTCCTGTCAAAAGTCACCTCTAAGGGTTACTAACTGTTTCAAATAACTCATACTTTAATCCCACAAATTTTCAGAATTTTTTAAACAAATTAAAATTACACAAAAACCTTCGGACAACCAAAACTGCCCCGTGACGATGTCCAATCGCCTAAAAATTGTACAGTTGGATTCGTAATATGGAATACTCAAATTTTCGTGTTGGTTGGATTTTCAGACTGGGTGACATACGCCCCCAAGTACCGATCAAAGGCACTACACGTGATGGCCACACTCCACTGTTCATCATCATCAAGCTCAGCACTCGACTCGATTCTCTACAAACCGGGTCGTCATGGCCCGCGACCAGACCCGTTTGGAACATCAGCCATTACTTGTCCAAAATCGACTTTCTACTAGTCATTTTTCATCTACTCGATCTAGGGAGTACTTCTATGGTGTCCAAACGAGGAAAGGACTAACCTACTTAATAGTTTCCTGCTTCGAAGTTTCAGCCAAAAACTCAGTTTCGCTCCAGAGTCCCTTTCTTGACTAACCTCCTTATTTTTGAGCTCATGTTGATTGGAAGGCCCCCAAATAGACAGTAGGATCCCTAATATCAAGTTTTCAAGTCTCAAACAAGAACTCAACACAATAACCCGTCGAAGGTGTTTTCAGGTTCAAAAGTTTTTAGGGGTTTCCCACCCTCAAACTACCACCAGGTGCTCGTTTCTAACTCATGAACTCCTCCCCTCAAACTCTCATTCATTTCTATGTTGTTCCCCCTCTCATCTCCCTATTTCTATCTCGGTTCCTAATCTCGCATGGCTTCGGCCATGTTCCACCAAAAAACATAATCAACACACACATAGGTTTATATGCAGAGGGAGAGTTCGGTGGAAGAAATATCAGAATGGTCTAGAATTGGATCCTTGTCCACCTTCGATTGGTCCTCAATACAGATTGACAAAAATACCCTTCAAGCATAATTACCAAACTACCCCCAAAAGTTTCTAACCCAAATTCACACCACATCATCTCCGATTTGGCGTCCGCCTGTCTACGAACTCCGGATTCTAAGACCTTCATAACGGTCTTCTCGAAATTCCTAATAGATAACCCTATCAAAATGTCAACATTTTGACTTTCTAATGGCAAAATTTTCTTTTTACCAACTTTTTCCCAACTTTACTTTCCTCAAAGGTCTGAGCCGTTACACTCCACGTGATTGTTCATCTACACTGCTTGCAATGCTAGTTAATAGCACAAGCTTGTGTTCCAAGCTTTAGGGGATATGTGGTGATGGTGGTCAACAACCAATTTTTACGTGGTCATGGTACACGAGCAATATAGATACTCCGCCTGTCATATCCGTATGACTCGTGCAAATCATGAGGAAGTGTTTTTAGTGGGTTGACATGTGTTGCATTTATATTTAGCATGATTCATTTGATCATTTAATATTTTATTACGCTTTCTCTTGAACGTGCAAGTTAAGGTTTCCTGATTACAAATTTTTTGTAAAACTGAGGGGTTAAAGCAGGTTTTATAATTTGTAATTTTCCATTGAAATGTTTTACTGGGTCCACTCACCCTTTGTTTTTTAACACCTCCGGTCCCAATGATATTTCATGTGATTCGAGGTGGTTCGATAACTGCTCTAACGTTCACTCCTTAGGTTGGAGTGATGTGGTGGAAATCGCTTAACGCAGGTAGTTACTTAACTTTATGATCATCATTGATTGCCTATACTCTTTACTTCAACTATCACTCGACCTCCTAAAACGCTACGTCTTAACTAATTGGATTTTTGTCATTTGGTTGTCACCATTTATGTGTCGGCTGACATGCCTCAATCCTGGCATCCTAGTGGAATTTTCAAATTGGGGTGTGTCGTGTATCAAGGTATATCATGTGATAACACGTGCTACAATCATAACACTGAAACAACGTTAATTCAACCAAAACTTACGGTCACAAAGAACATAATTCACATGAATAGTTAAACATCATATGAAACTTAGTAGTAAGGCAAAATTAATTGAAGAATGCTTATTAGATCGTTTAAAACACCTGCCAAAGAAAATACTGTACTTAAAACGACACTTAAAACAAAAATATATAAATCATGCAACCAAAACAATTCAGATATGCAGTTTGACTAACTTCTTTGCTACGTGCAAGAAAGGCTAAAGCAAAAAGAAGTAACAATAGGAATGGCAATGCTAGAGATCTCGCATTGAAGGAATAAGTGATTAATGTACTAAAATATGACCAAGAGAAAAGCCCTCCATACTACTTCTCAATTGCCTGGAGGCTGACTTCAGTAAGGTAGTATAGAAAAATTACATAACAATGAGTAAAATCGATTCTAAAACATTCATCTTTACCAACAAATGCTAAGCAGAAACTTCCTTATGAATTAAACTTGAGTTTAATCGATGACATAATTAGTTAGCAACGACTTTGTTGGACTCCTTCATGTAATCGTAAGTCTTTAAAAAATGAGTTCATTTGAAAAAGTCTAACGGAATACTATCTTGGAATCTTCAGTTAAGTCGGGTTCAAATTCCAATTTCAGAACAATTTTTGAGTTTTTCACTTCCTAGGATTCCCTTCCCGCGTGCCTGCAGCGCGACTGTGAGTGCCAGTCACCTTCAATCTCCAATCGAGGTCTATATGTTTACCCGTTTTCTGCGAAATGGTACCTGATTACCCGTTTTGTATAACTTTGCCATTTCTCAACCATTTCCACAGGTTTTTTAAATTAAAATTTATCTAATATCCACAAGGAAATCAATTATGAATTTAAAACCTCAAAACTAAACATGGTTTGGGCACAATTTGGCTGTGAAGTCCAACCAGTCAGAGTGAGTCCCCTACCTTGAAGAAGGCATAAATAAACACGTAGAGCTAATACGAGTACTTTCCCGTCCTTGATTTCCATCGAATCTTAACCCCCTATCCTCACCCTTTCTTGGGAAGTAACGTCCTCACATAACTAGTCCCTAATTCTCCACGCACGATCATCAATGACACTCAAAGTTGCTCGGACTTGATTCAATAAGGTGAGAGGAAAACATCAAGATAATCTCACAACCTATCTTGCATCGAAACGTGAAGGTGGTGAATCTTTGTATTTTCGGTATTTTCCCACCAGTGAGTGATGGGTTATTCCTCCTCTTTTTGTGAATGAAGGTGATTACTAATATATTTCTCAGTAAGGTGTGACACATTCACTCCTTACGTTGAGCCACTCTTCTCCCCATATGCCACTTGTCACACTCTATAAAGGATGTGCTGACTCAACTTTCAAACAAACATCTAATTACCCAGATTAAAATTCCCAAATTACGAAATGCACCAGGCGTTTAAACTCATACGATCTCCAATTTTAATATGTCATCTACCTAAACTTTCGTGAAGTTTTCTGAGCTCAAATTGAAGTTCAACCAATTTTAAACCCAAAGGTAAAATCCTTCTTTCAGAATTAAATTCACAAATTAGTCTAATTTTTTGGGACAGATCAATTATGGTTGAGAGTGTGTTGGTGATAAGCCATTATTTATGCATCATTTTGATGTCATCTAATGCTCTTTTTACTTGTCTTTTGAGCTAATTCGTTCCATTTATAGGAGAAAATTATCTTTCTTGTGAGACTTGTGCATAATTGAAAAGTAAGGTTAATTTTAAGAAAAATGCAAAAATAATGGCTCAATTTGAATATGGAACAAAAAAGATATCTCATAATGAAATTTGGGCCCTAAACCAAGCCCCAGGACCGTCCCAGTGTGAGTCCCAATGCCTGTCCCAGATCCATCCCAGAGCCTAGTTCCAACGCCTAACACCTGCTTGGCCAGGGGGGGGGGGCGCTTTTTTTCTCCTTTGTGCCAGCGATATAATCAACGCGCCTTCCCTCACTTGATGTGCGCTTAAGACCCTAATGCAACGCTATATCCAAGCGCACTCTCTGGGCCCAATTCGGAGCAAGTTCTAGGAATGACCTAAGGTGGCTCGAGACGGGCCCTAAGCCCAGATTTAGGCCCAAAATTGGAATTTGATGTCTTTGCCCATTTTCTCCTAGCTTTGAGCCTAATTATATAAGTAAGTCTAAAGGGTGGTTTGGCTTAGTGGCTAAGGTCGGTGGCTAGTCAGTTCTAGAATGCACCAAGTTAGGCCCAATTAGGGTTGATTTTTGGGTCCAAAAAGAGTTTCAGCTAGCTCTCAGTGTCTAACTTTCAAGCCGGCTAGATGTATTCCAGGTGTCCCAATCGCAATTTAGGATAAATTTTGGGGTACATGAATGTCCAATAAATGTTTATCCTATTTTCTTTCCATAAAAATAGCCTTAAATCTATTGGGAAAGGGTTTTGCTGAGCAGAATCCAGCTAGAGCAGCTGGCTAATTTGAATTTCAAGGGATCACATTGTAAAATACTCACCTAATTGTACTTTACAACCTACCTTAGTGTTCAAGAAAGGCAAGAAGAATTTATCTTGATTCCTTGCCGCGAAAGGGACTTTATTCCTTCTAGGATTCTGGTTGCTTATCCAAGTCCAACTTGGAACAGCTAGCTATTCCGATTTTGAAAGGGATTCTATCATAATTTTCTCCTAAACCTTAGAGGAGTGATCTCCTATTTAAATAAGTCCAAAAGGCACAGCCAAAGGTTCCATCTTTTGCCCTAGGATATACCCTAGCTACATATCATTTTGGAGTGAGATTTTTAGAAATCACTTTGGCTCTCGGAGATTTGGACGTGGAATCTCTGGAGGAGCAGCTTGTTGCCTCAACCATGGCTTGTAATTTTGTTCTTCATTCGGTTCATTGTGTAACCTTTAACTTAATGTTTTGTTTTAAGTTTTCTTTAATCACGTGTAACTAAACTTTTGTTAGTGAAAGGCTTTTTGAAGCCCTAAATATATGTAAAAGTTATTTTTTTGTTTATATTCCTAATTTCGTTGTCATGCTTATGATTGGTTGGATTGATATTTTTTACAAAAACTCCTGTGTGTTTTATGCTATAGATCAACACATATTATGTGAACATACAAGTGTTGCTAGACCGTAGGGTTAATTTATAGGGCATGTTTTATTCTCTAGGATTCATAAGTAGCAATAATTATCATAGTTTAATCAATTCAACTATAGCTATGATTTGATGGCTATTCCAAAATATGATTAACTCAATTATCAATCAAATTCTCTAAGAACTTAATGATCCTTTGTATGACTTGAATAAACATATTTCATGTTTTGTGATTACTTGTTTAGGTTAGCTTTGGTGTGCTACCGAGTTAAAAGACTTTAGAAAAGTAATAAGAACCTATTTGTGTGTCACGGTTTGATCTTGATTGATATCTTTTATAGCATAGTAAAGGAAGTAGAAATAACAACTAGCTTGCTATGTGTTTAAAGGAGGGTTAACGTGCTCTTAATTATCCCCTCTCATTCATACTTTACAACTTTCAATCGTGTATTTTCCGCAATCTAAAAATGTAAAGATCCTCCTTTGTTTTCATTTAAGGTCACTTTTATACTCGTGTTTTCTTATGAAAGTGTTACCCTCAATCCTTGGAGTAAAACGATACCTTACTTATCTTATATTGCTAACGAGTACAACTTGCAGGGTTTAAATTGTAGATCTGTCCTGGGCCAATTAGTTGGGTTTGGGCCTCCATTTTAGGCCTAAATTGGGCTTTAGATTAAAAAAAAACAATTATACACCTAGAATAAGTATAGCCCTAAGAAAATCTCATAGGGGTAAATTAGAAATTTCAAGATTTCAATTTCTACTTTAAGGAATAGGATGTAGCAATCTATTCTCCTTAAGGGTATCTTGAATTTTCTGCACCTCCACTCACATGAACCAACCTTTCTTGAATTGGACAAATAGCTGATTGTGTCTCTCAAGTAGAATGCCAACTTCTAAACCAAACTTCTGATGCGACTCTCCAATTGAAATTCTACAAACTTATTAATTGTTGTCCTTAAGTGATACAAGGAATCATAACCTTAATGAATAGTTTTCTGAATGTTAAGTATGAGTTTCTTGGATAACGAAAAGGGCTCCCAAATAAACACCAAACATTCGAAAGAAAATTATCCTCATTTACAAATTCATGTAGGTTAGACGACTAAGAAGACTGATGTGTTCCCAATATCGTAACATATCATGTGTCAAGATCTCTCTGTTCCTCATCTAACCAACCCAAGTACATGTATCAAGGTAACAGTTACTAAAATCAAGCTTATTGATGTCGTGCACCCGATCTAATGAAATGCCAACTACTCTTTCCTAGTAACTTACAAACTCCTCGTGATTGCAATAATTAACTCTGCCATTTTTGGTTCTCACTAGTCTAACAACAATTATTGACCTACGAACTGGTTCCCTCGATGATAGTATAAGACACACTTCAAGTACTAAAAAAATTAATTTCATCCAAGCTACAAGGTTCAAATGGTAATTGATTACACTACTGTACTAGCATTTTCCTAACTGTACTCAAAATTGGAATTAAAAAGAGGTAAGTTTGTTAGGTTACCAATTTTCAAATGACAAGAATGCAACTCTCTCATCAATTCTTTAGATGCTTAAAATAGCCATCACAACTAGATGGTACTCTCCCCAAGGAAGTATCAAATCTTGTGCACACTTACTCTCAACCCTTAAGTCCAAACTAGTGCAAGACTTCCACCAAACACTTTTCTTAATTCGACTCATCTCTAAAAAAAAGGATATGTGGCGTAACAACACAACTGTTCTAACTTCGCAACCCTTCTGTACTTCTTCATATGAAGGTGTCGATTTATTCCATTCAATATTCACGACATTATACTTCCACCGTAAATCATAAAATTCGCTTTACTTTCCGACTAGTTACCTAGGAGCCCAAAACTTGCTCCTGAGTTCAATATCTAACATAAATATGGCCTAACTTTGATCCCTATAAATCAAAATAATAATAGAAGGTTTACAATAGTGTAGGAATGTCACTTCACTACTCAAGTGATGCAAAGAAAACATAAAAGAAATCACTTGCATGTAAACTTAACCAACCATGAAAGGAATTAGAATGCAAGACAAAATCCTACATCTCAACACTAGATACGAATTCAATACACCTACATTGAAGGCCCCCAATGATTAGCAAAACAATCATAGGAAATAGTGTCAATTTCTCCATACCAAAAATCTTGACAAATTTCACGAAAGTCTTGTAGTCTTTCACAAAAATCCAACTAACAGCATATGTTGTCAAACGAGTCGCATTGTTCCCTCCAAGTGATCAAAACTTTAACATTAATGACTTGACTAACAAATTCCGACAAACTAGTCTAAAAAACAAGCTATACCTAGACAAAGATGACTCTAAGTTAGAGGGCAAAAATTCTTCTAGACTAAATGACTGTACATTTATCAGCCGACTAGTACCTTTGTCCTGGTAAAGTACACTTCCGTTCTTAAGTAACATAGTAGGTTCACGCTAAGGTAGGTTCCTACGAAAGAAAGCCATTGATCAAACATTTAGCTTAAGAACCAGTAATAGATGCTACATCACAGGTTGGGGTAAAATCACATTGCATATCTACAGGGTAGAAATGTTCCTACTTCCGCTTAGAACTAGAAGGCGATTGAGTCATGGCAAACTCTACGAAAATAAAAAAGGGATCGGAAGTTTGGAACTCCTCCACACTTTCAAAATGAAAAGCACTAATCTAGGTGCATGTTTAATCCCATGATAGTTTGTCTCAACAGTACCAACTTCATAGTTTGGGTTTCAACAAAATACTTCCTCAGAAACTCCTAATAGTCATTATGTTAGACTGATTTGGATAAACGCATGCTAACCTCTTTTGTAGTAAATGAACACAAAGTATCAGTTCCCTTCAAGCTAAAACACAAGGTCAATACGAAGATTCAAAGAGTAAGTCCACTCATACGCGTATATGCAATTCACATTTAATCTCGTTGTCACAAGTCAAATGACTAGACGTAACACTCATTTGTAAAGTCTAAGTCATTAACTACCTAATGCACCAACTAGGTGTTGGATGCAGAACTCGGGGATAAATTAGGGCTAAAGATGAAAATTTAATCATTGTTAGATAGAATTGTTGTTATATATTGCTAGTCAAAAGGTGCTTTGACTATAAACTCGAATTCAGCGATCGCGCTAAACAGTAAGGATAAAGTCGCTAGATAACAATTGTGAATCCAACAGCTACTTCTAGGGACAACAGATAACATTGTGAATGTAACAACTGCTACCTGAGACGCATTAAGGGATTTCGTCAAAATTTCAACTATTGTCGACAAACGGGAGCAATTAACCATGGAACTTCATGGACACCCTAACCCAAGTCATCACACATAATACCTTTATCGAGGTCTAAATGAATACAATTTAATACCTGAATCGGTAAATCTAGGGAATGATGAGCAAGTCATTTTAAGCTGAGCATACAAAACACTAGGAAAAGATAAAGGGTATTAGATTAAGACTAATAAAATGCCCTAATCATAAAACTGTTTGGGATTACAGAAGAACTTGCACAAGGCATAGAATCCGAAAATCAAATTTGATCAACCTATAGTTTCAAACACGATGGACACAAACAATCTCAAAAGAACAAAGACATTAGTTTGAAAAGAATTGTTTTATCACAAGAGTAATACCCCCAAGCAACATGGTGGTATTAGAATATCTTTAGTACGTCAAAACCCAACCAATCCAAGGCTTCACTAAAACTTTTAAATAATAAGAAAATGCAAGAGGAATTAGTAATGTTTAAATGCCAAATTGTTAAACATTAAAAGAGAAGAAAGTTTGTAAAAACAGGTAAAGCATGCTAAATAAGTCATGTATGATGAAATGTGAAATGAAATTGAGGAACTTTAAATCAAACTACTACAAATCACTCAAGAGAAGAGAAAACTTATTAAATAATGATAACCACAAAGGTCAATGGAATGATTTCAAAATCAATAGCTGGTTTAAAATACGAGGAGTGAAAATGAATAAGGAAATAAATAGATTACATATTGCAAAAGGCATAATTATATACACCTGAAGTCCTATTCGAACAAAATTTAATGAATTGGTTAATGTAAATGCACCTGGTATCAAGATATATCACATCATAATACAACCTATACTCATGATACCATTATACCGTCACAAACAAGGAAATTACTATGAATAGTAAAATATGTTACTCAATAGAAAGGAATATTTACAAGATAGTTCAAATAAGCATACCATAGTAAGTATTGTACTTAGATATAACACTTGAACTAGATGCAAAAAATATGTAACAAAAAATAAGCAAACTATGCAGTTCGATTAGCTTCTTTGGTACATTCATTAAA
This sequence comes from Prinsepia uniflora, assembly GCA_032719365.1. NCBI lineage: Eukaryota > Viridiplantae > Streptophyta > Magnoliopsida > Rosales > Rosaceae > Prinsepia > Prinsepia uniflora. The sequence continues at coordinate 24,415,567 of CM064861.1, read as the reverse complement.
GATTAGAGCAAAAAGGAAACAAAAACAAGGATGATTATGGTAGAACAACACTTTGAAAGGAAAGGCAACCAAGAGAAACGTTCCCAGACTGCTTCCCAAACTGCCTAGAGGTTCAATTTGGTAAGGCGAAATAGGAACCTACAATTTGAGTAACCACATTTCCAAAATTCTAATTTTCCCAACACTAATCATAAACTTCCTCACGAAGTAACCCTAAAATTATGGTTTAACCAAGGACGTAACTATTTTACAATGACTTTTCTAGACTCCTTTCGAGAATCCTAAGTCTCTAGGGAAGCGAATTCGTTAAAAAAAACTCTAACGGAATGAATTCTTGATACTTCAGTTAAGTCGAGTTCAATTCCAACTATCATAATGGTTTCTGAGATTTCACCTCTTGAATTAATCCTTCAACCGAGCCTAATGCTTCACAATTGATTTGCCATGTGCATTGTCGAATCACTTGTTTACACCAACCAAACAAGTCATGAGTTCATGAACACCACCCAAACATGAAATTTGAGGGAAGGAAAATCTAGCTAACTCGCAACCAAAGAAAAGTTAAGGTAACTCAAAAGCTCTTCTCTACACATGGCAACTCAGGATCATGTCGTAAGCGAGTAAAGACTAATGTCAATTGACAATACTAACTTTTTGAGGAGATCGTCTAACACACGAAATTGCGATATATGATCATTAAGTGTCGGAAAATTAATGCTACATCCAAAAACTATGCATTGACACCAAATTGATACACCCTGACCCAAAAAGCCTACCAGAGAACCAAAATCTGGGTATGTTGACCAATATTCTAACGTTGATGTCTAGATGAATAAATTCAAAGGTTGAATATATTGCACTTTAGGAGACCCTGTGAAACCGTAATTTGTAAAAATTAATTAATGATTCACTATGACTGTGGAAGTACATAGCATAACACACTATTTTGATGATCATATAGATTAAGTAACTACCTCAGTTACGCCGATTTCTAAAGTGTCACACCCAGACTGGCAAAGTAAATGTCAGAGCAGCAACTAAGAACTCCTCAAACTACGGGAAGTACCAACGGGACCTGAGGAGTAGAAAAACAGAAGGGTGAATGGTTCTTACAAGAATTTCAGTGTAAAACCATAAGTTAAAAACATACTCATACCTAGGGCTGTTAATCAGTTGGAAAAAAAATCGACCGAATAACAAAACCATACCGAACTGTATCGAAAAATAACCGAACTGAAAGAAACCCGCAATCAAATAAGCATAATCGAACTGAACTGAAATTGAACTTGTTCATTTTTGATTTTTAATCTACCAAGACCGAAAATTTGAACCGAACCAACTTAGCAAGAAAAATCAAACCAGATAGAACCTAATTAGACGGGGATAAACTAATTTACCCAAACAATCTCATTTGAAAAACCTAGAATACTATCACGTTTGGCTTCAAGTTCGACAGCATTCAACACTCATCTTTTTCCTTCGCCTCTCAGTCCTCACGACTCACGCCTCTCATAGGCTCCCAGACCCATACCCAGCCTTTTGGCTCCCATCAGCCTCTATTTCACTTTTCATCTTCCTTATCATCATCTCTCTCACTCTTAGACCCATCTCTCTCATATCATTGTCTCACTCATGACTCACACCTCCCTAAGAAGGTCATCCTTTTTAGTGCACATGAAACGAAAAACCCTAATAAGGAGCTGCCGACTACAATTGCAGTCCATGTACGATCCATACTAGATCTAACCAACTGCCCGGGCCCCCGGAACCTTATTAGATTAGAGATGGAAAGAAAATTTCTTATCCTCTGCTAGAAAACCCAGCTTCACTGACTAGGAATCTACAGTTCCTCATCAGTGACCAAGCCCTTTTTTGTCCTTCGTTTTTTCCGGAACCACATAAAACAAAGCTTAAACTTGATGCCAAAACAATTAAATTTATGTTATTAAATTCCAAGAAAGGATCTTTAAAATAGACTAAAGATTTTTTGCTTTGGAGGAGTTCCCGATAACCCCCTCATTAGGTTTCTCAGAGGTTTCTACCCCGGTTATCTTTTCCTAAAGAATGGTTGGCTTGGATAAGGATTCGTACTATAGCCCCGGAAGAAAAACTTCATCTAGGCATTCTGAAACCTTCGGTCTTCGATCAGAATATTAAAAGAAAATTAGGTGGTGCTTGCCTCTGGGACTAGGAGTGCTGCTAGTGTCGTTACTATGTCTACTACCTCATCAAAGTTATATGAGGAATACTACTTCTTGTTTTCTTATTCTAGTTTTGTTACTCTGAACATCAAATTGGGTTTGGATTCGGTTAGGTTTGGATTTGTTTGGGTTTGGGTTTGGATTTGGTTGGTTCCATGGAACTAGAGGATGTTCATTACAGGCTTTGACCTTGTGGTTGATTTGGTGTTTGTTCCATATTTGAATACAAATTGAATTTGAATCTGCGTTACTGTAAAATTGATGAACTTGAAGATGTTGAAAGGATTAGCCGAGGTTTGCTGTTGTCTATTTACTAGTTGAAAGGAGTAGCCGAGGTTTGTTGTTTTCTGTTTAAAATTGATGAACTTGAAGATATTCGTTGATTTGCTGTTTGATTAAAACAAGGTTTGTTGTTTTATTTTCAAAAGTTGATTAAACTCGCCATCTTGTGAAAGTCACCGGATTTTTGGTTAGGTTAAGGCTGATCATGCACAATGTATATTTGGAACACAAAAGCGAAGGAAACTTAGCTCGGTGGGTATTAAAGTTTACAGGTTTAGCTTTCATTTTTGTGTTAGCTATAACAAAAATGGTGAGAGAAATAATTGATGAGAATGGTAGTCTGAGTCAATGGAGTTTAAGTGGTTTGATTAAGAGCATGTGTAATTAGGTAATTATTCGTTTTCAGTTAAATGATGTACAGATTAATGAGTGTAAGATTAAGAAATTGTTTAACGACTTCTCGTTACAAGAATGGATGTCAGTTTGTTTGGTCTTGGGGAATGCATGGTTCCATGGACCTTGCAGGTGCCTGTTTGATCGACTTTTGATGTATGGCCCTGTCATACTTTTAGTCCTTTGTGGCAAGTCCCTGTCTGGTAGTGTATGTCTGAGGGGTTTAGGGTACGCGCGTATAGAACCATGATTGACTTATTTTGCTTGGTTTTGTTATATAGTACTTGTGATTTGGTACACTAAGGAGGATTGAAAAATCTCAATATGTCTGTTTGTTTTATTGCAACATATATTGATGTGCTAAATCCCATGCGTGATCTTTTAAGCTTTTATGGATTTTTTTACAACAATTTCCATAGCAATGTGCTCTATGACTGCATGGTGTTAATTTATGATAAGGAATTTTTGTTTGTAATTTTCTTGTTATTTCCTTTCGGAAATGGAGCCATATTTGTGACTTTAGATTCTAGTTGTTTGAAAGAAAAAAAATGGCCTCACACAAGGAAAATGGCCAAATAAAATGATTTTCTATTGCTGCTGTTATGGACATATTTGCCTATGGATTTTAGTACTGGCTGAGTTTTGACATTGATTTTCTCCTAAACGTTGATTTTGATCTTCAACTCTCATGGAATTTAACTTTATTCAGGATGATATCTGCTAAAACGATTTATGCAATGGTATGTGTGTAATTGAAAAAGTATTTCTATTTGATTGGAATGATTAATTTTTGTGCTCTTAGAGCTAAAGTTCAGTCTTTAGTTATTCTCACGTGGCTTACTAAAATGAGTTGATTGTAATGCATTTATGTACTTTGATAATACTAGAAATAAATGGATTTAGCTAGGTATGGTGATAGGGTTGCTTGTTATTTATAAGGCTTACAAGGTTTACTTACTTGTTTTCTGTTACAAGGTATGTTTGCTTGGTATTTTCTGTTTGCTTGTTGTTTTTTTATAGTGATAATAGGTTTTCATTTTTATGTTATATATTGTTTTCTGCTTGCTTCTTGTTCTCTGTTTACAAGGTCTTCTTACTTCTTGTTTTATGCTTACTTGCTGTTTTCTGCTTACAAGGTCTCCTTGACCTTTCTTGCTATTTTCTGCTTGCTTGCTGTTTTCTGCTTGCTAGCTGTTTTTCTCTTGCTTGTTGTTTTCTACTTGCTTGTTGTTTTTTCCTTGCTTTACCACTAGAAGAGAAATAACCCAAGATTCTCAACCATTTGTTTTCTATTTTTTAGGTGGACAATGTTTGTGAGTCACAATCATAACAATTTGATTATGAGCCGAATGTGAAGAGAAAACCCCAGACCAGTGCCAAGCGGAATGCAAAATTTTTGGAACATGCAAAGAAAAGGCAGCTAGAAAATATATAGGATCACTTTGAACGGTACAAATCTGCTACTGGAGCCACTAGGGCTAGGTGTAATTACTACCTAATCATGTGTTTGCTGTTGATATTGCCAAAAGTGAAACTATTGCTTTGATTAGTCACAATTGAAAAATGTGTTAAATATCCTCCTAACATGATTGTGAAAAAAAATCAGAAAGTTTTTCTCTAGAAAAACCCACAAAAGTTGTTGGGTTTAGTAAAAAAGATATCATTAGAGAATTTTTTGAGATGGTCATTGCAGATGAGCTGCCGGAAAAGAGTTTCGTGCTTTCATGGCCAAAGTGTGTTATAGTGCCGACAGATAATTGCTAGACATGCGCTTAGTATGTATCATGTTGAAATGGAATCACTAAAGGAAGTTATCAAGTCTTATAGTGTAACGACCCTGCCCGTATTATGGGATTGTGGAGAAATTATCAAGAACTTTCGAGATTATTCAAGGTATTTGATGGCTTTGCCCTAAGGAGGGGGAGCTTTGACCAAATTTTGAATTTTCCCAAGGTGGTTGGTTGAACGTTGACCTAGGCCCAATACGTAGATCTCGGGATTCTGGTTACGTAGACAGACGACGCGTCAAATTTGGACATCGTATGGTTAGTTTATGGGTCAGGAATGGTATTAGGCAATTTTTATGGTTGCACGTATTTCGAGGCAGTTCGACTTTTGTTTGTTTGTGTTGGGCCAAAATATCTGGGTTTGGTCCGTAGGATGAGCGATAAGTGTCACCCACCCTAGAATCCATATTCCTTGCATTATGTATCCTTCTCTCTTTGTTCAAACAACCCGAAAACCCACCCCATCCATTTGTTCATTATCATTTTCACCATTTTCTTTCTGGTTTGGGAGAAAATGGGAGAAAAAGTGAGTGTGTGGGACTGAGGATGATGAAAGAGGAAGGAAGGTCGATGTAAACCCAGAAAACCCGAGTAAATCCGTGAACTTTGATATTGGGTTTTGAGTTTGAGTTGTTAGAACATCAAAACAAGGTTCTTATTGTCTTCACTTCTTCCTTGTGAGTACGTTGGGCTGAGAAACGAGGAGTTCGGCATTAGGAACATGTGCTAGGACAAGGTTAAAGATTGGCTGAATATGTCAAGCTCGGCTCGAAGAATTTGGGGTGATTTTCTTATCTTTGAACACATATTCTTGTTTCTAGGTGAGCTTAGAGTCGAATGGCGATCAAATTTCAAAGTTTGGAAGTGAGTTGGCAAAAATTGAGTCAAGTCGCGATTCGGGTCGAGTGACTTGGTTGCACGGTCGCGAGTTGACTCACGAGATGTAGATGATGATAACGTGGCAGCCATATGGCATCCACGTCATCACTATCAGGCCATATGGCAAGGGTTGTTTGGTGCCACGTGGCAGTGTGTCAGAGATTTTCAGAGGGTCCACGTCACATAGTGACGTCATGATGACGTCAATAGGTGACGTCAGCATGAGGCACATGGCGGATTACCACGTGGAAAGTGTTAAGTGGTGCCATATGGCACATGTTAGTGGGTGCCACGTGGCAGGTTGTGTCAGGGAATTTCAGTGCCACGTCAGCTAGGGCTGATGTCAACACGTGACGTCAGCATCTGATGTCACTATTATGGAGTTGGACTCCAATGATTCCGAGGGACGGACTCGGGCATGGTCTGAGTTGGACTCGACAAGTGCCGACGGAGTTGGACTCCATGGATCTGTGGTTGTCTAGCGGTGGTACAAATGGGATGCTAGTTGGACTAGCGGGTAGGTTGGACTAGCAGGATCAAGTTTGCCTTTTGATACTTGTGATGTGTTCAAAGGTTTTGAAATGGCTTAGAGCCGGTGATTTTAGGGAAATACTGGTTAGGGGATTTTATGTGTTTTATTTGATTTGGGTTAGAACTAGGGTTTTATGAATTACTATTTTTTTTTTGGGAATCAATGGTTTATTTGGTTATGCATCCATGTTTTCTAAATCAGAGGGTTAAAAGGTAAATTTTTGAAAATGGTTTTTCAAAGGCTTTCATTTTTTCCACTCACAGTTTGATCATTTTTGGTACCCTCCAAGTCGATCGCACGCACAGGCTATATGGAGGCTGAGTCATCACGTGGATTTGTGTACTCTGATTATCCGGAATGAGTTGTTGGAGGTATCCCATGCCTAGCACGAGGTATGTACTTATTTCAGGTTCAGGGTACTTTGGCAATTTTACAGTGTTGTGTTAGAAGAGAGCAGGTCCTCTCGCTTTAATCGAGGGGGACTACGGGGAAGGTCCTGTCATATAGGGTTTGCATAACAACTTATAGATGAACATCCCTTCAAAGCATCAACTATATGGTTATCATTGCTCATTTTATTAATTGTGATTGGGTCTTGCACAGAAAACTTATAAGCCTTTGTATGATTCCAAACCATAAGGAAGATTCAACTAGGAGGCTTTTGGAGGAATGCTTGTGTCATTAGGGTATTGAGAAGTTTCACACTGTTACAGTAGATAATGCTTCTTCGAATGACTCTGGGTTACCTTATTTGATTAAGGGAATGGCCAAATTGAAATCTCTAGTGGCACTTTTGAATAAAGGGGATAATTTTCATGTTAGGTGTATTGCTCACAGTCTTAATTTGATTATCAATGATAGCTTGAATGAGTTGAATAATTTTATTCAAAGTATTCGAAATACCGTTAGATATGTAAGGTCTTCCCCTAATAGGTTAGACATGTTTAAAAAGTGTGCGGAGAAGGCTAAAGTGGATAACAAAGGGTTTGTGGTATTGGATGTCTTAAATAGGTGGAATTCCACCCATTTGATGTTGGAATCAACTCTAAAATTTCGTGGAGAATTTAAGGATCTAGTCAATGATGATCCTAGAAATGCAGCTTACTTTATCAAAGATAGAAGGGTAGGACCTCTGGTTGAGTATGATTGGGAAGTGGCAAGTACATTTTCTGCTCTTTTGAAGCCTTTTTATAAAGTACTTTGTGAGTTTCTTACTGAACTAAACCCATAATCCAAAATGCTCTTTTGTATCGTAAACATAAAAGTGTTTTGTTGTCAAACATTGCAAGTAGCATGCAAGCCAAATTTGACAAATGCTGTGGGAAAATGGAGCATGAGAATCAATATTATTTCATAGCCTTTATTCTGTATCCTCTCTAGAAATTGGAAATTGTGGAGGATTGTTTTGGGTTGTTATTAGAGGACGATCAAGGCAAGGTTGTAGAGGCCATTTCTAGTTTGAAGCTTTTTGACAAGACCTTTCCCAAAAATGCTTTGATAATCATGCCAGTCCTACTTTCGTTTGACAAAACAAAAGTTTGGAAATTATCCTCAACACCTATCAAACAAGGGATAACAATATTGATATCATATTCATGCCTCCGTCTCTAGATCAACCATTATCTCTCTACAGCGGCCTAGAGGGTCACAAACCCATTGAAAGTGTGAGTGGACAAAAATAATCATTTAAAAATACATTTTTCGAAAATAAACCCTTACCCTCTATTTGTAAAACATGCATGCATACAATAAAATATAAACCACCAGATTTCAAATCAATCAAATCGTAAATCATTGAACCCAAAATCATAAAATATCTCAAAAGTGTGTGGCCTACATTTCCTAAAATCGCTGTTTATCAAATCATGTGAAAACATCGAGACACAAATATCAACAACCAATTCAAAGCGAATCATCGACTCCCCAAAGCATTAGTCGTATCGAAAACACTTTGACAATAATCCTGAGCATCAGCCATTTGGAAAACACCCCTAACTTCGGCTGCCTATGAAAACAATCATTTGGAGCATTAGTCGTCTGGAAAACACCCCTACCTTCAACTTCTTGGGAGAACAATCTCCCACAGCATTAGCCATCTGGGAAACACCATTAGCTTTCGCTGCTGAGCAAACAAACACCCCAAGCTTCGGTTGTTAAGGAAACACCCCGAGCTTTGGTCGTTTGGGAAACACCCTTAGCTTCGACCGTATGCGAACTCATCACAACCACAGTGAAAAAAATCCATGGATTAAATCCAAAACCTTTCTTTCAAAACAAATCCTTGACTCACATTCCAAGTCAAAATATTTCCAAACCGCCATGAGCCCAAAATATTGTATTCATAATACCGTAAAATCCATGTCCAGAAACCAATCAGTAAAACCAAAAAATCATCAAATAACAATTTCAATTCATTATTCAAATATTTGCAACTCAAATAAAAAAATAAAAAATTTAAAACATTTAACTATGCATGCATCACAGTTTACAAAACAAATATGCACTCACAATCCGTCCAAGAAGCCTAATTTCGAGCTATGCACTCCTCAGAAGTCCCGAGAGTTCTCTAGCCTGTCAAAAATGTATGATCCGTGTCTTGGGAAGAATGGTGAACAATCCCACATCGCTCGTGGAGGGAAAGGTGAAGTGCCTTATATGTGTGCGCACGTAACTTCCTAGCGCGAGGCCTTTTAGGAGCTCACTGGCTTTGGGTTTGGTTGGAACTCCAAAGTTAAGCGAGATTGGGCTGGAGTAATCCCAAGATGGGTGACCCATTGAGAAATTGAGCGTGGGTTCCTAGAAACAAAGCCGTGAGGGTTGGGTCAAAAGCGGATAATATAGTGCTATGCGAGTTGGGTCGTAACAAAAAGGTATCAGACCTGGACCCTGACCAGAAGCATACCAGAGAGGACGTTGGGCCCCAAGGGGGATGGATTGTAAGACTAGTATCTTGAAAAGAATGGTGAACAATACCACATCGCTCGGGGAGGGAAAGGGTAGGTCTCTTATATGCGAGGGCACGTATCTTCCTAGCGAGGGGCCTTTTGGGAGCTCACTCGCTTTAGGTTTTGTTAGAACTCCAAGAATAAGCGAGATTGGGCTGGAGAAATCTTAGGATGGGTGACCCACTAAGAAATTAAATGTGGGTTCCGAGAAACAAAGTCGTGAGGGCTGGGCCCAAAATTGAGGGTCACTAATATCTATTGTAATCTCAAATAAAAAACAACATACTTAACATCTAACATATACACTTCGGACACACGAAACTTCCCTGAAATGATGATCGATCGACTCAAAACATGTGCCCAAATGTCTATAACATCGAAAACATAAAAAACACATATTGATTGAATTTGGAGATGATGTGGCACGCGCCCCCATACGCCAAATTCTTCCTTGTGACTAGGCCTCATGTGCGAGAAGGTGCAGTTGCACCTATACTCGGCATCTTCCAATAGCCGGGTAGGCCCGCGAGTCTACAACACGGACCCAACCTAGGCGACCCAACTCAGCTCCAAAACGCCCATTTTCACATCCAATCTTTATTTAAGACCACAAATACGTTCTAAGCACACCCAAAAACAGTTCTATGATGTCAAAACGTCAAAAAATCACCTCAAAATCACAACCTGATTTCCTTGATTTTCAGTCAAATTCTAGCTTCCATTCCCATCTTTCCCGCATCCAGTCTTTCAAGTTTTTTTTTTCTCAAAATGATCGTATAGGTCTTGAAAAGAAGCTAAGAAGTTTGTTCTCATAAGTTCTAGTCTGGAATGGTATCAGAGCTGGACCCTAACCGGAAGTGTGCTAGCAAGGATGTTGGGTCCCAAGGTGATGGATTGTAAGACTTGTGAGCTTGGGAAATAAGAACGGTGAGTAAGACCCGAGAACATAGGAAGCAAGAACGGTGAGTAATCCCAAATCGCTTGGGGAGGGAAATATGAAGTTCCTTATATGTATGGACAATTCACTTCCTAGTACGAGGCCTTTTGGGATCTCACTAGCTTTGGATTCCTTTGGAACTCCGAAGTTAAGCGAGGTTGGGTTGGAGAAATCACAGGATGGGTGACCCAAAGGGAAGTTACGCGTGAGTTCCCATAAACAAACTCATGATGGTGTGGGCCTAAAGTAGACAATATCCTACTAAGGGAGTCAGGTCGTGACATCCAAGCAATTGGGTCCATCACGAGCTCTCTGTTTTGTTCTTTCTTTTCTTTTTCCTTCCTTCACTTTTCTCTTTCTTTTTCCCTTTCTATTTCTCTTTTTGTTCTCTGGTTCCATGGTCGAAAAGGGTTGGGTTTTTTGGTTTTTGGTTATAGCATAACACATATGACACACAACACACACACACACACACACACACACACACACACACACACACACACACACACACACACACACACACACACACACACACACACACACACCACGGTCTACTTACCAAAATGTGCACTAACCAGGTCCAGGATGGTGATGCATGTTACCATCTCACATGGCCATCAAACCAACACCACCACCCCCCCCCCCCCAATCTCTCACTGCAAATTACGAAAATTGCCCTAGTTTCTAAATTACCAAAATACCCTTGGGTATTTTTAGACCTGTAACAATGACATGTAGACTCTGATTCAGATATACCACATGTCTATGGACTCATGACTCCAAGACCTACATAATGACCCTTGAAAATGTGCAAAAAAGTACTCAAACTAAAAAGTTAACTTTTAACCTTAAGGGTAAAATTGTCAATTCACTTTTCAAATTCTCGAAATGACCTTTTTCGAATTTCTAGGTATTTACACTTATATTGACTAGTCTTTATAACCTCTATGGAAAGGGTGAGAGTGGAAAATCTGCAATAGAGCACAATGCTGACAGTAACTGTTCTTCGGTATCAATCGAGATGATAGGTATGGATATGGGTCTTCTAGAGATAAACAAAAGAAGGAATGATATGGTCTGCTCCTAAAACACTTTGATAACCGCGCCCGGTCTTGCTTCTATCGGACAAGCTATCCAGAAAACCAAAGCTACCCTCAACATTTTTTAAACAAGAGATACTCAAACTAACCTTCTACTTATACCTCCGCCGTTTGATCAGCCCTTGATCATCGTGTCACGGCCCGACGGGTCATAAAAAACATGAAATGTGTGAGTGGACAAAAATAAATATTTTTAAAAAACACGGTTACCAAGGAAAATAACATTTACCCTCCATTTCCTAAAACATGCATGCATCGAATAAAAGTAAACAATCGAAATTAAAATCAATCACAATCTGACCACCAAATACAATATGAATCAAACAACCAATCGTCAATAACTTGGCCTTTATCGGACCACAATGCTGACAGTAACTGTTCTTCGGTATCAATTGAGATGATAGGTATGGATATGGATCTTCTAGGGATAAACAAAAGGAGGAATGATATGGCCTGCTCCTAAAATACTTTGATAACCGCGCCCGGTCTTGCTTCTATCTAGCAAGCTATCTAGAAAACCAAAGCTACCCTCAACACTTTTTAAACAAGAGATACTCAAACTAACCTTCTACTTATACCTCCGCTTTTTGATCAGCCCCCGATCATCGTGTCATGGCCTGACGGGTCATAAAAAACATGAAATGTGTGAGTGGACAAAAATAAATATTTTTAAAAAACACGGTTACCAAGGAAAATAACATTTACCCTCCATTTCCTAAAACATGCATGCATCGAATAAAAGTAAACAATCGAAATTAAAATCAATCACAATCTGACCACCAAATACAATATGAATCAAACAACCAATCGTCAATAACTTGGCCTCTATCGGACCACAATGCTAACAGTAACTGTTCTTCGGTATCAATTGAGATGATAGGTATGGATATGGATCTTCTAGGGATAAACAAAAGGAGGAATGATATGGCCTGCTCCTAAAACACTTTGATAACTGCGCCCGGTCTTGCTTCTATCGGACAAGCTATCTAGAAAACAAAAGCTACCCTCAACACTTTTTAAACAAGAGATACTCAAACTAACCTTCTACTTATACCTCCGCCTTTTGATCAATCCCCGATCATCGTGTCACGGCCTGACGGGTCAAAAAAAATATGAAATGTGTGAGTGGAAAAAAATAAATATTTTTAAAAAACACGGTTACCAAGGAAAATAACATTTACCCTCCATTTCCTAAAACATGCATGCATCGAATAAAAAGTAAACAATCGAAATTAAAATCAATCACAATCTGACCACCAAATACAATATGAATCAAACAACCAATCATCAATAACTTGGCCTCTGCTAGCTGCACACTCGGGCCTCTACCATGCGAATATCCAATCTACGTAGATAGCCTCATAACCAAGCGTAACTAATCCTCAACTCATGTAAGAGTCGTGATGAATAACAGAACTACGTGTAGGCTAATTTGGGAACTGCACGTAGCACCATCCAGACTATGATAATATCCCCAGAAACAGCACTCATGTTCTATCTAAGTCGTGTCTAAGGACACATCAAATCTCCAATTACTACCTCAAGCTTAGCAGAGTCGAGCTTCAAACGTTTGAGCGCTGACCAAATCCGAGGGTGGTTTATCATGGGAAAACAGCTCACAAACAAAAAAAAAACATATTTACACAAAGCCTTAACTTAAACCGTGTTAAAACATATCCAAACCAAAGCCCGAGTCCAAACTACAGTTTCCACCAAACACCGTAAAATACGTACTAAAAATCAATCGGTAATTCTAAGAAAATCATCAAAGAATCATTCAAAATCATAATAAAATCATTTCAATATAAATCATGCAATGAATCAATTAAATAATTTAACTATGCATCCATAATAATCATAAAATTAAAGTCTACTCACACATCGTCCTCACAATTGAATTTCGAGCTATACACTCCTCCGCAAACTTTGATAATTGTACTGTCTGTCATAAGTCACCACCAAAGGTCACTATTGTCAAAAAAATCTTATATTTAAGTATCTTAATTTTTGGGAATTATTTACAAATTTTAAAACCTAACATAACACTTCAGACACCCAAAAATAGACCGAGATGATGTCTGATCAACCCCAAAACTACAATAACGTGTTCATAACATCAAATACCTCAAAATTGTGTTGAATGTATCTGGAGATAGGATGGCACGTGTAACCATGTACCACCACAGTCTCTCTACGTGTGGGCCTCATGTGCACTGCGTAGTCATCCTCTTCCTCCAGCAGGGTCGATCCAATTTTCTTGTTTTGGGTTCCCTAACCCGACGGGTTGACCCATCCATATCTCAGCAGTTTCTCATCCATTTTTCATGTTTAATAACCAATCTTCATCTACTCAATCAAAGGAAGAGTTCTATGATGTCAAAACACGATGAACTTACCTCAATTTTCCACTAAAAAAAGTTAGAATAGTTTCGAACAAATTCAAGCTTATTTTCCAAGCTTTCCCATGTCCAAAACTTCAGTTTTTTTGACCCAAATAAATCCCAGAAATCCAACTAGGCATTTGGATAACTTGGTTGCAAGCTTAGAGGCTTCAAACACTTCACATGATAAGTTTAGGGTTTTTTTTCGGACATTCGGGTTCTCGGTTTTCTTTCTTTTTTCCCTCTTGATTGTCTTCCCTCCTTTCTTTCTTCCTCTTTCTTTCTTTCCTTCTTCTTCTTCTTCTCTCTTCTTCCTTCCATGGTTCTCCCTCTCTCTCGTTTCGGTCACGATTTTGGGTTATTTTTCACACACATTTAAATGTGTGTTAAGATGGTGCACACAGCCATAAGATAAGGGAAGGAAGAGACAAGACACATGTCACCATATTGGGTGTGCAAATTGAGTTTTGCTACTCGTCGGGACTAAAATCCCACCAGACTAGCCTGAGGTAAAGGGCCTCGATGTTACACCTCAAATACCTTTATGTTTGAGTCCACCATCACCCGCACCTGACTGGAACCCACAAGAAAATCCAGGGCTAAATTTACCTCTCTTCGAGGTTCCGTCACTTATCAATTTAAAATCCTGATGCTCTCGGCATCATCCAAAACTCATAGTCTATTATCGCGCACGCAAACTTGTATCAACCCTAATGGCAACATCTGAAAGCTCTCTAAGGGTGGCGAAGGACCCCATCGTCACAATGGCCCTAATTTCATCCTAGAGACCAAGTTCAAATTTTCGACACTTGTCTGCCTCAGTTGCCATAAATGCTGGGGCAAAACGAGACAAACTCGGAAATTTATGTTCATACTGAGTCAATGTCATACTCCCTTGCAGCAAACGCAAGAACTCAACATCTCTAATATTACGAAAAGAGCAGGGGTAAAATTGATCTAACAATATATCACAAAACATTTCCCGGGTCAATATATTGGCATCCCAGCCCATCATCTGCAATCCAAGCCACCACCGATATGCATAACAACCCAAAAAGAAAATGGCTATCAACACCATATCCTTTTAAGGCCATCATATGACCTCAAAGATCCTCTCTCCGTGAGTAATTTACTCATCTGCCTCACCAATGCTCATCTCGCATGTAAACCCAATTTCGCCCAACCACTGAGCTCTCTCGATATCTAGGCCCTCTCTATTCCTATCCATCTCTTTAAACCGTACATGGGGCTCACATCTTGGAGGCTTGATGTCAACAAACGCAAATCATTACCAACATTACTGTGATACAAACTTGATAGGACTTGCTCCTAAAACACTTTGATAACTGGATCTTGCTCCTCAAACTAACCTTCTACTTATGCCTCCGCCTCTCGATCAGCCGTGATTTTCATGTCATGGCCTAGAAGGACATCAAAAACATGAAATGTGTGAGTGGACAACACTAAATAGTTTTAAATAACAGGATTACCAAGGAAAACAACATTTACCCTTTAGTTTCTAAAACATGCATGCATAGAAAGTAAACGATCAAAATTAAATCAATCACATCAAATCAATCAACCCAATATCAATATGTGATTCTGACCAATTAATACTCAGAAATTTGACCATACAAACTAATACCAATCGAACAACCAATCCTTAGTAACCTGGCCACTGCTAGCTGCACATCCTAGTTGTAACAGCCAGAAAATCGGAAAATATAATTTTGAATTTTTTTATTGTAAATTGATGATTTTGCCCCTTGAGGTCAAGGGTTGACTTTTCATTCCGAATACTTTCTAGACTTTTTACAAGGATAATTACGTAGGTCTCTGAATATTGAATCCATAGATAAAGGGCACATCAAAATCGGAGATTGGGTGAACTCGTTATGGGTCTAAATGGTCTAAAGCCATTTTGGTAATTTTAGAACGAAGGGCATTCTGGTCATTTCAAAAATGGTCTTATTTTGTGGATTGTCTTAGGGGGGTGACACATGTCCACCTTATCACTTTCCCTCTCATTTTCTGCACCGACTTAGTCTTATATGTGTGTGTGTATATATATATATATCTGTGTGTGTGTGTGTGTGTGTGTGTTTTTTTTTTTTGGTGGGTAGGAACCAAGAAGAAAAAGGGAGCAAGGAAAAATGAAGAGAGGGGGGGCATGAAAGGCCAAGGAAGGAGAGAAAGAGTGAGGGGGAGAGTCTTGACGGAGAGGATAACCAGAATAGAATATGAGAGGTGGAGACACCCCTAAACCCGAAAACCTAAGAACAAACTCCCGAGGGGGGGGGGGGGGGGGGGGGGGGGGGATGGAAGGCCAAGGAAAGAGAGAAAGAGTGAGGGGGAGAGTCTTGAGGGAGAAGATAACCATAACAGAATATGAGAGGTGGAGACACCCTAAACCCGAAAACCTAAGAACAAACTCGAAAGCTACCTGTTAGGCTTTGAAATCATAATTAGTATTTTTGAATGGAAGCTTGAAATGAAGATCATTATAATCTTCTCTGAACTCAAACGACCACGAAGAACCTAGGTTTCACGGTATTCAAACCGTGGCCAAAACATGGGAAGCAAGAACTGAGATATTGGGTAAGTTTTCCTTCATTTTAACATCATAAGTCTTCTCCTGAGGTCGAGTAGATGAAATTTGATGTTTGGATCATCAAAAATGGATTAGTATCGGCTGAGATATGGTCGGGTCATAATGGCAGGTCGGACAACCGCAAGTTGTAGGAAATCGGGTCGTGGCTGGAGGTTTGAAGATGACCTCTATAGGGCTTTTGGGCACGACGCGCAACGGCTGGAATCTGGGTGTGAGGAAGCATGTTACGAACACGTTGATAGAGTTTTCGAGATGATCACAAAATCGTCACAAGGTAATTTTGACCGTTCAAAGTGTTATGAGTAGTTTTAAGTTCAATTTAGTCCAGAAAACAATTAGGGATATAAATGTAAAAGTATTTAGGACATTATTAACCTTTACTGGTGATTTACGGCTATTGACAAAATTTCTGGAAATTACAGAGAAGCATACGCCTCAAAATTCAACTACGAAGATGGTGTGTGTGTGGATTTTTATTTTAATTAAATTATTATGCATGCATATTGAATCATTTTAATTGATTTATTATATGACTTTAATTGCAATGGATCAATTATAATTTTCAATTAATTATTTGTTGATTTTCGAAATTATTGACTGATTTAGAGTACACGTTTTACAATGTACTGTGTTTTGTGCTTAGGCCCGAATTTTAAAATGTTGATTTGGTTTTACGGCATTGATATATGTGATAAATATATATGGGTTTTTTTTTTCATATTTGTGAACTATTTTGTTCACAGACAACCATCCTTGGATAACTGGTTAGCTGGTTAGTCTCAGATGTTCATAGTAGGGCTCTGTTTTCCTGGGTCAGTTTTTAACTCGAACATCCAGGGCTCGGCTCTATTTTTCCAAGTGGTTGATGATTGACATTCGAGCATTGAGGATGATTGACATTCGAGCATTGAGGATGAGTTTGATATATGTGCTTATTGTTGCTTGTTACTTGATGTTTTCGTATGGATTTGATTACTGATATTGATTCATTTACGGATATTTACACATATTTTGAGATTTACGATTTACTGTTTTTTTTTCATCGAGATTTGACGGTTTTATTTTTGCACTCATAGTTTTAGAAAATGGACGGTAAATGCTGGTTTTCCTCAGTAAATGTGTTTTTTTTTTAATTCATATTTTTGTCCACTCACACCTTTTCGTGATTTTGGTAACCCTTTAGGACCGTTGCACAGAAATCGGGGCTGATCGAGAGACAGAGGCATAGACAGTATAGTAGTATGATTATCCCTTGTCTAATGAAAGTTGAGGGAAGTTTTGGTATTCCGGGATTATTTGTCAAACGGGAGCATGACCGGGCGCATTTATCAAAGTGTTTAAGGGTGGGTTCTGTTAACTTGGTATCGGAGTGTGGGTACTAAATTTCATACTAATGTCATGCCTTCAAGATGCGAGCTCTATGCATGGTCGGGTAATGATACGGGTATACAAGCTCAGGATAGACTTTTGGCTGTAATGGACCCTGGATTATTAGGTCGAATATTGGCTACTACGTTTCGGTATAAGAGGAACTGTGTGGGTCCTGATAGTGAGTGAGCCTAGAGACTAAGATCGCAAGGTTTACGAGTGAGTTGGACCAAGATAGGATAGATGAATGAGCTCCTTGGTTAAAGTGAGTATTTGAGTTGTTAAAGTGACAAAAAAATCCTCTGTCGGATCTAATGCGAATAACGATATTTTTCTTGATGACTAAGCATGGGTTAAGAATATCGGATTAGGACTCGAATATGAGTTAGGATATTAGAATATCAGTCGGAAGGAATCGAAATTGGGAACTAGGACTCGAGAAGAGCCGAAAGGTGGAAACGTTGCTTGTAGTTCTGAATATTAAACAAGGGTGTAGGGTGGAACCCGAAATAGTTTTGCGGCCCGGTAATTCTAGTTGTTGGAAAAACAAGTTTGAGCTTGTGTATTGATTACTTGAAACTCAACAAGGTGATAATGTGAAATAAATACTCGTTGCCTCGAATAAATGATTTGTTTGATCAGCTAAGAAGGGCTAGAAACTTTTTGATTGTTGGTTCAGATACCATTATTTATGGATAAAGGTAGATGATATTTCGAAAATAGCTTATCGAACGAGATATTGTCATTATGAGTTTTTAGTGATGTCATTCGGATTGACAAATGCCTTAGTAGAGTTTACACACTTGATGGACAGGGTATTTCGACCGCTCTTGGATCAATTTGTGATAGTGTTTATCGATAATATTCTACTATATTCAAAGAGTGAAAAGGCACACGAAAAACACTTAAGGATAGTGTGAAACACACTAAGAGAGAATCGGTTATCTGAAAAGTTCAACAAATGTCAATTTTGGTTAACTAGTGTCAATTTTCTAGGGCTTGTGATATCAGTTAATGGGATTAGTATGGATCCCTAGAAGACAAAAGCAATGGCTAACTAGACTCAACCAAAAATGGCGTCGGAGATTAGAAATTTTCTAGGACTAGCAAGTTACTACATATGGTATGTAGAAAGGTTATCTCTTATTGCAACTCCATTGACTCGTTTAACTCGAAAGAGAGTGAAGTCTGTTTTGGATGAAGATTGTGAGCGGAATGTTCAGGAACTAAAGACACGGTTGAATTTTGCTCAGATATTGATCATTTCTGATGATAGCTGGGAGTTTGAGGTTTATAGTGATGCTTCGTTACAGGGTTTCAGATGTGTATTAATGCAACATTGGAAGGTCATTGCTTATGCATCCAGATAAATGAAACCTCATAAGTTGAATTACCCCCCACCCCCACCACATGACTTGGGGATGGCAGTAGTCGTACACGCATTAAAGATTTGGAGGCACTATCTCTATGGAGAGATGTACAGGATTTTTACAGACCAAAAGGGTTTGAAATATTTATTACCCCCAAAGCCCTCTAAGGTTTATGATGTGTTTCACGTTTCGATGCTTAGGAAATCCTTGCTCGATGAGTCATATGTGTTAGAATAGCAACCAATTGAGCTCGGAGAGGATTTGAGTTTTGAGGAGCAACATGTGTAGATTTTGGACCTAAAGGTCAATTTATTGCACCTCGAAACTATTCCCCTAATGAAAGTGTTATGGATGAACCATAAAGTGGAAGAGGCTACGTTGCAGCCCGAGGCAGTGATGTAGGCACATAATCCACATATGTTTGTTTAAATTTTGAGGAAGAAATTTTTAAGGGAGGTAGGTTGTAATGGCCCAGAAAATAGGAAAATGTAATTTCGAAATTTTTTATTGCAAATTAATGACTTTGCCCCTTAAGGTCAAGGGTTGACATTTTCTCAAGGCACTTTCTAGATTTTTCATGAGGATCGTTACGTAGGTCTCAAAATATTGAGTCCGTAGATAGGTGGCACAGTAAAATTGGAGATTGAGTGAACTCATTATGGGTCTAAATGGTCTAAGGACATTTTGGTAATTTTAGAATTATGGGTATTTTGGTCATTTCACAAATGGTGATATTTTGTGGATAGTATAAGGGGGTGACATATGTCCACCTTATCACCTTCTCTCTCCTTTTGTGCACCGACTTAGCTTTGTGTGTGTGTGTGTGTGTGTGTGTGTGTGTGTGTGTGTGTGTGTGTGTGTGTGTGTGTGTGTGTGTGTGTGTGTGTGTGTGTGTGTGTGTGTGTGTGTGTGTGTGTGTGTGTGTGTGTGTGTGTGTGTGTGTGTGTGCGCGCGTGTGTGTGTTTTTTTTTTCTTCAGTGGATTGGAACTAGGAAGAAAAAAAGAGCAAGGAAAAATGGAAAGGGGGGAAATAAAGGCCAGGGAGGGAGAGAAAGAGAAGGGGGAGAATCCTTAGGGAGAAAAGAACCAGAACAGATTTGGAGAAGTGGAGACAACCTTACATCCGAAAACCCAAGAACAAACTCTAAAGCTACCCATTAAGTTTTGAACTGACAATTGGTATTTTTGTCATGAAAGCTTGAAAGAAGATCATTATGAGCCTCCCTAAACTCAGAAAAACTTGAAGAACTTAGGTTTCATGGTTTTGAATATGACAAATGCAAGAAGGGTATTCAAATCGTGGCCGAAAATTGGGAAGCTTGAACTACGATATTAGGTAATTTTTCCTTCGCTTTAACATCATATATCTTCTCCTAATGTAGACTAGATGAACTTTTACGTTTGGATTGTCAAAAATGGACGAGTAATGGCTGAGATATGGATGGGTCATAGTCGCAAGTTGGACAACCCGAGTTGCAGGATACCGGGTCGGGTCATGGACTGGAAGTTGAAGACGATTTATGTAGAGGGTGTGTGCACCACACACTGAGGCTGGGATCGGCATATGACGGTGTGTGGCTCATCACCTGGGTTTCCAACCAATAGGACCTTTTTTTATATGCGATGTTACAAGCACGTTGGTGTTGTTTTCGAGATGATCGAATATCGTCTCGGAGTAGTTCTGACTGTCTGAAGTGTTATGCGTAGTTTTAAATTCGTTTTAGTAATAAAAAATTAGAGGATTAAATTTAAAAAAAAAAGTATTTAGGACGTTAATGACCTTTAGTGGTGATTTATGACAGTTGATAAAATTCCCGGAAATTATGGAGTAGCACACAGCTCGGAATTCAACTGCGATGATGGTGTGTGAATGGACTTTTATTTTAATTAGATTATTATGCATGCATATTTAATCATTTTAATTGCTTTATTATATTATTTTAATTTCAATGGTTGAATTATAATTTTTGATTGCTTATTTGATGATTTTTCAGAATTATTGACTGATTTTGAGTACACATTTTACGACGTTTAGCGTAAATTGTGTTTTGGGCTCGTGCCGGAATTTTGAAATGCTTAATTGGTTTTAAGGCATTGATATATGTGCTATATATGTGCTTTCACAATATTTGTGAACTATTTTTTTCACAAACAACCATCTTTGGATAACTGGTTAGAAGCTTAGTCTCAGACGTCCAACGCAGGGTTTTGTTTTCCATTGACTAGTGATTGGATTATGGCTCAAACGTCCAAAGGAAGACTCTATTTTTTGGGTCAGTTTTTCCTCGAATATTTCGAGCTCGGCTCTATTTTCCCTAGTGGTTGGCCTACTGGTAATTTAGTTTATAATTGACATTCAAGCATCGAGAATGGGTTGGTTATATGTGATTATTTCCATTTTTCCTTGATGTTATCGTATGGTGCTAATATTGATTGATTTACGAATATTTACATGTATTTCGAAATTCACGATCTACTGTTTGTTTTTAATCGAGATTTGACGGTTTTATTTATGTATGCATAGTTTTAGAAAATGAAGGGTAAATGTTGATTTTCCTAGGTAAATGTATTTTTTAATTCTTATTTTTGTCCACTCACACCTTTTCATGGTTTTGGTGATCCTTCAGGTTCGTTGCATGAAAATCGAGACTAATCAGGAGACAGGCAGATGCAGAGGCATGGACAATATAGTAGTATAAGTATCCTTTGTTTGACAAGAGTCGAGACTAGTTTTGGTATTCTATTTGTCAGAGGGGAGTAGGACTAGACGCATTTATCAAAGTGTTTAGAGGCGGGTCCTATTTCTAGCTTCTGCTAGCCGATTACCCTATCTACGTAGATAGCCACATAACCAGGGACAACTAATCCTTAACTTAATTAACAGTAACGCTGAATCATAGCACTACGTGTAGGCTTACTCGGGAACTACACGAAGCACTATCCAAGTCACGTTTGGGAACTGCACATAACACCATTCAGACTGTGATAATATCCCTAGGAACTACACTCAGACACCATCTTGGGCATGTCCAAGAACTCATCAAATCTCCAACCATACAACCTCAGGATTAGTAGAGCCGAGTTTCGGACGTCTGAGCGTTGGCCATATCTGAGGGAAGGTGACACGATAAGTTTACGAATTTTTTAACTTTCGAGTTCTCGGTTTTCCTTCTTTCTTTGTTCTCGATTTTCTTCCTTCATTTCTCTCTTCCTCTATTTTCTTTCTTCTTTTCTCTCTTTCCTTACTTCGTTCACCTTCTCTCTCTAATAAGACCTGCTCCCATGTTACATTGAGAACTGCGCCTACTCCTACTCAGGTCTGATAAATAACCTAAAATACCAAAATTACCCTCAAAGCTTTTTTAAACAAGGGATACTTGTACTTCCTTCAATTTATGCCTCCATCTCTCGAACCACCTCGATTCCCATGCCAAAACCTTGGAGGGTTACCAAAACCACGAAAACGCGTGAGTGAATAAAAAGAAACATTTAAAACATAATTTGAAAAACATAACTCATTTACCCTTCATTTTCTAGAACTATGGATGCATATGTAAATGTGTAACAAGTAATCAAACGTCCGTCTAAACACAAATAACTAATATCAATATGACTATATTTGCTAAATCACATCAACTCAATTACCATTCGATATCAATCAGTTATCCAACCAATCCTCAATAATCAGTCTGTAACGACCCGTCCCAAATTCTCGGGATTAATTAAGAATTAATTGTGGATTTGAAAAACTAATCGGGAATTAGTTGAGAATTATCGAACGTTTAGAGCAAAATTATGATTTTGCCCCTGAACGAGAGTGAAAAGTTAACTTTTGACCCGAGAGGTCCAATGCACAAGGACCAAGGACCGTTGCGTAGATCGGGTCAATACAAGTCTGTAGACAGATAGCACGTCGAAATCGAACGTTCAACGGGAAAGTTACGGTTTAAGGATGTCCCACGGTACTATTGTACGTTTTACGAGATGGTGGACTTTTGTCCTGAGTGGTCCCCAAAAAATTTCCCCAGAACCAATGGATGAGTGACAAGTCTCACTCATCCATTGCCTAGCATCACACATACATGCACCAACCCTCCATCCTCATATGTTTCATCCATTCGAACCAAAACCATGCAACCCAAACACCAAACCCTCCGCACCATCTTGTCCTATTTCCTTGGAATGATGACTGATGGACTGAGAGAGGCTGTGGGAGGCGGCAGGACCGCCGTAGGTGGCGGAGGAACCCACGGGAAACAGGTAAAAATCGAAACCCCTCAAATTCAATTTTTTTTTTTGTGTTTTGGACGTTAGGGATGTTTTTTTGTTGATTGGGGGATGTTGGTTCGGTTAGTATGAACATTTAGGGGTGGTTTTGGACGACGGAGGATGGCTGAGCAGCCTAAGGAAAGTGCTGGAAAATGGTACTGTGAAGGGTGAATTGAACCAATGAGTTATAGGCCATGTTTTTAGGTTTTGATTACATAGAACAATGCCAAGGATATATTAGAGAAGATTGGTGGAAAGAAGGAAGAAAATGGATGAAGAAATAGGGAATTATGGCACTGAACCAGTCACGCCAGTTCGGTTGGACCGGACGAACCAGTGAACCGGTTCAGACCAAATCACTCGAGGTTGAAGATGACCTGTGCTAGGCGCATGAGCTCCACGCGCAGCGCCTTTGGCCGGTGCCTGGAGACGCGTGGGGTAGAGTTTGGGGATGAGGTCAATACATGAAATCATCTTTTCGATGTAACGAATGTTTTGGTATAATTTTCGAGTCGATCAGACATCATTTCGATATAGTTCAGGGTGTCCAAAGATTTAGGGTCTATGTAAAATACGTTTAAAATCCCCAAAACATTAGAAGGCTTTTATGAGAGGTTATTAAAGTAGTTAGAAACCCTCTAGTATGGTTTGGACAGGTCCGGGAGTTCCGATGATAGTGATTAGCCCGGGGAGGCTTATGGCGTGCGCATCGAGGTGCAGCTTGGACGGTCTATGAGTGGACTTTTTTTATGAATTGATGCATGCATAAATGTTTTACATGTGTTTTATATCGATGATTTGAGATTCCTTGAGCGCATATGATTATGGTATTTAGTATGTATGTATTTGCACGTATTTTGAGGTTTATCGTTTTGTACTGTGCTTATTCGTGCTGGTATTTCAATGATGGTTTGATGAACTAGTTTTGGATTTGGAAATATGGAATCGGGCATGAGACCCATTTGACTTGGAAACTATCGAACTTGGAGTCCATTTGATTTCATGAGATATCGGGTCTGAGGACAATTTGGCTTATATGATCGAGCTTGAGGCCCAATTGAGTTATGATAACGGGCTTGAAGCCTAGTTGATTGATGGTACCGGGCTTGAGACCCAATTGGTGTAAGGTATCAGGTTTGAGTCCCAATTAATTGTGGTATCGGGCTTGAAGGCTAGTTGATTTATGATATCGGGCTTGAGGCCCTGTTGATTTATGATATCGGGCTTGAGGCCCAGACATCATAGATCCTATGGGTAGACTCGAAGATGAAACCCGAGTAGTATGCATACTATAGATATATCGTGACGGATTATTCATTGGGCATATGAGATGCCGAGGACGGGTTATATATATATATATACGTAGATGATGTTTCCCTGAGATTGGTTTGGGGCTGAGACCCCCTGTTCTATGATTTGAATTGAAATCTCGTTCTGGTTTCTTTGATTGGATTTTGGGCTGAGTCCCCTATACTTTGGTTTACGGTTTTGGGGCTAAGGTCCTAGTGATTTAATTAATGAGAAATGGATTGATAAGTGGTTTTCAAATGCATGCATACTTTTTAGTGAAGGGCATAAACATCTTTTTGAGAAAAATGATTTTTGTAAATTTTTATTTCGTCCACTCACAGCTTTTAATGGTTTTAATGCCTTTCAGGTTGATCGCGGATACGGGCTGTAGCAAAGATCGAGACATCACATGCCACCACCGATCCTGGTGTACTCTAATGGACTCCGAGCAGGTGACGAGTTTATCCCTGATCTGACACTCGGTGTCAGGCGGGAGCACGCACGTACCACGATAATCCAGGGGATTTGGGACGGGTCCTGTCAAATTGGTATTAGAGCATTTGTTGCTCTTAGGGCGACGCGCAGGGGCTGGATGTGATGTCTCTGCAGTGGTACAGTGGTTTGAGGTTTGATTGGCATAGGATGCTGTGTTTTCGAGAGGTTTGATCCCGAGTAGGATCATCGTGTATCTGAATCTAACGACATAGAACCGTAGTGTGACAAGTAGGTCCCCTCTATCTAGTCGATGTGGATGTTCCAGTATGAAAATATTATAGAGTTGTGACCCTTCAACGGTAAGGTCATGTCAGATAGAGGATTGTGCCCAAGTGGTATCAGTGGAGGTTGGATGTTAGGGTTGTCCATGACAAAATTGCAAAGATCAGAGATTTTTCTACTAGGAGCAATCAGGTGCCCGACGACCCTAATTGAGACTCTTTGGAAATAGGAAATTTTGACTCGTTTTGGCATGAGATGCCATGTGCAGTGCGTCGAGTCCTGGAGGGACGTCGACTAGCAGAGGATTGCCGGGTATAGATGCTATGTGGAATGGTAAGTCGTGATTGTGGCATGTCGTGGTTAAGCAGTATTAGGTACCGAGTAGAGCCAACTTTCTTGTGGGCCCAATGACCGAGGGTTGTATAGTTACAAGTGGACGAGGTCCTCAGATAGTGTTCGCGAGTTGGTTGGATGCCAGCATCGGAGTGTGACGACTTTTTGGAGTCGAGAGCAATGGATTCGTCAGGATGTATGTGCTGTAGTAAGCAACCGGGTCCGTGAGAACCCTAGTTTGAGATTGATTGGGCAAGTTACCAGGAGTGTGGTACTTATGGATCGGATCCTGAGGTGGATCGATCTGTAGATATTACATGTATAGCGGCTGGTATCGAGGTGAGTTGACCGCATGGGCTTGAAGTCCCGATAGCGGAATGTTTCTGGGATTGGTCTATAGGTTGTTATGGCAGACGTCGTAACTGATAGACATGGATGAGCGTTATCGATTTGGATAGGCTCAGGTTACCGTGACGACTGAGATAACGAGGATTCTCCAGTCATGATGATGATACGGAGATGCGCGAGTGATGCACCGTACGAGCAGTAAGTTTTGGATTCGACTCGGTTACGAGTTAATGCGATCACAGAAGGAGATAAGCTTTGGGTGTTGGCGAGTGTGTCGTAGTACCTCAGTGAAGGTGACTGAGATGAGTGAGATATACCTGGATGAGTGACAGGTACCCTAGTTACCTTTGGACGGATAGCACGAGTGTGGAGTGCTGGAGTTGATTCCATAAAGTTGGGACGTGCAAATTAGTATGATGAGGATGGTAGACGTGCCTAGAGTGGCAACCATGTGAGTTCGGTAGGCACTGAGTGGGACATAGTGGATCCCGAGTGGCTCAGTGTGAGACACGGGGTATACTTGGTTTGGTGACCAATCCAATAAGGATGCGAGACCTGAGACACAAGGGTGTGATCAGGAGTTGAACCTATAAAAGTGGAGGAGAAATTTGATTATGATAAATAAAAACGTCACTATAGAAGTTGACAACAGATATGAGTGGCTAGTGAAGGAAATCCTCAAGTTAAAGTGTTGAGGTGACTGATGTGGTCAGTGGTGGAAAGTGATGTGACAGTTAAATAGGTTCAAAGAGGGTGTATGAACCGAACACCTAAACTGAGAGTCTAATTTGATTAACTGGAAGGGCAGATGGTATTTAGCGTCACCAGATGTGATGAGTGAGTGTCCGAGGTAGTGAACCCATGTTGGTATTATGGGTCATGTCGATATTGGCTATGATAGCTAGTTTGGATCCTCCTAGGATCAAGTGGATCGAGGTGAGTTTGGATCAACTAGTGTGGCGACGATCAAAAGGATCGAAATGATAGAGATGATTATGGTGACCATGAGTCGAGTACACTGAGGTCTGGTCATCATCGAGGAGAATCGTACTACTGATTTTGCTAAGCTAGGAGCATAGGAGAATCGTATGGTATGACAGTTGAAGAAATTTTTGGGATGGTTGGTGAGATGACAAGACAGAGGTCGGATATGTGAAGGAAGATTGGTATGTCTTGGATTTGGATATGTGGAAGAGTATTGCTTAGTCTTGGAGTTGGATAAGTGAATAAGGATGAGACGAGAACGATACGTGGATATCGATCAGGAAGAGATGAATAGTCGATACCTCGAGTTGGATATAACCATATAGATGGTGGTGGATTGTTGTTAGCCTTGTGACGGACGGTGGAAGTCCGAGTCGAGTTTGGAACGTGGATGATAGTAAGTGGTTGGACATTGCCAGTGTGCAGTCCTCAAGCAGGTCAAGTAGTACCAGGATGAGTCACATAATGTGGGTGCACCCGTGAGTAATGCACGTTGTACGACGGGATTGACCACGGTCAATTGGTATGTTTGGGTTTAGAGTACCAAAAGGGATGAATGTTGCCAAATGTATAAAGTCCTAGTTGGACATGAGATAGTGAGCGGATTGGATCTGATGGTGACAGTTTGACTAGGATTATGATCGGATGTGTTCCGATATATGATATGATGACTGTACGATGACTACTGTGTGCTCGAGCAGAGTAGATGGTGAGGGTTCAATGATTATGTGAGCCGAGAGCTCAGGGCCATGTGGGCTAGAGAAACCCTAGTAATTTTGTATGTGATTATTTCTGCTAAGGCAAGAATTTGATGTGGTCCAGATACACCCAGAATGGGTAAGATGTCGATTGTGCATTGACAATGTGTGTGAGAAGACAGTTGAGACTTGAGATGAGTCAAGATGCCAACGTAGATCGCTGAGTGACATGAAATACAATATCGTGACTTGAGAAAGAGTTGAGATCAGAGTAGTGCAACCAAAGCGCAGTGGAGCCGGGAGTTGCTAGCTGGCCACGATGGTTGTGACCTATGGTGGTAATGGATCTAATTGGTATCCAATGCGTTTGGATTAGTATGGATTGATTAGACTCTAAGGAGAGTCAGTATGAGTATGAGAAAACGAGAGTGTTAGCTGATATGAGATTTGTGCCATTGTGGTGGCAGGATCCATAGGATGTTGCTTGATCGGATGCTGAGCAGAATGTCAGCTTGGATGTGATGACCCTTAGTAGGAGTACGTATTGCAGCCTGATGACTAAAGGTTGGAAAGTGTCAGAGTGGTAAATTTGGGTTGTTAGATGAGAAGGGTCATCAGGCTGAAAAGCCGACTTGACGTCAGCTTAGTATAACTGACCTGTCAGAGTGGGTGACAGGCGAGACACCGACATTCTACCTCGATGGAGACTGACGCAGCGTTTAGTGACACCTCGAGAGTTTAGTTGGAGCTTTGGAAGCTCTGGTGGCAGTAAGCACCAATGAGTACGGTGGTTTGTGTCAGACGTGTACGTTTACACGAGAGTGCTCCTAGCTGGAGGCAGGATTGGATTTCCACGGTTTATTTGTGGAATTTAGGTCAATTTGAATTTTGAGGGTGAAATTCTTTAAGGAGGGAAGTTTGTAACAACCCGTCCCAAATTCTCGGGATTAATTAAGAATTAATTATGGATTAGTAGGACTAATCGAGAATTAGTGGAGGATTATCAGACGTTCAGGGTGCAATTATGATTTTGCCTCAAAACTAGGGTGAAAAGTTGACTTTTGACTCGGGAGGTCCAATGCACAAGAACCGAGGATCGTTGCGTAGATCGGGTAGATACGAGGCCGTAGACAGGCGGCACGTCGAAATCGAACGTTCGACGAGAAAGTTACAGTTCACGGAAGTCCCCAGGTACTATTGCATGTTTTACGAGATAGGTGGAATTTTGTTCTGAGTAGGCCCTAGATATTTTCCCCAGGCCCAATGGATGAGTGAAAAGTGTCACTCATCCATTGCCTAGCATCACACATACATGCACCCACCCTCCATCCTCATTTGTTTCATCCATTCGAACCAAAATCGTGCAACCCAAACACCAAACCCTCCCCACCATCTTGTTCTATTCCCTAGCATGATGACTGATGGAAACAAGTACAAACTAAAACCCCTCTTAAATTCAAAATTTGAATTTTGTGTTTTGGATGTTAGGGATGTTTTTCGTTGATTGGGGGATGTTGGTTGGGTCAGTATGAACATTTAGGGGTGGTTTTGAATGGCAGAGAGTGGCTGAGCAGCCCAGGGAAAGGGTTGGAAAACAAGGCCATGAAGGGTGAATTGAACCAATGAGTTCTAGGCCATGTTCTTAGGTTTTGATTACATAGAGCAATCCCTAGGATATATTAGAGAAGATTGGTGGAAAGAATGAAGAAAAAGGATGAAGAAATAAGGAATTATGGCACTGAACCGGTCTTGCCAGTTTGATTGGACCGGACGAACCAGTGAACCGGTTCAGATCGGTTCACCCGAGGTTGAAGATGACCTGTGCTGGGCACGTGAGCTCCACACGCAGTACTTTTGGGATGCACGTGGAGATGCGTGGGGTAGAGTTTGGGGATTAGATCAACACATGAAATCATCCTTTCGATGTAACGAATATTTTGGGACAAGTTTCGAGTCGATCGGACATCATTTTGATATAGTTCGGGGTGTCTGAAGGTTTAGAGTCTATGTAAAATACGTTTAAAAATCCTGGAAAATTAGAGGGCTTTAATGAGAGGTTATTAAAGTAGTTAGTAACCCTCTAGTATGGTTAGGACAAGTCCGGGAGTTCCGGTGATGGTGATTAGCCTGGGGAGGCTTATGACGCGCGTATCAAGGCGCAGCTTGAACGGTCTGTTAGTGGACTTTGTTTTATGAATTGATGTATGCATAAATGTTTTACATGTGTTTTATATCAATGAATTGAGATTCCTTGAGCACATATGATTGTGGTATTTAGTATTTACGTATTTGCACGTATTTCGAGGTTTATGGTTTTGTACGGTTCTTATACGTGCTGGTATTTCAATGATGGTTTGATGAACTGGCTTTGTATTTGGAAATATGGAATCGGGCATGAGTCCTATTTGACTTGTAAACTATCGGACTTGGAGCCCATTTGATTTCATGAGATATTGGGCTGGAGGCCCATTTGGATTATATGATCGAGCTTGAGGCCCAATTGAGTTATGATAACGGGCTTGAAGCCCAGTTGATTGATGGTACCGGGCTTGAGACCCAATTGGTGTAAGGTATCTAGCTTGAGTCCTAGTTAATTGTGGTATCGGTCTTGAAACCCAGTTGATTTATGATATCGAGCTTAAGGCCCAGTTGATTTATGATATCGAGTTTGAGGCCTAGTTGATTCTGGTATCGGGTTTGAGACCCTATTGAAATGTTGATTTGGGATGAGTCCCTGTGACATTTGGATTTGAATCGGATTCGAGGAATCCTGTTGAGATTTTTCGGGTCTGAGACCCAGTTGAACTATGATTTGAAAGAAAGTATGTGAATATGTATATAACCTCCTATATGAGCAGATTTGTCTCCTCCAAACGTCGATGATCCTGGAGTGTCACGATCCACTGCCTGTGATGAGTAACTTCGAGAGGGAGCACATTCCCAGGAGTAAGAGATATGATATAGTCTCGGACAGGGTCCGGAGACAGGTCCTCCTAGACATCATAGATCCTGGGGGTAGACTCGGAGATGAGACCCGAGTAGTATGTATACTGTAAATATATCATGAAGAGTTATTGATTGGGCATATGAGATGTCGAGGATGGGTTTTATATAATATATATATACATAGATGATGTTTCACTGAGATTGGTTTGGGGCTGTGACCCCTTGTTCTATGATTTGAATTAAAACCTTGTTCTAGTTTCTTTGATTGGATTTTGGCTGAGTTCCCATATGAATGGTTTTGGACTGATTTCCCACATGATTGATTTTGGGCTGAGTCCCCCTATACTTTGGTTTACGGTTTTGGGGCTAAGGTCCTAATGATTTAATTAATGACAAATGGATTGATAACTGGTTTTCGAATGCATGCATGATTTTTAGTGAAGGGTATAAACGTCTTTTCTTGAAAAATGATTTTATAAATTATTTATTTCGTCCACTCACAGCTTTTAATGGTTTTAATGCCCTTCAGATTGATCGCGGATACGGGCTGTAGCAGAGATCGAGACATTACATGCCACCACCGATCCTAGTGTACTCTGATGGACCACGAGCGGGTGACGAGTTTATCCCTAGTTTGACACGCAGTGTCAGACGAGAGCAGGTACGTACCACGATAATCCAGGGAATTTGGGACGGGTCCGGTCACAGTCCGTATAAACAACCTCGAGAACTACACTAGGCACCATCGGAGCTGAGCTTCGAACATCTATACATTATCCAGATCCAAGGATTGGTTCTTATGATTAACAATTCATAAATCCATGAATTCTCATTTAACACAATCCTTAATTCAAGTTCGAGTTAATATGCAGCAAAACCAAAGCCAAAACCGAAAACACAATTTACACCAATCTCGTAAAACATGCACTGAAATAATTCCCTTAAAATCATCAAAAATCATAATCAAATCATCATCAAGTAAATCATGTAAATAAGTGAATAAAACACTTAAATATGCATGTACAATAATTTATAAAAGAAAATTCCACTCTCACACAACTCAGTCAGTCGAACACCGAGTTGCACGCCTTTTTGTAAACTCCGGGACCTTTACCACTTGCCATAAATCACTACTAAAGGTCACTAGCTTCTCAACTATCCATTCATTTAATTTCTATAATTTTTTAGATTGAAAGATGGATTTAAAACTACGTATAATACTTCGGACAGTCAAAACTGTCCTAAGACAATGTTCGTTCGTCTCGAAAAATTGTACCATTGGACTCGTAACATAAAAAAATATCGAACATTATGTTGACCGCACCTCAAGATGACGTCGCATGTGACACCTCACCCCTCTGCGTATGGGCTTCATATGTGTTGCAGGTGCAGTCGCAATGCTACTCACCATTTACCTCCAGCGGGTCTGCATATCGGGTCGCCCGGCCGGACTCAAAATTACTTGTTTCATGACCATTTTTCACGTTCTAATACTCAGTCTTCATCTAATTGGTCATAGAAAGAGATATATAGCTTCAAAACCGAGACCTTGAAACCTCTGTCCAAAGCTCCAAGCTTTCGGCGTAAAACCAAGCACCATGTTCCTTGTTTACTCACGTCCAAACTGGAGTGTTTCTGACCCAGAACACTCCCAAGAATCCAACTAGGACTCTAATGATTGTAGCTATGATCTATAATACTTCACCAGTTCACAAGAACAATTTTACGGTTTAGGATTTTTCGGTATTAGATTTGGTTCTCCTTTCCAATGCTTTTTCCTTCCCTCACTTTCTTTTCTTCACTTCTGCGTCTTCTTCTTCTCTCTTCCCTTCCTTTCTCTCATTTCCCTCTCTATTTTTGGTCACTTTTCCTTCCTTGCTCGACTTTACTCCTTCTCGATGAGAGTCCACCAAATCCCCATAACACACACCAACACACATATATATATATATGGGGGACTACGTCTGTGGAAGAAGGGATAAGTAAAGGAAAACAAAGAATTATAGACTCCCCTAGACCCCTCTTGTAAAATTACCAAAATATCCTTCATATAAAAATTACTAAAATTCCCCTAATCAATATTGACACGTATCAAATTCATTCGATCTCCGATTTTGACATGTCACTTGTCTACGGATCCAAAATTCCAAGATGTACTTAATGGTTCTTTAAAAAATGTTCAAAAAGTGTCCAGATTAAAAATTCAACATTTTGACCTTATTAGGGAAAAATTGTCCATTTACACATAAAATTTTCAAAATTACATTTTTCAAATTTTCGAGTTGTTACACTCTCTCTCTTTTTGGTCACAATTTTGGGTTATTTCGTGTGTGCGCACGCACACACACACACACACACACACACACACACACATTTAAATGTGTGTTAAGTTGGTGCACACCCCCATGGGATAAGGGCGGGAAGAGATAAGACACATGTCTTAATCACAAAATATCCCACTTACAAAATGACCAAAATGCCTATAATGTCAAAATTACCAAAAATGCCCCTAGTGAATTTAGACCCCTAACTAACTCATCCCATCTTTGATTTTGGCACGCCGCGTGTCTACAAATTCAGAATTCGGAGGCCTACGCAATGTTCCTCACCGAAAAGTCCAAAATTGTCAGTAAAAAGTCCACTTTTAACCTTATAAGGAAAAAATCGTCAATTTACAAAAAACCTTTTTGAAATTATATTTCTCGAATTTCCGGGTCGTTACAAGGAGAGTAATGAAGAGGGATATTATTTGTAATCATATGGATAGGTATATGTTAGATCCTATTGAGTATATAGATTACTCAAAGCTTGATCTTTTGTCTTGGTGGAAAATGATCAAGTTAGCCAAATATCCAATTTATCACTAATTTCACGGGATGTTCTAGCCATACCCGCTTCAATAATAACTTCGGAGTCATGTTTTAGCACAAGTGGAAGTCTAATTAATTTATATAGAAGTTTTTTGAGTCCTAAAGTGGTGGAGGCATTGATATCTACTCAAAATTGGTTTTTGAGTACTAATGTTGTATTACACATGGAGCCGACTATGGAAGAAATGAAGTGTTGCCATATTATTGGATAAGGTAATTATTGTACCTTTTTATTATTCTTACCACATTTTTTAGTTATTAATTATCAATTTACATAAATGATTAGCTTGGTTTGTGTCTTGTAAGTAGAAATGGTAAAGGGTCGTGCTATGTTGCCTCCAAAGTCCATCCTTAGACTACTTAGACTTACTAATTTTTGTTTTATTTTCTACTATCGATTAACTTTCGAATCCTAGGAAATGACGGTCTAATCCTAGGAAATTCATCAATTTTCAAAAGAACTCCACATGTTGACTCGAAAACCAACCTAGCATCTAGAAATATACTTTTTAAAGCTCGATTCACACCCAAATCCATAAATTGTCTGCAAATTCTTGATGAACATCCAATTCCAGTCTTGGCCAAAACCTCGCTCAAACCAACATGCAAACAGACATAAATCATCTACTATATAAGGGGAATTGAATGGTGTACGAAACGAGCTTAGAACATATATACCTAGAAACCTCAAGGGGTTTGTGGGATGATGGAGGTCACAGTTGGGCTCGGCATCGCCGTCTTCTTATCTTCAATTCTAGTGCCACGATGTTTGTTGTCGATGATGGAGGTTACAGTTGTGCTCATCTCATTAAGACGTAGTCGCGAGCGATATTCTCAGGGTCTGGGTCTTAGGACAAGACAATGATGGTGGTGGGTGTGTCTCATCCAAGTAGCTTGAAGGAACCATTTGATTGTCTCTTCTCGATGAACTAATTAATTCCTTAAGGCTAATGGGGTGTTGGGTTTGGGCCTCCACTTTGGGCCTAAGTTTAACTTGGACTTTTGATAAAATAAAATAAAAAATCAAAATCCTAGACTAAGTATAGTTCGAAACAAATTTCATAGGGGTAAATTTGTAATTTCAAGATTTCAATTTCTAGTTTAAGAAATGGTATATATCAGTTCAACCAAAGATAGTTTGATGTTTAAGTTAATTTTGAGAGAGAAATCAAAATAATTTTAAAAGTAAAGATCGAGTTACCTTGAAAGTGATAGGAAAAATCTTGTAAACCTTGGAGCATTCTAATTGGTCGATAAAATTTGTAAATTGTTTGATCTCGAGATGGACCAACTTGATGAGAACCGCTGGGGGATCTAGGACCAGCTACGTGGTGCTTTGGGCCCGTTGAGGGCGTTGCCGGTCGGCAGAGGTCCTGCAAAGACTTGACACCGGTGTGGTGTCCGCCAAAGGGACTCCGATGCCTAAGTTAGTATCTGCACGCCAAAGGGCAAGGAAATAACAGTAATCTGAATGAGGTCTTAGAGTCTTACCTTTGTGAAGGGTTTCAAGGTATTCAAAAATAGGAAGCGGACCATAAGCGGTGATAGGCACCCTCTCATCCCTTTCTTTTCTTCTCCCCCCAACTATATTCACTTCGCGGTAAACAGAGACTTTCCAATAGCCAGCAGGGTAAACCCTTTTTGGGGAGTCCAAGGGTGCCGCCCCCTACTACCCAATTCCTATCTTCGGATTTATAGTATCCATAACTGCGATAGTTGAGCTACTGTTTGGGAGCAGGTTCTGCTTTGTGGCTGAGGGTCGACTGGTGAGCCCTGGACATCCGGGGGAGGCGCTAGCTGGTGTTCAACCTTCCCCCGTCAGGGAGTGGTTGTGGCAGAGTTGGTGTCACGTGACTGTTGTAACCAGCTAGTGCCTGTGCTTTGTCAGGTGCCGAATGGCAGGCTTGTAGGTTATGCCGATCGGCGGTCCACGATTTTGGGGGTACCAAGCAGGTATTGTCTTCGTCCGTTCTGTCCTGGCGGGTCCTGTGCTCTAAGGGTGGTCGGTCGATATGGTATCAACATAATTCCCCTAAGTCTTTGACTGAGGTGGATTTCCTCAGTCGAGGACTAGTGATTCTGGTCGATGTCTGTCGATCGACCAAGGTGATGCGCCCTATTCCTTGGGAGCCCCCCAAGTCATGGATCGAGGAGGTGCACCGTATGTTCGAGGTGAAAGAAGCCCCCGTTACCGAGTCCCGTCGTTATGCCACATGGATGGCCGGACGATCGTGTGATGGCGACCGAGGGGGGATGACGGGGACCTGTCAGTCGCAGTGTGTGCTTGCCGACGAAGCGAGAGGAAGCATGCCGTAGAGGGGATGGCGATGTTAGCCGATCGGCATGCTGGAGTGAGGGAAGCTTTGTGATGTATAGGAAAAGGTCGTACGTATGTTGGTAGGAATATACGGTACGGATGTGCATACGGTACGAAGGCGTATCCGTAGTTGGAAGATGGTCGTATCGATCTGGTGACCTTCAGATCAAAAGTGCGTATCTCGAGGCGTGTCAGGGGCATATAGAAGGAGGTCGATCGGAAGCGTGCCGAGAGGAAAGAAGTTTCTATCGTGACCAATTTCGCCAAAACATTTCATAACAGGTAAAATTCCCTGCCGAACGACACTCCCTTTAAATATGTGTTCTGTAGCATAGGCGTTTCGTCGTAGCTTCTATTTTTTAGTAGTTTTGTAGATGTCAGAGTTAGAGTCAACTAGTGGATCTAGGGTTAGGTCCCCTCAAAATTTTGGTGGGGAAGCACCGTCTCACTCGGAAGCGAGGTACCGAGCCAACGTAATGGTTCAATGGCCACTAGTGGGTCCACGTCCGAGTCCTCATCATCATCCAGCAGCAGTGATAGTCTAGATAGGGCTCTTCGGTTTTCGAGGAAGGAGGTACGACGACAGGGGGAGTGTAGCACATCAGGGGCCGACCGAACCACCGAGTAGAGGACACCGCCCTGAACCCCGCTGGACGTCGTGGTCGACTCGGACAGAGAGGATAGCAGGATGGAAACAAGCTCACCGATGGAGCTAGATGCAGACGGTGTGGTGAAGACGGAGTATGTCGTGGACTATGAGGAGAACACCTTCCAGTAGGCTGACCTAGATAGGTTCCGGGAGCTGTACGTCAGACATAATAATGACCCTGTCGCCCGGCAGCAGCAGGCCGAGTGATCCTCCGGAAGGGTCGACGCTATTGTACGTCGACTGTTTTGAGCACGGAGTGAGGCTGACTCTGTACCCATGGCTCTAAGACATGATGGCGAGGGCCAACTTAGCCATGGGTCAGCTGAACGCGAGCGGCTGGATTATCCTGGTCAGTTTTTACACGGCCTTCTGACTGGCGGGACTGCCGGAGCCGACCTGGGGACAGTTGTGCACGATGTACTGTTTTAAGAGGCAGACCTACGGACCGGGGTGGTATCAAATGGAGTGCTTTCACAAGACTGTCCGTGGTGCCTTCATCAACGACGTGCCAACCTTGCAGAAGAGTTGGAGGCACCGATTCTGTTGGGTATCAGGGCCGTGGGTGGGGGGACGTGAGCTCGGTCCAAGCGAGGATTCCCAGCCATTTTTCAGTCTGGAGGTTTTCCGCCTTCCGTTCGGCCGGTGGCCATCATTCAGTAGCTCGATCAGCCGAGACGGGGTTTGATGCTATTTCTATTTTTTGTGTTGGTACATCGAAGGCAACGGTAACAGCGGAAGACTGGGAGGCGTGTAACATGGTTTGGGAGAAACTGTCCGACCTAGAGTGCAATCGATGTGTCCTGAAGCTACCAGCCAACCTAGTTGTTGTAGGCCTGATCGTCTCTCCTGGTAAGGGCTTATGAGTTTAAGTCATGTCTTTTGGGGGTGTCAAGTGCCTAACGCTCCCTTGTTTTGCAGTTCATCCCCAAGTCGAGCAAGCTGCCCATAAGAAGATGAGTGAAGCAGTTTCCAAGCATGCTCCCACTGTCGAAGGCAAGGGCAAAGAACCTGAGGTGGCGCCCCAGCCTGCGCGGATGCAGAAGACCGTGGGTTTAAAGCCAAAGGGGACCATTCGAGCGGAACTCAGCACGGCAGCGAGAGCAGCGCTTGTGGGCCCAAGAGCAAGAGTGCCAGGACGCTCGAAGGTGGGTGGCTGAGATCGAAAATGAGCTCCAACGGCAGACTGCCAGGGCGGAGGCGGCTGAGAGGGAATAGCAGACCGGGAAGAGACGGTACCGATCGGTGCAGGCGAGAAGCCGACCAGCGGGGTAAAGGGTGTCGGCGCTTCTACTTCCGGGAAAGACCAAGGGGTAGATGAAGATGTTGAGGTGGTGGATGCGTGATTGGCTTGGCTTTTTTGTTTTTTTTTTCCTTTCTTGTTTTTTTTTTTGTAATCCGGGGATTGCCCCGTGTAATATGTACTTTTTGACCAAGAAATGAAATGTCAATCTTAGATGTAGTTATGCATTGAATTCTGCCGTGCAAAGTTATGTTGTTTGTTTTTTTTTTTTTTGAATGACAACTATCGATAGGCTATTTTGTGAATGATAATTGCCGATAGACAAGTACCTAGCCATTTATTTTTGCTCGTTTTGCCAACATTTTTAGGCTAGGCATGCCGATCCATAGGGGTTGGGCTAGTGGGTATCAAAACTTTTAGTGGGTCTTGAAAGGAATAACTTGGGGGCATAACTAGTTTTTCCCGTAGTGTAAATGTGGGATTGCCGATAGATGAGATGGAGCAAATACTGAATGGGAAGAGTGTGTCTTCCTGACGGAAGGGTAGGTAGATGCCATCAGGGTTTGCTATGGGTGCCGGTCGGCAGTAACCACCCAATTTAGTGTAAGAGCAAAACTTAACATTTGGACAAAGAAAAGAACGCTTGCTGGAAAGGCAAGGTCGACTGGAGATAGCCAGATCGAGTACAAGAAAATCCTAAAACAAATACATAAGGAAAGTACTTAATTGTAGAATAACTTGAGATGATCCGCATGCCATGGGTGTGTAAGGGAACGACCATCCGTAGTCTGTAGCTCGTAAGTTCCCAGATGACAAATATGAGTGATGAGGTAGGTGTAACGACCCGTCCCAAATATCGGGATTTAATAATATTTAATTGTGATTTACTAATCTGGGATTAGTTGGGCGATTTCGGACGAATTGTGCAAAATGAGCGTTTTGCCCCTAGGCGTGGGCAAAATGTTGACTTTTAATTCGAATGGTCAAACGGACTTTGACCGATGACCGTGACGTAGTTCGGGACGTCACGAGTTCATAGACAGGTGGCACGTTCGATTCCGACATTCGTGGTGAAAGTTATGATGTACGGAAGTGCAAGGGCATTTTCGTAATTTGGACGATATAAGGGGTAAATGTTGACTTTTTGATCGGGAGGTCCGATGGCCGGGGGCCAAGGACCGTTACGTAGGTATCGTCGATACGAATCCAACGACAGGCGGCACGCCGAAATCGGAGATTCGACGACGAAGTTATGGGTCACGGAAATCTGGGTTCGTTATGCACGCATTACGAGGCGGAGACACGTGGCATTTTCTGATTGGTCTGGGATTCTGAGTGGGGCACGTGGACCACTAACCTTTAATTATGAACTCAGATCTGGATTGGTGGGATTGGATTAAATTATTGGAATTAAAAAATATAAAGAATTCCCACTTATTGCATCTTTTGATCTGGGCCATCCATCTCTAACCACAAATTTAATCTGGGTCGTTGATTCTGTTCCCCCTCTCTCTTTAATTGTATCAGACTACATCCTCTCACTCTCATTTTCTCTCCAACCCGTGAACACGCACACGGCTCACACTACACACCACCACCATATCTGTATCCTTGGGCCGTGCAGGGGATTGTGTGAGGACTGTGGTGAGCTGGGCACGGCGGGAGACGACGGGAGACGGCGGGTTGGCGACGGAGGGGAAAAACAGGGGAGGTCCGAAACTCAAAAATTGGGGAG
This sequence comes from Prinsepia uniflora, assembly GCA_032719365.1. Lineage (NCBI taxonomy): Eukaryota > Viridiplantae > Streptophyta > Magnoliopsida > Rosales > Rosaceae > Prinsepia > Prinsepia uniflora. The sequence goes on along the minus strand of CM064861.1, from coordinate 24,376,385 downwards.
GTCGATGTTGACTGTTTGTGATCGTATTGATGGGTGGTGGATGTTCCTGTGATCAGTCCAGGCGTTTCGGTGGCCACGGGGGTGACCACGGCGGCGAAGTGAGCCTAAACCCGCGAGTCCGTTCTCGGGTCTAAAATGGCAGCTTAGGTTTTTCGACTTTTTAGTCGATCTAGTGACCAGGATGATGACTCAGAGGATGAGACGAGTCTATAGGGACCGTTTTCAACGAGAATGGTGGTCGGAGCTGAGAGCAGTCGACGAAGGAGTCTTGGCCGTGAACTTCTCGATCGGGAGGTACGATCTTGACGTTACTTCTGGTTTTTGATTCCACAGAACTATTGGGTGAACTCAGACGATCTTGCAGGTGAAAACCCCGTCCAAAATGATCGAGGAACGGCGGAGAACCAGTCGGGTTGGCCCGCGGGTCACGGCGACCCGTTTACCAGTCATTCGGGCCTGAACGACGATGAACAGTACCCGGCGCGTGGGTTTCACGCGCAGGGAGTTCAACCGGCGCGTGGGGGCGCGTGTGAGGTAATTTTGGGAAACTTCCAACATGACTTTTGTCCTATACAATGTAACGAACATTTTAGCGTTGGTTTCGTGCCGATCGATCCCGTTTCGTTATTGTTCGGGATGTCCGAAGGTTTTAAATCCAGTTTAAAAATACTTAAAAATTCGGGAAAATTACGGGACTTGAATAGGATGTTAATGATGAGGTTAGTAATCCTCTAATGTGATTTGGACAGGATTGGGAGTCCCAGTGATAGTGGTGTGGCCTGGGAAGGCCTATGGCACGCGTATCGAGGCGCTCGGTTAAACGGTCTGTGAGTGGACATTGGTTTCATAAATTCGATGCATGCATAACTGTTTTATGATTGTTATAATTATGATTAAATGATTTACTTTGGATATCGGTGAATTTAAAATGATTTCACGTATTTCGAGGGGAATTACGTATTTGCACGTAAACCGAGGTTTTCTGGATTTGCACCGATTTCCATAAATGTGGTTGAATATGATTTCATGAAACGGTTACGAACTTGAATAAAGTAAAATCGGGCCAGGGGCCCAGTTGAACTATGAAATCGGGTCAGGGGCCCAGTTAACAGGTGGATCGGGCCAGGGGCCCAGTTAACTTGTGAAATCGGGCTAGGGCCCCAGTTGATTTCTACATGTGATTGCGGGTCGGGGACCCTAAAATTGAATTGAATAAATGTTTCCTGGTTTACATTTTATATATGTTCACATGCTGGAATCTATAAATGGTTTTGATGATGTTTCGGTCGTGGCACGTTTCACGGAATTTGGGCATGAGACCCGTTTGATGAAATGTAACGATCGGTTCGGATTTTACCTATGTATACCTATATGTTTTGCATGTGGATATCAATAAAATGTATTTAGTACTGTACTGTATAAATCCTTCCATATTATATTGTCTCCTCCGGATGAGGTACCCCGGAGAGGTCACGGACGTCTAGTACGTCCAGCGTCTATGACGCTAAGCATCGGGGATGCTGTACCCGAACGGGGTTCGGGGATTGAACTCGGAAATTGAGACCCGAGTGGCACGCGTAGCCTTGTGATTGTGACCTTATTGACGTCAGGGACGTCAGACATCAGGGATGTCGGATTGGAGTGTATAGTGCAGTGGCTAAAATAATGGTTATGGTTTATATTATATGCCTTATGGTTCATATTACTGGATTTATGAAATAACTCTTGGATTTACTTTTGGAAATTGAAACTATGCTTTGGTTTCCGGGCTAAGGCCCTAATGGTTATTTCTAAATAAATATGGGATTATTGGTTTTGGTGCATGCATATGATTTTACTAAGGGGCATAAATGTCTTATAAATGTTTTAAGCAGACTTGTTTATTTTCGTCCACTCACAGCTTTTGTTTTTAATGCCCTTCAGGTTGATTCCGGATACGACTGCAAACAGAGACT
>CM064861.1:22674422-22992673 GCA_032719365.1 Prinsepia uniflora | reverse complement strand
CCCGAACCCGGCTGCTCCTCGCAACACAATTCACAACTTAATATGACCTGACCATCTAATGGTCACAACTCCATATTATCGTCATATCCGATCCTACAATATCGTGATAGACGATCCCGACATAACCGTCCCAAGGTCAAAACTCTAATATACTATTATGTTCATCCCTCAGTAGGGTCCCACACTGCCAAACCACGACAGAACTATGACATACTCAGGCATCAAATGAGGAAACAACTATCCACGATTCAATTCCACTAACTATCATACCGGCATCCTAACTAGCAGGTTGATAACGAACTGCAGCCTATTGAGACATCACACCCTCGACCTGTGCGTAGCTCAAGAGGAAACCTGCTCTGATACCACTTGTCACGACCCATCCCAATCCCCCCGGGATTAACACGGGATGTGTCATGCTCTCGTCTGACATGAAGTGTCAAACAAGGGATAATTCAAAACCTTCAGCTCGACTAGCTTCTAGAGTGCACCAGGATCCGGTGGAGGAGTATGATGTCTCAGTCTCTGCTACAGTCTACATCCGTGATCAACCTAAAGGGCATTAAAATCATTAAAAGCTGTGAGTGGACTAAAAGCAATAAGTTCATAAAAACACATTTCATAAAGAGATTTATGCCCTTCACTAAAAAGCATGCATGCATTCGAAAACCAATTCATTTCCCATGTAATAAAAATCATTTAGGAAAACCAGAAACCGTAAATCCAAACATATGCGGTAACTCAGCCCAAAACCATAGGATACAAAAATCCGTAAATCAAGATCCACGTGGGTGACTGCCCAAATCCATAAAGTAAAGAAATATCATTTCTGAAATCCAATTACCATGTCATAAATCCAATAAAACATGTTTACAAATATCATATACTCAATCCTGTCATGGTTTCCAAAACTACGCACGTGCTACCCGGGGGTCTCAAATCCCAAGTCTCCCCAAGGTCCACCCAGGTCAATGTCTGTAGATCAATGAGCCTCCCTGGGGGTTATAATCCATATATTCCTTCCTGAGAGTAAGGTACCCCACGTGGGCGACTCCACTCAGTTAGTGCTCCGTGACTACTCCGGGGTCCACCCAAGTCAACGACCCTCCCCGGAGGAGACAATCCATAAATAAAGGATGGTGTTGAAGTGTTAAATGTTCCAACTGTCGAGTACTCGTTGCCCAATCACCAAATGACGCGTGTCCCTCTTGTGACCTGTCAACTTAAGTGGATCGCGGGTCTCCGTTAGTACGGGCACCGGTGTGGTGCCGGCCTAAGGCTCTCCGACGATCAAGTCAGTTACTTTGTTCGTAAGAGGAAACAGTAAATGGTAAGTTCGGTAGAGTAATTGTAATAGTAAAACTTAGTTACCTTTATTGGGAAATGTGTACCATTTATGTATAGGTAGGTGGGATGTTCTATTCCCAAAGTTTCGATGTGGGACGAATGCTTCTCGATTTACGTGCGGACACGTGTTACGTAAATCGAGAGTGGATATGCTTCCACGTGGCATCCCGCATTGGGCCCGGTGTTAGGGCTGTCGCAAGTATGGTGTTCTTGGGCCTTGAGCTTTGTCAGGGCTTTAAGTATACGGCCCAGTGGGTCTGGTCAGATATGGTGTCAACAGAAGTCCCCCAAGTCGTTGACTGAGGTGGAATTTCTCGGTCGGGGACTTGTTTCATTCTCCCAGACCCTGGTGGGAAGTATACCTGTAGTCCCCCAAGTCCCCTGGTGGGATAGTCCGCCGAGACAGTCTCGGTCATGGAGAGGAAGTAGCTAGTAGGCGGCCGGTGATAAAGAGCACTCGGCGGAAAAGTGGCTCAGTCGGTCGCGGTTGTGCGCAGTCGGTCGGTGGCGGCGTCATGGTCGGTGATAGGAGCCAAATGACGCGTTGGAGCTGCGGAGACCGAGCGGTGTACACAGGTCGGTGGGGGAGGACCAGCGTCCGTACGGGGGTGAGAACACCGAGCGGTGTATACGAGTCGATGAATAGAGAAAATACCCGCCCACGGATGAGAGCACCGAGCGGTGTACATGGGTCGGTGGGAGGACCAGCGTATGTTAAGCAGTCCCAAACACCGAGCGGTGTACGGAAGTCGGTGTCGACCTGTAGGAAGACGGTTGGGCTTCCTCGGACAGATGGTTGACACGTGTCCGGTCAGAATGTTTGGTTGCAACACGTGTCTGTCACTGAGGGGAGTGACGCTTCGTAGTCTGTGCATCAATTGCTATAAATATGGGGAGCTCTTCACCGATTTCCTCACTTGTGTTTTTGAGAGAATTGGGGAAATTCTGTCCAACCAAAGAGGCGATTTCCGACGAGCTTTTGACGGCGGTGCGTACGGTGTTTTCCGATTTCCGACCTACGGTCCTCCGTGAAAAACAAAGTAAGCACTTGTCCAAGTTCAGTTTTGTCGATTAAAAGTGGGAGGGTGTGAAGAACTGGCCATGAACGTGGTGAAGGTTTTGCTCAGATCTTCATAGGAACGAGTCGGCCGGCTGAGTTCTGTTTTTCTGTTTCTGTTTTTTTTTCTTTTGTAGATGTCGGTCGAAAGTGACTCGGTAGCTGAGGGTAAATGCTACGACTCACAGGGCGGTGAGTCGTCAGATAGTAGTGTGGAGGTGCTCACTCCCATCTCAGGGAGTGAGGACGAGGCCTCCTTGGCGGAGGTACAAAAAAGGGTAGAGTCGGTGCACAGTACAGCCGAGTCGTCCTGTAGGACCATGGACACGGGTTCTAGGCCTGGGCCGACGGGTAGGTCGGGTAGCGGCAATCTGCTGGTAGATGCTGAAACGATAGTAAAGGTGGGGGTGCACCGAGCGTTGAAGCTGACCCACGGCCGTGATAAGGGCACGGTTCGGCTGAACAAAGTGAAAACGGCCGGGGACGAGTCGGTCCCGGAAGCCGTACCAATTGAGAGGGCGGCCTTCACCGTGGACGAAATGGTGAACAAGGAGACCGAGAAGGGCCTGATGAAAATGAGGATTGAGTTTGGCATTCCTGACTCGGTGACGACTAGGTTACCGACTAGAGAGGAAAGACCGAGCAACCCCCCAGTCGGTATGGCATTGTTCTATACCGAGCTGATGCACCACGGGGTAAGGCTGCCCCTTCACCCCTGGCTGCGGAGGATGGTGAAGAAGATGGGGGTGGCACTCGGTCAGCTCAATCCAAACGTGTGGATTGTGCTTTGCTCACTCTACACGGCCTTCAGATGGGCCGAGCAGCCAGAGCCGACCTATGCCCAACTGATGTACCTGTACGAGTTCGGGTTCCAGCAGCAGAGTACCGGGTGGGTCTTCGTCCGTCACCGTAAGAAGAGCAAACGGGGGGAGTTCATTCTGGACATACCGACCTCCCAAAAATCGTACAAGACGAAGTTCTGCCTGGTCGGTGGGAACTGGGAGGGGAACACCGAGGGACCCCCGATACCGTCCAAATTCCAGACCCAAGGTTGATAGTTGTAGCATAGGCCGTCACATGTTGATATGTTGTATGCTAAGTAATAGTGTTGTAGCTGACCATTTCTCGATGTGCAGGCTTGTTCCCAGAAGAAGAAATATCGCCAGAAGAGAAAGCGGTCGTTCACCGAGTAAGGGAGATCTTGGACGAGTTGAATCGGAACCGACGAATACTTCGGCTACCTGGGTTTCAGTACAAGGCCGGCCTCATCGACACCGACGAGGGTAAGTCTGTTTTTGTTGTTGGTTTGCTATTTGTTTTCTTATATCTGTCCTGTGTCTCGGTGTTGTAGTCCCCTACCACCTCGGCAGCCGGATTTACAAGGATTGTGAGCAACTGAGAATGAAGGCAGACAAAGGCTCCGGAGAATCAGCGTCCCTATCCAAGGCGGCCGAGCGCTTGGAGCTGCTGCTCAAGAAGAAAAAGGAGCGAGCTGAGAAGAAGCAGCCTGGGAATTCCGGCCGAGCACAGCAGGGCCAATCCTCAAAACCGAGGCCCCCAGCCCTCCGCCCAGGTCGTCAAAGCGGAAGCGGAGCACAGTCGAAGGAGACCGAGTACTCTCCCCCGACCCAAGGCGGACGATGGTGAGAAAAGAGGCCGAGACGATCCTGTTGGCATAGGAAGCAATTGGCGGCAAGAGGTCGATGCCGGTACCCGAGTTCAATCCTCCACCGTCCCCCCCTCGGTTGGATGCGAGGATCCTGGAGATGCTCCAGAGGAGTGGAGATGTGAATCTCGGTGTGTTCATCGACGGGGAGGCGATCGGCGAGGGATCCAGTGCCGAGACAACCCTCTGCTGCCCGAGGCAAATGGTACCGTTGCTGAATGAGGTCTGTCAGGGGGCTTCGACGCCCTTGGAAGAGCTGGCCGAGGTGCAATGCCGGTCGTCTGATCAGAGGATGGAGAAGGCCCCGCTGCTACTGAGCAATGTAAGTTTTTCGTATGTTGCAAGTGTGGTATGGTAGGCCGAGTGAGTTGCTAACGGTTGTCATGTGCAGGCTCTCGGTGAGGTGTACCTCCAGTTTGGGAACAGCCAGAGGAGGGTGGCGTCTGCTCGGCGGGAGAAGGAGCGGCTGAAGTAGGAACAGGAAGAGCTCACCCCCAAGCTTCAGGAAGCCGAGAGGGCGATGAAAGAGGCGGCCGACCTCACTTGAAAGTTGGAAACCGAGAGGTGGAAGACTCAGGAGGCCCTGGCTTCTAGAGATCAGTTGAAGATCGAGGTGGAGGCCAAGGAGAAGGACAGGCTGAAGCACTGGAAGGAGCTCTGTCGGGTGAAGACAGCGAGAGAGGCCGACCTGGAAGAGGCGGGGAAAAAAGCGGTGGCGGAGTTCAAGGCTTCAGAGGAGTTTGACCAGCTGAAGAACGAGTATGCCGCCGAGTGCGAGCAGGAGTTCTTCCGCAACCTCTTCCTGCATAATCCTGGACTGACCGTGAAGACCCCCTGGCTCGGTCAGGACATTACTGCCGACATGTTTGAGGACAAGTCGGGGGAGGAGGATGAGGAGGGTGCCCAGCCGAGTGACCAGCCGGAAGCCGACCCGGTGGAGCCGCAAAAGGAGCCTGAGCCAGAGGTGGAGGGAGCTCAGCAAGCCGAGCAGCCGGTGGAGGAGCTAGTGTAGGATGCTTGTGTTTCTCCACCTTTGTTTTTGTTTGTGTTTTTTTTTGTTAAGAATAGTGGGGACGACCGAGAGGTCGAATTTTGTAAAGCTCTTGCAGGCCGAGCATAATAGGTCTGCACATTTTGAATGAAAATAGACTCTTCTGGATCAAAAATTGTAGACCGAGTTATCCTTCGATTTCTGTTTGTCTGAGTGGTTGTGTAGGCCGAGTGAGGCTGTATACCGACTCTAATGTTCGAGTCAAAATAGCAAGTGTTGGGGTGTAGGCCGAGTAAGACCGAACCCCGACTCGTATGTTTGAGTCGTAGTGGTGGTGCAAGCCGAGTAGGGCTATACACCGACTCTAATGTTCGAGTCAAAATAGAAAGTGTTGGGGTGTAGGCCGAGTAAGACCGAACCCCGACTCGTATATTTGAGTCGTAGTGGTGGTGCAAGCCGAGTAGGGCTGTACACCGACTCTAATGTTCGAGTCAAACTAGCAAGTGTTGGGGTGTAGGCCGAGTAAGACCGAACCCCGACTCGTATGTTTGAGTCGTAGTGGTAGTGCAAGCCGAGTAGGGCTGTACACCGACTCTAATGTTCGAGTCAAAATAGCAAGTGTTGGGGTGTAGGCCGAGTAAGACCGAACCCCGACTCGTATGTTTGAGTTGAAATGTTATGTTACAAAGGCTAGATAAATGGAAGATTTTATAAATAACCGGTGCAAAAACGGGTAATGTACAGCAAGTCATAAGAAGGAAAAAATAAAGCCTTAAATGTAGTACTTCTTCAAATGATCGGCATTCCATGGGTGGCCCAGTCTTCGCCCATCTGGGTCTTCCAATTCGTAAGTTCCGGGCCGGCATATTCTGGTAACCCGATATGGACCCTCCCAATTGGGGCCGAGAGTCCCTGCTGAGCTATCCTTGGTGGCAAGGCTGACTTTTTGGAGGACCCAGTCGCCTTCCTGAAAACCCCGATGTTTGACTCTGGCGTTATGGTAGTTGCAAAGCCGCTGCTTGCAGGCGATGTTTCTGAGGTTGGCCTGCTCCCTGTGCTCCTCGATGAGGTCTAGACTAAGTGCGATCTGACGGTTGTTTTGTTCAGGCTCATAGGACGACACTCGGTAAGAAGTTTCGCTTAGTTCAACGGGAATGACTGCTTCCGTTTCGTAAGTTAGCGAGAAGGGGGTTTCATTCGTAGATGTGCGGTAGGATGTCCGATATGACCAGAGTGCGTTGGGGAGAATTTCAGACCACTTGCCCTTGGCCTCGTCCAGCTGCGTTTTCAGTGTATGCTTGATGATCTTGTTTATGGCCTCAACTTGGCCGTTGGACTGAGGGTGAGCTGGTGAGGCGAAGCAAAGGCGGATGTTATGTCTGTCACAAAAGGCACGAAAACGTGCGTTGTCGAATTGCTTCCCATTGTCCGTGACGATTGTGTGGGGGAGACTGAAACGGCAGATAATGTTCTGGAAGACGAACGTTTCGATCTGGGCCGTGGTGATAGAAGCCAAAGCTTTCGCCTCAACCCACTTTGTGAAGTAATCCACCGCTACCACCGCATACTCTGTCTTGCCCTTTCCTGCCGGAATTTTCCCAATCAAATCAAGTCTCCACTGCGAGAAGGGCCAGGGGCTGACCATTGGCGTGAGGTTTTCTGGAGGTAGGTGGAAGAGAGGGGCGAACCGTTGACACTTATCGCACCGCTTGGTCAGCTCGGCCGCGTCTCCGTGCATGGTTGGCCAATAGAAACCTTGCCGGAAAGCCTTGTGGGCCAATGACCGTGGTCCAGAATGATTTCCGCAAATACCGGCGTGGATTTCCTCGAGAACGGTTCTGCCTGCCTCCGGGGCGAGACACTTCAAGAGGGGCAGTGAAACCCCGTTTGTAAAGTTGGTCGTTGATGAGTGTATAGCGGGTTGCCCGTCTCCGGACCTTTTTGGCCTCGATCTTGTCAGAAGGAGTTCCGTCTACGAGGAAATGGATCAGTGGGGCCATCCACGTACCGTTAGTGTTGATGGCGTAGACCGTCGAGCATTGTGTACTGGGTTGATCCAGAATTTCGATCAGCACACTTCGACTCTGCTTCTCATCGAGGGAGGATGTGAGCCGGGCCAGAGCGTCAGCATGGCTGTTTTCGGAGCGTGGAATCCGAGTGATAACGTAGCTACGGAAACTACATAGAAGGGTCTTTGCCAGTGCTCTGTATGCTGCCATGGAAGAGTCTTTCGCCTCATAGGCGTTGTTGATTTGGTTGACGATGAGCTGTGAGTCGCTGAAGATCTTGACCTGTTCGGCCTCCATGGTTTTAGGCGGAGCCCTGCAAGGAGGGCCTCATACTCGGCGGCATTGTTGGAGGCCATGAACTGGAAACGAAGGGCATACTCCATCCGGACCTTGTCCGGTGTGGTAAGGACAAGTCCGGCTCCGGACCCGTTGTGGCATGCCGATCCGTCGACATAAAGGAGCCAGGTTGGCCGAGTGGGGTCGAGTTGGGGGTTCTCTTCGTCCAAAGTATGTGTTATGGACAGAGGGGAAGATGGTGGGACCTCAGCTGCGGCCGCTGCTGGGACGTAGGAGAACTCAGAGATAAAGTCCGCCATGGCCTGTCCTTTCTCGGCAGTGCGGGGAATGAAAGTGATGTCGAATTCGCTGAGTTCTATTGCCCATTTCAGTAAGCGGCCCGAAGTTTCGGGCTTCTGAAGCACTTGCCGGAGTGGTCTGTCGGTTAAGACGACGATAGAATGAGCCTGGAAGTATGGCCTGAGCTTCCGGGCGGACATGATGAGGGCGAAAGCGAGCTTCTCTAAGTCAGAGTATCTTGTCTCGGCGTCCTGCAGAGCCTTGCTGACGTAATACACCGGATGTTCGGCGCCGTCCCTACGCTTGACCAAAACTGAACTTGTGGCAGAAGCGGAGACAGATAGATACATGTAAAGGGTTTCCCCGGTGTCTGGTCTTGCTAGCAGCGGCGCTTTTCCCATGTATTCCTTAAGTTCAGTGAAGGCCTTGGTGCATTCCTCGGTCCAGGTGATGTGTTTGGACCTGCCCTTTAGGGCCTTGAAGAAAGGCACGCACCTGTCCGTGGCCTTGGAGATGAAGCGTGTAAGGGCTGCGACTCGGCCCGTTAAGCTTTGCACTTCTTTCTGGGTTCGTGGGGGCTCCATATCGACCGGGGCCTTGATTTTTTCCGGGTTGGCCTCGATGCCCCTCTGGCTAATCATGAAACCCATAAATTTTCCAGAGCTGACTCCGAACACGCACTTCGCCGGATTTAACCTCATTCGATACCGTTTGAGGACGTCGAACATTCGCGAGAGATTGGGGATGTGGAGGTCAGCCGATTTACTCTTGACGAGCATGTCGTCGACGTAAACCTCCATGGTTTTCCCAATCTGGTCGGCGAACATGAAGTTCACTAGGCGCTGGTAAGTGGCCCCGGCGTTTTTGAGTCCGAAAGGCATGACATTGTAGCAGTATAACCCCTGATCTGTCCGGAAGGTTGTGTGGATCTGATCTGCCGGATGCATAAAGATTTGGTTGTAGCCCGAGTACGCATCCATAAAACTCAGGAGCCCATGTCCTGCCGTGGCGTCGACCAGTTGGTCAATCTTGGGCAAAGGAAAACTGTCCTTGGGGCAGGCCTTGTTAAGGTCAGTAAAATCAATGCACATTCGCCACGCCCCCGAGGGTTTTTTGACGAGTACAACATTGGCAACCCAGGCAGCATAGACGGCCTTCCGGACAAAGTGGATGGTGCTGAGCTTGATGATCTCTGCCTTCATAGCCTCGGTCCTCTCAGCATCGTAGAGGCGGCATTTCTGTTCGACAGGTTTGTAGGTAGGATCGATACTGAGCCGGTGGCAGATCACCTCGGTGGAGATGCCGGGCATGTCGGCGTACGACCAGGCAAAGACCTCAGAGTTGTCCCTTAAAAACCGGATCAGTTGTGAGCGCAGGTCGGGCGAAAGAGTTGTCCCAATCTTTACCTTCCGGTCCGCAAAGTCGTGGGAGAGTACTATCTCTTCGACATCCTCAATGGGCTGTGGATGGGGTGTTGCGGAATGGTCCCGAGGATCTTCGATTAGTTCGGCCCGGATTTTCTGTGCGTCCTGAGGGCTCACGGGGTCGGCCTCGAACACGGACTCTGATACTGCCATGGTTTCTTTCGGAGGTTGGATGAGGGTGGCAGAATTGCAGGCCCTTGCAGTCATTTGGTCTCCTTTGACTTGACCAATCCCCATAGGGGTTGGGAACTTTACCAGTAGTGGGTGGGTGGAGACGACTGCCCTCATCTGGTTGAGTATTCCCCTCCCGAGAATGGCGTTGTAGGCCGCGGGGCAGTCTACCACCAAGAAAGGTGCCAGTACGGTTGCCCTCCGTGGGTGTGTTCCGAGGGAGAGGGGGAGAGTGACCGTTCCATGCGGGACAATGGAGTCCCCCGTGAAGCCAAAGAGCGGCGTGGGTGAGCGGTCCAGACTTGCTTCTGGGATGCCCAATTGCTTGAAAGCTCGCATGAAAAGGACGTTCATCGAGCTCCCAGTGTCGACCATTACCCGTTGTACGTCGAAGTTAGATATCTCCGCCATAACGACAATGGGGTCGTCTTGAGGGTAGATGATCTCGCGCTCCTCCTCCTCGGAGAATGTGATCGGCTCCCAACCGAGTCGATTTGTTTTCTTCGCTCTTCCCTCCTCTATGCTGAAGAGCTGCTGATTCTGTTTGGTGGCCCGTAGAAAGTTCTTCTTTGCCCGGTTAGAAGTGAGCGGGCAAGAGATTGACGGTCCTCCGGAGATCGTGTTGATCTGTGGGTTGCGAGGTGGAGGTGGAGCGTGTTGAAGAAATTGGTTGATCTTCCCATCTCGGGTCAGAGCCTCCACCAGATCCCGGAATGCAACGCATTGGTCAATGCTATGGCCATTGTATTTGTGGTATTGGCAATAAATTCCCGTGTCTTTGCCAAGCTTGCCCTTCGCTGGTGCCCAAGTAGACTTCGGGATCATGTATTCCACATTGAGGAGGACATTCTCGTAGGGGGTATTAAGAATGGTGTAAGTCTCGTACTTGGAGCGAGGGACCCGTTTTTCCCCGTTGTTTGACCGCTCCCCCTGCTGTCTTTCCTGGTGACTCGGGTTCTTACCCTTCTTCCCAGGGCTGTACAGATTGTTACTGTAGGGGTAGTCTTTCCGTTTTCCCCCATAGCTCTGTTGCCCCTGCTCCTGCGGACGCTGTGACGGGCCCTGCTGTTCCGGGACGCTCGGTGGGTATGTTTTCACCGAGTCGGCCCGTGAGGGTTGGTAGGCATTGGCAGCGTTGGACTTTTGGGTTAGTGCCTCAGCCTTGGCGTGGATCGCCGCCTGTTTCATTATTTCGTTATAAGTTTTCCAACCTTGGGTTTGAGCTGCGTACCTGAATGGGGAGTCTCGGAGGCCGCCCTTGAAGGCCGTAAAAGCTGCTCGATCGTCCGTTTCCGCGCACCGAGAGTATTCATGACTGAATCTCGCTGCATATCGTTGCAGCGACTCGTTTTCACCTTGTTTGAGCTGGAAGAGGTCCTCGGCCGAGGACAGGCGGTCGGTTTGTATCATGAACTGGTTCATGAAGGTGGAGGTGAGCTGCTCGAAAGAGTCGATGGACCTAGATTCCAACTTGTAGAACCAATTGATCGCTGCCTCGGTCAGCGTGGAACTGAAGATGAGGCACTGTTCCTCATCGGCGAGGTTCTTGAAGGCGATGGCCGAGTAGAAGTTGTTTAGATGATTCCACGGGTCGTCCTTCCCGTTGTAAAGGGGGATTTTCAAGGGTTTAATCTCGTGGTTGATCCTGAACTGGTTGATTCTTTCTGTGAAGGGGCCCGGGCTGGTTTTTGACCAGGCTGGTCTCGCTTCTCGGGCTGTCCCGGCCTCAAGCGTCCGGACTCGGTCCATGAGGTGCTGGACGAGCGAGTCGGTCTTGGATTGGTGTTTATCCCTGGATGCTTGGTTGCGGTCGACCCTATAAGGCCGGTCGGTGCCACCTCCGCTTGGCGGGCTCTGTGATTCACTCCTTCTGTGACCGACCTGCCGTGACCGCTCGGTGTACCCCTGTTTGGGTATGCTCCGGCATATACTTGCATTTTGACCAAACGGCCTAGACCGCTCGGTGACCCGCAGGCGGGATCGTTCCTGAGGCTTGTCGTTCTGCCGCCCAGCCTGCCCTGACCGCTCGGTGCTCCTTCGGCGGGTTGGTTCAGGGCGAGGAGGGAGCGGGAGGCCGAGGTGGGTTGACCGCTCGGTGTCGCTACGAGGGGACCTCGATGTTTGCCTCCCCCTGTCCGAGCATTGGTCCTGGTGCCAAGATGCCGAGCGGACATGGCCGTGCTCTCGGCTTCCATGGATGAGTCGGTGATGGGGACAGGATCCCCAGTCACGAAGGTCCCGTGGCTGACATTTGGGTGGGACCACCGAGCGGTTACGTTTCCTCGGTTGTGGTCTCCCCTTCCCACCTCCGACCGAGGGTCAGGTCGGCGTGAAGGTTGTTCGTTGACCGATCGGTTCCGCCCTCCCTCGCTGCGGTCGTCTCGGGCGTCCCGGTAGATCCTAGTGTCGCCGGGTTGGTTGCCGGGCATGATCAACATCCGAGCCGGTTTCTTGCTCGGCTCGGTGTCCCCATGCCTTCCCCTACGCGTCTCGGCGACTGCATGTTCCTTTCCTTTTTCCGCCAGTCGGCGATTCTTCTCGGTACGCTCCGCGCATTCGGCCACTACCTTGTCGGCCTCGGCGCTACCGACGCGTGCTCGGTGGGAAGCGAGTTCTGCCTGTGCGACCCGTAGCTGTTCGGCCACCTCAGTGTATCGATCGTCGAGCACCTGACACCTCGACTCGGCCTGGGTGTCCTTAGCTTTTACCTCGGCCATGTCGCTCTGGAGTTTCTCTCGATTATCTGCAAGAAGTTGGGAGAGGGTTCTCCCCTCGTTCTGAGGCCTTGCCCGGGTGTGATTTCACCGAGGTCGTGTTCGCCCTGCATGTTCGGTGACGAAGAGCTGTTTCTCGGTATAACTTGTGGATGAGTCGTAACTCGGTCTGGTTGAGCGTGGGCAACCTTAGTCAGAATTCCCATAGACGGCGCCAAACTGTTGAAGCGTTAAATGTTCCAACTGTCGAGTACTCGTTGCCCAATCACCAAATGACGCGTGTCCCTCTTGTGACCTGTCAACTTAAGTGGATCGCGGGTCTCCGTTAGTACGGGCACCGGTGTGGTGCCGGCCTAAGGCTCTCTGACGATCAAGTCAGTTACTTTGTTCGTAAGAGGAAACAGTAAATGGTAAGTTCGGTAGAGTAATTGTAATAGTAAAACTTAGTTACCTTTATTGGGAAATGTGTACCATTTATGTATAGGTAGGTGGGATGTTCAATTCCCAAAGTTCCGATGTGGGACGAATGCTTCTCGATTTACGTGCGGACACGTGTTACGTAAATCGAGAGTGGATATGCTTCCACGTGGCATCCCGCATTGGGCCCGGTGTTAGGGCTGTCGCAAGTATGGTGTTCTTGGGCCTTGAGCGTTGTCAGGGCTTTAAGTATACAGCCCAGTGGGTCTGATCAGATATGGTGTCAACAGATGGTATATGAAAAACCATTTCGTAATCATTCTCAAAACCTTTCAAACCTTTCAAAAGATCCATGTCCGGTCCCCATAAATCGTCATGAAACCAAAAATCCATGTTTCCAAATCCAAATCCATTTAGGGTCTCCGAACCCGAAATCACCTTTATAAACCATAAATGGGACTCATGCCCGATATCATAACCAATTAGGCCTCAAGCCCGATCATGTAAACCAACTGGGCCTCAAGCCCGATTTCGTAAACCAACTGGGTCTCAAGCCCGATTATGTAAACCAACTGGGCCTCAAGCCCGATTATGTAAACCAACTGGGCCTCAAGCCCGATTTCGTAAACCAACTGGGCCTCTGGCCCGACACTCGAAGTTCGATAGTTCGTAAATCAAATGGGTCTCATTCTCGATTCCATATTTTGAAATTTGAAATCAATTCACGAACCAATTGGGCCCCTATCCCGATAATGTAACTAAAATGGACTTCAAGTCCGAGGGTTTCCAAGACAAATAGGTCTCATGCCCGAGTTTACCTTTCAAATCCAAATCAATTTCATTAAACCATTACCGAAACCACAAACACGTATAACCATAGTGTAAAACCATAAACCTCGATATACGTGCAAATACGTAAATCACCAATATTGTAACGACCCGTCTTGAATTCCGGGATTAGATTAGTGACGAATCATGAATAGTCAGGTTAATCGGTGATTAAAAGTTATGACGTTGGGATGTTCATGGGTACTTTGGTAATTTGGTTCAAAAGAGGAAAAATTGACTTTTGACCTAGGAGGTCCGATGGCCAAGGGCAGGTGATCTTTACGTAGATCGAGATGATACGAATCCATAGACAGGCGGCACGCTGAAATCAGACTTCGAACGTGAAAGTTATGGGTTACAGAAGTTCGATTTCACTATGCACATATTACGAGGCGTAGACACTTGGCATTAGCTTATTGGTTGAGTTTTAGTGTGGGACCCTTGGATGAGTGACAAGTTTCACTCATCCAATTGGTCATTTACCCCAAAAAGTGGACCTAAAAGGTGATTGGTGGGTTTAATATTATATTAATAGTTTGGGATTATTTTATAATATCCCTTAATCTCTCTCTCAATCTTGGCCCTTCATTTTATCATCCCTCTCTTATCCACCGTCCATCCTCCCTTCTTCATTAGACTTCAACATTTCTTCTTCTTCAAACACACCCGAAATACCATTTCACCATTTCTCCATTTCTCTCTAAAACAAACACCACACCACATCACACTAGCACCATATCTGCGTCCTCATGTTTTTGTGAGAGTTAGGGAGAGACTGAGATGATGAGGACAGGACGGTGACGGGCCACGACGGTGGTCCACGGCTAGGAAAAGCCGAAACCATGGGTAAGTTTTCAAAATTTCAAACTTTGGCTTTAGGTCTTGTGGGTCGATTCTAATACTTGGGTTGGCTTTCTGGTGATCTGGAGGACCTGTTGGGATCAAAATAAGTGGCTGGGACGGCCGGAGGCCATGGCGGAGAGAGGTTGCAGGCGGCGGTTTTGTTTCAATTTAAAGGTGAAGTTTTCCTTCCCTTTTCCTTTGTGTTGATCATATCTTTAGATTCCTAGGACTAAGACTTAAAGTTTAGGATTAAAATGGGAAGAAATGGACGGAAAATATGGGAGAAATGGGGCTGAACCGTGACCACCAGTTTGGTTGGTCCGAATCGGGTTGAACCGGTCTGGACCGGTTTGATAGAGCTTGAAGATGATGAATAGTTCCTACTGCGTGAGGCCCACGCGCAGGAGCTTCTTGGGGCGCGTGAGGGTGCATGAACAGTATTTTAGGGATGTCTTCAACATGTGAAATCATCTATTCGATGTAACAAACATTTTGGGACTGGTTTTGTGTCGATCGGACATCTTTTCGATAGGTTTCGAGGTGTCCGAAGGTTTAGGATAGGGATTAAAAATAGTTAAAAATTCTAAAAATTTACGGGGCTTTAGTGAGAGGTTATTTAAGTAGTTAGAAACCCTCTGTTACAATTTGGACAGGTTTGGGAGTCCTGGTGACGACGATTGGATCGGGAGAGCCGTATGGCACATGTATCGAGGCGGCAACTCGGTCGGTCTGTGAGTGGACCTTGTTTTCTAAATTGGTGCATGCATAAATGTTTATTATATGTTTTAATACTTGTTTGGTGATGCCATGAGTGCATTTGTGTGTGGTTACGTATTGGCACGTATTTCGAGATTTTGACCTTATACGGTGCCTATACGTGTTCGTACTTTCTATATTGGTTTAAATGAAATGGTTTTGGATTTCAAAAGGATAAACTAGGGCATGAGGCCCATTTGGTTTAGTCTCGGGCATATGACCCTATTGGTGACCTACAGGTCTGAATCGTGGTCGCGGCGAGTGCTATGTGCACGGCGACCGACGATACGATGCTCGCCTCCGGACTGGGATATGTTCCTTCCGAAAAGGTCACGATGCACGATCTGTGGTCGGGCAGCCGATGGAGGCTCGACTTCGGAGTGCTGATGGTACAGGATATCGATCGGTGATGAGTGCTTCATAATCTAGCGGTGGTCGCGTCGGTTGATTCGTTCATGGCGACATACCAGGATTGAGGGCGGTCCTGGATGGATGGTTGTACGTATCACTACAATCGGAGTCGTGACTGACCCTGAGACATCGGGCACGATGCCCAGTTGAGTCATGTGTTCGGGAACGAGACCCAGTTACTTTACGTTTATGATTTCGGGTCGGGGACCCTAAATGGATTTCCAGGTTCATGACGTTTTATGGGAACCGGCATGAACCCTTGAAAGGTTTTTATGGATCATGACGGTTTATGGGGACCGGGCATGAATCCCTTGAAAATTTTTAAGGATGTTTTCTATATATATATATATATATATATTCAAATACCTTCCTTTACTTGGATTGTCTCCTTAGGGGAGGGTCGTTGGCCTGGATGGACCCTGAAATAGTCACGGAGCACTAACTGAGTGGAGTCACCCCCGTTGGGTACCTTACTCTCAGGAAGGCTTGGTTTATAACCTCCACGAAGGGTCATTGATCTACGGACATTGACTTGGGTGAACCCTAGAGAGACTTGGGTTTGAGACCCCGGGTAGCATGCGTGTAGCTTTGGAAACCGTGACAGGATTGGTTGTGTGATTTATATGTATATATGATATATGATGTGTGATGTATATAGGTTTTGGGCTGAGTCCCACATGGATTTGTTCAGTGGACCATATGGTTGGTTCTTTATGGTTCCTTCGGTTATGGTTTTGGGCTTAGTTCCCACATATAGTTCTTTTGGTTAAATGGTTTTTGAATGCATGCATGCTTTTTAGTGAAGGGTACAAATGTTCTTATGAATTGTTTTAATAAACTCTTTGTTTCGTCCACTCACAGCTTTTTCATGTTTTGACTGCCCTTCAGGTTGACGGCGAATGCGGACTATAGCAGAGACCGAGCTATCACATACCTCCTCCGGATCCTGGCGTACTCTGAAAGCCCGAGAGGGCTAAGGTTGGAATTTCCCTTATCTGACACTTCGTGTCAGACAGGATCAGGGTCGTCCCGCGTTAATCCCGGGGGGGATTGGGACGGGTCCTGAAAAATATCTCAATCATCATCATAGAAATCACATATGTAAAACATATAAAACATTTATGCATGCATCACAGTTTAGAAATCAAGGTCCACTCACAGACCGTCCTAACTGCCGCCTCGATATGCGCGCCATAAGTCTTCCCGGGCTAATCACTGTCACCGGGACTCCCAAACCTGTCCAAATCACACTAGAGGGTTACTAACTACCTCATTAACCTCTCATTAAAGCCCAGTAATTTTCCCGAATTTTTAACTATTTTTAAACTCGATCTTAAACCTTCAAACATCCCGAACTATATCGAAACGATGTCCGATCGACATGAAACCAGTCCCACAATGTTCATTACATCGAATAGATTAAAAATCAGGTTGAATCCATTCCCAAAATACCCTCCACGCGCCACCGCAGGCGGTTGCGCATGAAGACCATGCGCTTGGCACTGTTCATCGTCTACCTCTAGCGAACCTGATCTAGACCGGTTCTCTGCAACTCCAGTTCGACTAGACCGGTGAGACCGGTTCAGCTAGTTCGACCAGATCGACAAGACCGGTTCAGTCGGTTCTCCTTTATTTCAAGTCCATTTTAACTCCTGTTTCTTCCTATATGTTCGTCTAACTATAACCTAGGGTTCTATGGATTCAAAAACCATGAAAAATATCAAGATCTATACTTGGGATTCAAAAACCCACAGCCCAGTTCTGGTCGTCCTCCTCGTCGACTCAGGCCATCCCGTGCCTCGAAACCACGTCTAATGAACTCGTCCTGAATCACACACAATCAACCAAATCGATCCTTGAACGTTAAATATCGAAGTTCCAAAAATGGGTTCAAACGGGTTAACGGGTTTGATTTTTCTCACCTCCGTCGTGTCGCAGCCGTGCTCAGCCCATCCAGTCACGTCATCCTAGTCCATCTGGTCACTCTTTATCTCTCAGTCCTCACAGTTGATCACATAAGATGACATGTTTGTGGTGGTGTTTGTGTGACAATGGTGGGCACGGTTTTGAAAAAAGAATAAGGACATTGAAGATGACCATATGAGTGATCAGTTAAGAGAGATAAACGGTGAGGATGAGTAGATGAGAGATAGATGAACGGTTGGGGATGAGAGATTAGTGTTTGAGTTTAATAAATTAATTAAATTAATGGCTAAAGGACATAGATCCCCTTTTTAAGGAAAGTGACCAATGGGATGAGCGACAATTGTCACTCATCCAAGGGCCCCACATAAAATATCTGCCCAATCAGATTTTAGGATTATTTTATTGGAATCCCGAGATTTGAAATGCCCGATTTCGATCTCGTGACCATAACTTCTCCGTTCGACGTCCGATTTCGACGTGTCGCCTGCCTACGGACTCGTGACGTCCCGATCTACGTCACGGTCATCCGTCCTCGTATGTTTGACTCCCCGAGTCAAAAGTCAACATTTTACCCAATCCAAGGGTAAAACAGTCATTTTACACCGTCAGTCTGATTTCACTCAACTAATCACCGATTAATCTCACTAATCCTTCATTAGTCACTAATCTAATCCCAAAATTCGGGACAGGTCGTTACACTATTGCAGCCTTATCTCTTAACTGGAAGGACTTTGGGCCCAATTGTTATCGATACAAGGTATTTTTCTCAAACAGAAAGCTTAGTTTGCTTTCAATATTCAAGGAGAGAGTCTAACCAAGTTGTGGATCATCTAGTTCGATTGGGCCCGTACTAAACCCGAAAAGATACATTGTTGAGGAACCCCCATATGTGATTTCTAGTGTTTTTCAAGACTCTTTGTGTTTCTAATTGCACGTGTGTGACACTCTTTTTCCTTAGGCGAAGTTGTAAACGTCGGCAAGATTTTAATGAGACCACTTTATGTTTAATTGTACTTATATGAATTATCATTTCCCTTAAAATAAATCTAGTAAAATTGAAAATATTTATTTCACCTCATATCTCTATCATATTCCCATTCAACAATGTGGGGGAGTTTTAGTCACATTTGATAAACGGATGGATAATTTCTCAAATTCAATATATTTTGAATATAAAATGGATGTGATTTCATGGTAAGAAAATTATATAAGGTGGAAGCTGACTTTGACAATCCATAAATTACTTGTTGCATTCTACTTTTTTATTTGATGTGTTTTTTTTTTTTTTGTAATTCAAATTTTCAAACTTACCTTCTTCTTTTTGAATTTAATATATATATATATATATATTATGTAAAACGTCTTGACTTTTTTTTCATCTCGATAAATCCTACTATCCTACTGAAAATATTCAATAACATTTTGGGAGTCGATAACCATTTTTTGGTGATTATATAGGATATAGAGTTTGCATTAATGAAGACAACATAAAATAACTTTGTTAGAAAATTACTAAAGAGTTTGGTATAGTGTTAAATCCTGTATAGAATGTGGGAGAATATGACGTGAGGTAGATATGGAATGGGAGAGTAGGGTTTCTCGAGAAGAAAAAATCCAAAAATTTTACATAAACGGAATAAATAAATAAAAATATATTAATTCGAAAGGAAGAATAGTAAGTTTGGAAGATTGATAATTGATTCAAAAAAATATGAGAAAACATTAAAATAAGAAAATATGGTGCAACAAATAATTTGTGGAGTGCTAAAATTAGCTCCTTATAAGATTAGACATGGAAAACTTTCCTTTTATAATCCTACTTTAAGTAAATTTGATTATGTAAGTTTTCTGCTATATATCTACTTCCTCTAATCATATTACAAAGAAAACACATCCATTTTAACATTTAAAATATATTAAATATGATGAATTATCCAACTTAATCCAATCATACTTACCAAATGAGCCCAAAATATTATGCCACTATTATCAAAATATTATAATGTATAAACTACATTTTTGCCAAGTCACGGCATGATGTGTCAATCACCGCTAATTTTGTATGTTTTCAACAACAGTAATAATTTTCACCCAAAAAATAAAAAACTATAATAGCAAATGCTAAACTTCATATATGCCTTAAATTTTCAAAATACAAAGTCAAAGAATTGATAACATTTTCTCAACCATAATATTAAATGTTAAAGTTCATAAAAATCAAATTCGATTCGTGTGGACTATTCCCCCAACTAATGATGAGATCTTTGCTGCCCTCTCCTTTTAGCCCTCTTAAAGAAAATTACCGTTGCTCATGGGCAAAAGGAGAACCCCAGTAGTAATTTCATTATTCCAAACCAAACTTGAATATTTTTGCCCAAACGAAAAAAAGAAGGCTTTCTCAAATTTCCAATCTCAAAATTCATATCCCAACGGACCCAACCTTGTTCTCCAGCCAGACAAAAGATCTTGCTTAGCCATGTCATTCTCACCCTTAACATTGCTACACCTTGTCATGCCACGGACCTTCTCATTGCCACGCTTGAGCTTGTATTGCCACTCCATGCCCACCCTTGGCCTCACTAAACCTTGCCATGACGTACCTCACAATAGTCTCACTAAAGTTTGTCATGACATATCACTCTTAACCTCACTAAGCCTTCCGACGCCATGTTTGGCCAAGCCATGACATCCTTTGCCTTTGCACATCTGTTAACAACTTAACATCCATTTCTTATATTCACACAATTTTCACTCCACCAACTCATCCTCCTCGATTCCACCTCTTAATATATTTGTTACCAAAATTTGAAACTACCATAGAAATTTAAAATTGCCAATGACCAATGTATTGGAAGGAAGGTCAAGTAATATAATTAAGCATGAATATAACCAGGAAGAATGAACCTTTGTCAACAAAACTTGCAAATTTACATCAGGCCACTCCATACGAGTTTATTGAATGAATAAACTCATACCTATAAAACACTACCTATCTTAGTAACATACAATTAGAAGTTAAAAGGGACCATGATCAATGAGCATTGTTGTCATTAATTGGGAGATAATCAAATTAGTCTTATCAGTGGGAGAAGGCTTGACAAGGGGTGCCACCAGCTGTTTCAGTCAAGCTGATCAAGCAATCATGTACTTCTGATTCGTTCGAACACCATAATTCGATTGGATGCAATGATCTAGCACCAAATTGGGTTGGAAGTTTCCAACATCAATCTGCTTCATTCGACCAATTGGCATGAAGATGGCCTTAAAGCATATTGACGTCTATGCCCCATCTTCACCCATTGGCAATTGATTGAGCACTCTACCAGCCTTCATAGTACCCTTCCAATTGATTAAGCTCACAAAATAAAACTTAAAGCCAGATCTTCCAATCATATAGGACAAGTCTTGCCGCAGGGATCATTGTTTCATGCTTATAGATCTTCAAATAAAGAAAGTGGCACCACTTGAGGGCAAGGAACATGTCCTGCGCCTTTGTACTGTGTTTAAGAAAGAAAAAAAAAAAGTCAATATGAATCCTCTTTTGCATTTCTAGAATATGGAAAATAAAGGTCATCAAACACACTTCTGAAAAATATACCTTCACTTTTTTGTATTTCTCTTGAATAACATTCAAGTTTCTTGCTCTTTTGCCCAAGCACACTTCATGGATGGCAAGAACACATTCCATCAAATCAGCTGCCTTATATCCAGTATACTGCTGCAATGCTGGACACTGAAAGGAATACAAATTAGCAATTGCTTTTACACATATAAATAAGCATAAATAGTTGATTACACTCCTTACCCAAGGATTACTTTTGCTTCTGATCATAAATCTTGCCAGAAAAACAACTGATGCAGCTACCAAAGACGGCAGGAACTTAACAAGTTTGTAATCCAACAAACTCAGCTCGGAAAGATAGCAAATCAAGTTCTCGAACAGCAAATTGGAATTCTGTAAACCGCACCGAACAGTCAAGCAGTCAGTATAAGAGAATACAAACTCAAAATCCAAATGTGTGTGTGAGGGGGCTGGAGGGAAGCTTACTTTGTAATCCTCTTGAGCAACATCAGCGAATTTTCTGCAAAAAAAAATCGTCAAATGGAACCAAAAGAATCAGTGAAAAGTCCTTCAAAGTTTGTTAAGTAACTGAAATGCACAAGCAATCAAGAGCAACTTTTGGCTGTAGGTACCATCATCCTTACCTTAAGAATGTTCGAGAAGTTGGACTGCCCATTTCAAATTTCAGGGCTTTGAGTATATCAGCTTCCATCTTGGTCACCTTTACAACAACCATAAAAGTAGTCTTAGACTCTTAGTACAAAGCACATTTATCTATCTGGGGTGCGAAGAGATAAAACCCAAGGTAAAACAACAAATACACACCTCTTTTTTTGTGTATGTATTTTCTGTTATGTCACAGAGTTCATCCACATTGGGAGGATCAATCTCTTCATATTTCCTATTGAATAGAATAGATCACGTAATCATAAGAACAATAGTTGTAGTTACTTCAGATTAAATTAGGAAAAAAAAAAAGGTAAAGATTTGTGAGCTTACGAGGCAATGAAAATTGAAGAAACTCCCAGCAGCTGAAGCCTTTGCTTATGGACGATACCGATGGAGAGATATTTATCAACATAAGAAACGGAGAGATGAAGAGTCTCTGGAAGGAGCTTATATTCCTCTGCAACCTCCACCAACCAATCCACAAGGACAGCTCTCATATTAGCATTAATAGCATCCTTCTGAACTTTCTCCATGTAATCAGGCAAAGGCCTTCTCTTTGGCTCCACCTGAACAACAACCCATTATTCATAATGAGCTTAATCCTTAATTGTCAACATTGAACCCTAATTTAGATCAATTACACAACTACTGTACCCAGAATCAAAATTCACCCCAAAATTTACAGGCTTCATTGCCCATTTGCAATATCAGAACTGAACCCAGAAACCCTTACCAGATTTCAAGATCGAAATCGGACAGTCCAAGACCGATCTGACTATCAAAAAAAAAATTAGAAAAGAAGCAAATCAAAGGTGGGATCTTTGTACCTCCATACTGCGAAGATAGGCGTAAATGTCTGAAGCATAAGGCCCACAAAATTGTGGATCTTCAAAATCACGCGCCTCCGCAGCTTTCGCTTCCTCCTTGGTATCAAATTCTGGTTTCTTCAGCTGCACCCTTTTGGGTTTCGACGAAATGATGACGTTGACACAGTTCGTAACTTCGCCGAGCACCGCTCGCCTATTAGAACCCACCTGGTCCTCCCCCTCGGCCAAGGAGGCCAGCGCCTTCCGCTTCGCCGCAGCGCGCGTGGTGATGCGAGTGGAGCCAGCCACGGTAGTAGAAGCCATTGCTCTGCGGTGGTTGAGCTTTAGGCTTCACTCGGAGTGGTGGCTGCTAGGGGATTTTGGATTGTTAGAGGGAGAGAGCAGGCAAAGCACAGAGTTTGATGTGTGAGAGTGCCAGGGAAGATGGGGATTTGTACTGCGAGAGAAGGTGGGTTTTGAAGTCGAAGTTTTGAGATAGAAAAGGAGAGCGCCATGTTAAACTCAGCTTGAAAAATTCTGCTTTTGGCGCTGTTTGATTTGAAGGGAATTTGAGTATGTTTGGAGATTTCAGATTTTGGAGCGCAATCATTTTTTACGTTTTTGGTGAAATTGAAAACAAGGCGCGTGTGGGGCCGCAAAAGCCACGTGACCTTTTTCTATTTTTTTTAATTTTCAATGCATTTGGGTGGTTTCCAATTTTTGAAAGTTAAAATCGCGCGCTTTGTTAAAAATGATAATGTAGATTAGGTTTTACAAATATGGGAAACCGTTTTCTTTTTGCTTGGGTGCATAAAAGTAGTTTTGTTGGCGGGTCAGATGTTGGGCGGGATATTTTTGGCTTTACCATGAGAAATTATGTCGCTATTTGAATTTGATTTTTATGTGGTTTTCAAATCACTCAATTTTTTAATTTGATTTAGAGCATGTTTAGTAGTATAGGCAAATATAATAGATTAAAGGTAAAATTTAGCCCTAAAAATAATACTATTTATGACATTTTGTCCAAATATGTTTGCTGTATTTTTAATGGAGAAGGACAAAAGGCAAAATTTTATATTTTTGAAATTTTTTAAAGATAATAATTTTAAAATATTACATAATGTATATAAAATACAATTTAATTCTTATTTATCATACTTAAATTATATATATAATAATAATTAAACACTATCATAATTAAAATTTTAAATTTTACCAAAACAAAATAAAATTTAAATTATACTAAAAATAATGCAAATCTAATAAAAAAAATACAACAATTAATTTAATTGATAAATATTACAAATATATGACATATATATAAAAAATACAACACTTGACATGTGGTAACTCTTTATTGGCTGCCACTAGCCCAGCCTAGACAATGGGAGAGGCTAGAATTGTCGCTTCCCCACCTTTAGCCTTACCCAGTCTAGGCCAACACACCCCGTTAGAAAGTCTTAGCCCTGGTCTGTGGGTTATTTGGTGCCTAGCCCTTGCCAAAAAAGACTCGTTAGACAAGCTCTTAATAACAAAAAAAGTCTACATATTTGTTGGAGACATGAGACAAATTCATCGTACTTCAATGTATGACCGGATATAAATGTATTAAAATTACTAATCAATTTGATTTAAATTATTATTATTTAACAATTTGATTTTAACCGTTTTTTTGGTTCAAGTGTGAAATTCATTGGAGAATGGCACGTAAGAAAGTCTTATATGTTAAAACCTAACTTAAAGTATTACACGGAATAAACGAAACAACTTAAAACTAGAAACATAAAAATAAATAGGCCCAAAATACAATTAGCCCACAACAAAAGGAAATCAGAAGAACCCTAAATGCAACATGAACATCCATCAGCCACCGCTTCCAATTAAACCGCCATTGCAAAGCACCACTTATACAATAA
This sequence comes from Prinsepia uniflora, assembly GCA_032719365.1. NCBI lineage: Eukaryota > Viridiplantae > Streptophyta > Magnoliopsida > Rosales > Rosaceae > Prinsepia > Prinsepia uniflora. The sequence continues at coordinate 22,968,584 of CM064861.1, read as the reverse complement.
CTAAAAAGATTGATCAATAGAGCATGGATTGAAGAAACTAAATCACCAAAGATCATCATACTCAAACAATCAACCAGGTCAAAGATGATCGACAAGTTATTTAACCCAAGCACTCAAATCAAAAGGACCGATTTAGGGAAGAGCTAAAAGAAAACCATTGCGGTGGCAAGCCTCATCGGAGTAGTGGAAGAAGAGATAGACATAGATCTAAAAGTGACTGGTTTGGGGGAGATGAGCGAAGAGGATGGAGGACGGAGGGCAAAAAGGACTAAAGTTATGGGAATGATATGTGGATGAGGACCCCAGGCTTAAAGGGAAAGAGCCGAGAAGGATAAAAGCCGAAACGACTTCAAGGACTGGGTAAACAGCGAGGAACGTCAGGATATAAAAGTGCCCGACTCCATCAATCCTCTCAGGCACCAATCCTCACTGTGTACACCCAGATATGGGGAAAAGAGCATTGCCAAGGGGAGATGACGAGCGAGCAGGAAGCCGGAGAGAAGATGGCGGAGGGTACAAGAAAACGAAGGGAAGAAAGAGGGTGGGAAGATGAATACCCTAGTGAAAGCCAAGGCCGACGGTAGAAAAAACGTAGGTTTTCTTTGTGGTTTCAGTTGGAGACACGAGAGGTAGGGTTGATTTTAACTGTTATTGTAACGTTATCTATTCTATATTAATATATAAACTATAAATTGTTCATACTTTGTCCACATATTTATTATATACTAAAAGGCTTGTGTTGGTGGCATTGTTCATGAAACAGTGTGTGAACAATGCAATTTCTTTTTTACCCTTAATTTTGTTTGTTTTGCTCTGTTGTGAATAATTAGCTGCAATTTTTACCCTTGATGGGTTTTCAAGGAGAAGGCATTTTAGTTGAGGCTGCAGTCACAGATTTCCAATCCCATTTGCTTGACACCCTCATCGCCTCGCCCACCGAGCTTGAACAACCACTTATTTTGAGAGGAAAATTGCTATTCTTGCAAGTAATTAAACCCGGATTTTTTTTCTTTCAACTTTTTTTTTTCTTCAGTTTTTTGAGTACCCAAATGAGATTCATTAGTTAATGAGGATTTCAGTTTTTAGGGCACTTTTTGTGCTTTCTTTCTGGGTTTTCTAAGTATAACCAACGTGGATTGAAACTTTTTTGTGCATTCTTTCTTTTAGCAATGAAGTTGAGAAATCGAAGTAGCACCACCTCATCTCATCGTCTTCGTTCTTATCATCGTCATCATCTTCATCGACTTCACCATCTACATCATCGTCATCTTTGTATATCTTCTTTGTAGATTAAGCTCTTAGTGAACACCTCTAATTATAACTTTGTTGTTGGAACCCTAGACGAGAGCTTGAGCACAATGAATGAAACCACTCCGAGAACGCCACCATACCACCTCAATGGACCTGCTAACAAGACCCATCCCAATAACACTTTGACATTCGTGAAGGGTCCTGCTCCTGTCTGATAGCAAACTCAAAATACCAAAAGTAACCTTATATATATATATATATATATAACATTACAACATGATAAATATTGTCAGACCAGGGATAACTAACCATACAAAATCGTTGACACAAAAGTTTGACTAGTTAACAGTACTAAAGAGCATAGGTGACTGTATAGCTAGGGTATCAAAATCCCACTATGTAAAGTGTCTGAGTGCGCAATGCTATATTTATGTCTTTACCTCAGAATCAGCCCCGATACCTATACAATGGTCTGGAGGGTTAATAAAACATCAAAGGTGTGAGTGGATAAAAATAAACATTTATAATACATTTGAGGAAAATTAATCTTACCCTCCAGTTTAGAAAGCATGCATGCATATCATAAAACTTGAGTAATAGTGTGAAATCAATCAAGTATAAACAGTGGACCGGTAAAATCAAAACATGTTTCTAAATTCTCATGGTCGACATTTTTCCAAACCTCATGTTCATCAAATCAATTCTTGATATAAAATATCTGGACACAAATATCAATAAATCACAAATATAATCATTCCTCGATATCCAAGTAATTGTTAGGATATCAATGCTACACGTACAAATTCGAGAGTCTCAGATCCGAGTACATCCCCAAGATCTACGACGTCTGGGGTGATATCATCTCCAGGATCTACGACGTCTGGAGGATATAATAATTCCACACTCCAAAGATTGAGCCTCCCTCGAGGCTACTCATCTCCAAGCAGTGTATCGTGACTACTCCAGGATCTATGATGTCTGGAGGAGACAATCAAATCACAGAGGATGGTATATGTGGAACAGTCACCAAATCCAGTAAAATCATTTTAATAACCATTTATGTCTCAAATCGAGTCAAAGCATTTCAACAGGGCCTATGCTCGAGACATAGCTTACATAAGCAATTTCCACAAAACCATAATAAAACAATGTCCATAACTCATTTCATAAATCCAGATTTCACCAAATTAATTATACCAAATCGGTATTCAAATCACATCAAATCATAGTATTTCTTTCAAATTCACATGGACTCACACTCTAAGTCAAAGGTATTCCCAACAGGGCCTGAAGCCCAAAAAATCATTTCATAAATCCGAAAACCATCAATTCAATCATGTATTCATATTTGACTCCAAATCCAAGTCAAAATCATTATCCAATTGGGTCTCATGCCCAGAATACCATTTGCACGCAAATCCATAAAATAAACCGATAATTAGATCCACAAATTCATCAAGCCATGATATCAAATCATTTCAACTCAAATCATAGGATAAATCATTTAAAACAATTATGTATGCATCATAGTTATAAAACAAAGTCTACTCACACACCGTCCAAGCTGCTTAATCTCGAGTTGTTCGCTCCTCAGGAGTCTCGGGAATATTCCGGCCTATCAAACTTAAAAATTTAAGGTCACTAGGCTATTACATGACCTCGTATAACAATCCCCTAAACTTCGGGATTTAATAACAATTTTTATACGTGAACTACACACTTTGGATACCCAAAACTATCCTAAAACGGCGTCCGATCGACGCGAAATCCATACCCAGACATTCGAAGAAAATTGAGATTTCATATTTGAATTGTTGGACCGAAATTTCTGAAACCAAGCTTATATTAAGTTCCCTGGGATCCAAACGAGTCGAACCATCTCAAAATCGAAGTGAATCGACTGAGATTTGACCTAGAATGGACTCGATACGACCTCCAAATTTTCGAAGAGAAATCGATCGATTTGAGGTGAGAAATTATGAAATTGATGTTGGAAACATGTCTATAATGATCTTAGGACGCTTTTTGATGGATTAGAATTGAAAATTGATTGAAATTATTCGGGTTTTGAAACGGGTTGGAATCGGATTTGGGCGACCTGTTCGCATATATCCGGGTTCGGAAGATGAACAATGTTTCACGATGCACACCCACACATATAAGGCGTATCCCCCAGATCTCCCCGGGCGATGTGGGATTGCTAACCATGCCTCCAAGGCACGGGTCCTCATAATCCACCCCCCTTAGGGCCCAGCGTCCTCGTTCGCAGACTTCCGGTCGGGGTCCAGCTCACTGGCTTTGAGTTTGGTTGGAACTCCAAAGTTAAGCGAGTAGGGGCTGGTGCAATTCCAAGATAGATGACTCACTGGGAAGTTTCACGTGAGCCTCAGAGAACAAAACCGTGAGCGCTAGGCCTAAAGCAGACAATATCCTGTTGGAGAAGGTCGGGTCGTAACAATTTGGTATTAGAGCCTAACTCCGGCCGGAATTGAGTGTGCCAACGAGGACGCTGAGCCCTAAGGAGGGTGGATTATGAGGACCCGTACCCTGGAGGCATGTTTAGTAATCCCACATCTCCCGGCGAGATATGAGGGATGCGCCTTGTATGTGTGGGCGTGCATCTATCCAACAAAAGGCCTTTTGGGAGCTCATTGGCTTTAGATTCCAAGGGAACTCCAAAGTTAAGCGAGTAGGGGCTAGTGCAATCCCAGGATGGGTGACCCACTGAGAAGTTGCATGTGAGCTCCCAAGAACAAAACAGTGAGGGCTGGGGCCAAAGCAAACAATATCTTGTTGGAGAAGGTCGGGTCGTGACACCTGCAACACTTGCAAGGTGGAGTTAGGTTCCCTCTCTGCTCACATGTTTAAGATGCTAGAGGTTGGTTTTCAAATGCTAATTCAATTTAATTTTTTTATTTTAGTTTCAATGAACTGTTTGATGGGGTCCGGTTATTGCGAAATTACGATTACAATCTGTATTGGTAGTGAAATTGATGACAATACTACTGGAATTACCGAAGAGATTCGTGTGAATAGTATAATCTTGAGAAGCAGAGAGGGTTGGAGTAAGACAACAAACAAGTTGAAAAAACAGCTTATGCCATTTTGCAAATGCTCAACAATAGAGCATAGTATTTAGATGATGTGAGTTCTTCACTTACGTGAATTAAATTATAGATTTTCATTGATAAGACAACGGAAGCCAATTAGTGATAATTCATACATTATGTTCATGTCCAAAAGATAAACAGGTGATCATTGTCGCTTAATGAATTTAGTTATGATCATCTGAACTTCATTTATTGAATTTGGAATCATCTAGTGCAACATAAAATGTTCAGATAAATCACATTTAGCTTTTTGATTCCCACATATTATAGTTTTAAGTTTTCATATCCATATTTGGGATTTAGAATTTAAGGGTAGAATCTTGAACATAAAATAAAATGGATTTGTGGGTTGGGTGTGGTGAATAAGTTTCCAAATTTGGGTGTCTAGGATTTCAAAATTGTTGAAATCTTTCTCACGATTTGGTTTTGCGTTTCGATGCTTTGGCCCCTACAAACTGTTGTCTTCATCCTCTAGACATGTTTGTTTGTTTCTATGCTCAATATAAGATGGTTTCATTTCATTGAATTGCTTAGTTTTTCAATTTTGATGGTCATTTTGTTGATGTTTGGATGAACTGGTTTGAGATAATTGATTTGTGTTTTAAATTGAATGATGAGTTTGTGGGCGTGTTAGTTATGTCCTTGGTTTTTGTATAGTTTTGCCAAAAAAAAAATTGGGCCTCTTATCTCAATCCAAATATGAAAATAAGTTCCACAACTTCTCCTATATTTATGGTTTCAATGGGCTATTTTTCAATTTATGTATATTCGTTCTTTAGTAGATTTACTTAGGACTTTATCACATTTTGGAGAGGTATTCCAATAAATTTATGCATTTGAATTTTTCCTACTTTTATGTTCATCAGACTTTGTTATTCATATGGGTTCTTACTCATGATATGAATTTATTTTCATTTTAATGTGTTTTAAGTTGATTGCATGTTATTTCTCTTATTGGATTCTCTTATTTTTGTGGATTTTATTGTCTATTTATAAAATTGTTCTGTTGTTCTTTTTTTTTTGGGGCAAGGATTGGAGAAGAACCTATTGGGTTTCGTCAAATTTGGAGGTAAATTTTCATCTTTCAATCCACTTACAAGTTGGGTTAACTTAATAAGGATTGGGTTTTCAACGTTCTATTGATTTTCATGTACAAAATCATTCATTTATCTTCTTTCATGCAAGGAGACCTGACATATCATTACTATCATATTGAATAACAATTTCATAATTTTCAACTGTTCTTCCTCATTCATGCAACTAAATTTTGCATATGAGGTGATCATTCTCTGACAATCACATGTAATCACAAATTGAGGATAAGACCTATAATGCTCATTAAATTTTGGCTGCTCCAAAAAGTACTATGTCAGCTTAGTTTTTCATTGAGGTATTATGGATGTATCTACATTCTTATGAATGATGTTTGTGCAACCTTATGAATCGGTTTTTCGGTTCGGTTTTTTACCGAAACCGGTTGGGGAATCGATTCGGTTCGGTTTTTCCTCCAATGCGGTTCAGTTTGGTTTTTTCACCTATTCGGTTCGGTTCCGGTTAAAACCGGTTTTTTTTCTTCAAATTATGGTGAATCGGTTCGGTTGAACGGGTTCAATTTTCTCTAAAAACCATTTTTTTTTGTACTTTTATACAATAATCAATATTTATTATCTAATTAATATCCATTACAACCTAATTAATGTTTATTACAACTAATAAAGATCCATTATAACTAATCAATGTTCATTATAAAATAACCTAAAGCATTTCGGTTCAGGTTGGTTCGGTTCGATTTTTAGGTCCATTCGATTCGGTTCGGTTTGGTTCGGCTCAGTTCGGTTTTCTCCAAACGGTCTTGGTTTTTCTTTGGTTCGGTTTCGGTTCCGGTTCGGTTCGGTTTTTCGGTCTGTTTTTTCGAACCAATTAACAGGGCTACTTCCGTCTGACACCACGTACCAGACCAGTGATAAATCGTAACCCGCTTGGGGTTACCAGAGTGCGTAGTGACTTGTGGAGTACGCAGCAGCAAGTAATGTCTCGATCTCTATTACAGTCCGCATCCGCAATCAACCTGAAGGGTATCAATAACATAAAAGCTGTGAGTGGACAAAAATAAACAGTTTATAAAACCATTTAGCAAAAATACGTTTATACCCTTCACGTAAAAGTATGCATACATCAGAAAAACAGTATTTTAAATGCTTTCTTAAAGTCAAATCATTTTGCTTTTCAAATCCATAATCAGTGAAAAATGCATCTCAAATCAATACCAGTGAAAAAAATCTGTCACATTTCATATCATCATTAATTCATTATCATCATCATCAGTCTTGAAGTATCACATAGAATAGAAATATCGAAATACGTGCAATATCACATTTTCTACGAAAATGCCAAATCATCAACAAAAATCATAATTAAATCATATGCAATCTTTGCATCTCAAATCAAATTCATAAAACATATAAAACAGTTATTCATGCATCATTTCATAAATCAAAGTCCACTCACAGACCATCCGTGTTGCTCGCTCACAATCCGCGCCGTAAGCCACTCCAAGGCTAATCCAACATCTCCGGAACATCCGGACCTATCCAAATCATACCCAAAGGTCACTAACCATCTATACAAGTCTATACCATAAACCCTAAAAACTTCTGGAATAGTAAAACGTGTCTTGAACACGCTTCTGAGGCTTAAAACCTTCAAATGGCCTATCAAACGATCTCTGATCGACCTGAAACCATCACCATTGGATTCAGAATGTCGAAACCTTTCAACTAAGATTATTTTGACCTCGAAATTTGTTCCCACATGCGCTCACGCCAGGTCAAAGTTCGGTCAATTGCTGACGTGGTACCCTGCCACGTGTCATTGACACCCTCTAACACGTGTCACGTTGATGTGGCACTACCACGTGTCATGCTGATGTGGCTTGATGACATGGCATGCTGGCATCATGCCCTCACCGAAGAAGACGACCGGCGCCTCTGTGCACCACCGTCTGGTTTGCCAGCCAACGACTAGAAAACCTTTTTGGCCCGATTTTCAAACCTTCATATCTCCCTTAATATTCAACCAAATCCTACGTTCTTTATATGAAAATCTATCTACTCGAGCTAAGGAATCCAAATCTGAACCCAGAATTGAGAGAAAGTACATGGTTTCGAAGATACAAGCTTCCAAAGTTTCGGCCAAACTTTGGGTCCACATTCTGGCCACTCCCGCCTTCCAAAACCTTTCCTGTTTGATCCTACTGACTCCCCTCTCCTCCAAGAACATGAATATGGGTTTATAATCATGTAAAAACATCTAAAATTGAAACCCAAAATCAAACACCCACGGTTTACCTTTGTTTTTCATGGTTTTCGGCCACCACCGTGGTCTCCATCGTCTTCCTTGCCGTCTCTCAGTCTCTCTCACGTCCTCAGCCGCTCTCTGTGGTCTCAGATGATGCAAGATGAAGGAGATGAAATAGGGGAGGGGTGGGTTTCAGTTTGGATGAAATAAAGAAGATGAAAATGGTTTGGATGCATGTATATGTAATGGCCATCAATGGATAGGTGACACTTGTCACTCATCCATTGGTCCAGGCCAAGATATTTTGGTCCCCAATTTCAAATCCCAAAAGTTAACTTCTCATAATTCGTGCAATTATGAATAGTTATCAAAGTCGTCCTTGACCCGTAACTTTTTCGTATGATATCTGATTTCGACGTGCCGACTGCTTACTGACTCATATCGTCTCAATCTACGTAATGGACCTTGGTCCAAGTGTAGTTGACCTCTTGGGTTAAAAGTCAAATTTTTACACTTCTAGGAGTAAAATTATCATTTCACCTCAACTAATCTTGATTAGTCTCGCTAATCATGTAATTTCGGGACGAGTCGTTACAATCCACCATCCTTATAGAAATTTCATCCTTGAAATTCAAATCGACTCCAATCCGCACCAAAATCGCGGAAATTCAATTCTGTCTCCAACTCGAGGTACATGTGAGATCCTCAATCCGTAGTGTACACCAACATCCACGTCACTCGACGTTAACTACAATCCAACGGTCAATGTTGAAACTCAGCTCATTTTTTGTGACCGTATCCCTCAAATGCGTGACCAACTGTCACCTGAAATCCCATCACTCAATCTTAAGTCTTAAACGAGACATCAAAATGCGTCAATCTCACCCGTCACTTTCGTAGGCATACTCAGAATTCAAGCTAACATTCTGCTTAGAATCCCGCTGCTAGTCCTACTATACCAAGTTGACCGTCTACTTAGCATCTAATCTGACAATCCTGTTATACCAAGCTGACATCTCATTCAGCAGGAGCATCACAAGTCCTCTATCTCACTTGACTGCCTCTAACCGTACATCACCCTCTCGACATGCCGTCGTGTCTAGCCGGTATCTCATCGGCTCCACTGTCACCACTTGAATCACTATCGAAAGACTCGACTCGCTCCAGAGTCCTATCAGGGTACCTCGTACCGTATCATATCTCACTCAGCGACCAACGCTGTGATCCTAACTCCTCTTGAGTCTCAGACTGTCATCTCACTCATCCTCTCGATACACTCAGGATGCATTTGGACCCCATCGAATACTTGCTCTAGCAGGGATAATCACAACATAATTACTAGAGTTCCTCTTGCCCATCATGGCCCTGAGCTTTATGCTCACACAACAACCAAACCCTCTCAAAATCACTCCACACTAGTGCACAATATTCGATGTCCGGTCTGCGTTCTTAATGTACCATCAACATCGAACCCCGTCCGATTACCATACCATGTCCATCTCAGACTCAATCTGATGATCGTACCACATCAGTCAGACTGACCAATACTCAGCAATCTCGCTGTCAGATGTGCACTACTCACAGGTGCACATGCAACACACAATGTAATGACCCCGTCCCGAATATCGGGATTGTATAATAATTAATTATGGTTTAGAATGACTAATCGAGGATTGGTTGAGCGAAATCGGACGGACGGTGCGAAATGACCATTTTGCCCCTCGTATTGGGTAAAATGTTGACTTTTGACTCGGGGAGTCAAACATACGAGGACCGATGATCGTGACGTAGATTAGAACGTCACGAGTCCGTAGACAGGCAACACATCGAAATCAGAGGTCAGACGGAGAAGTTATGGTCACGGGATCGAAATCGAGAATTTGACATCTCGGGATTCACAATTAAATATTATTTTAATGTGGTTGGCTGATATTTGTGTGGGGCCCTTGGATGAGTGACAAGTGTCACTCATCACATTGGTTACTTTTCCCTAATTGGTGAATCTATATCGATTGGCCACTTGATTATTTAATTAATTAATTAACTCACCCCTCACATTTCTCTTCCTACTCGTGCAACCATTTCCATCTCCTTCATTTTCTGCAAAACCTGAACACCCATTCCATACAGCCCTTCAATCCCTGTTATTTGTGTGGGTGGTGTGAATGAGAAAGTGAGGGGAAGGTGAGATGTTGATGGTGGTAGCCACGGCGGGGCACGACGGCGAAGGTAAAGCCAAAACCGTGAGATGCTGTTTGAATTCGAAAAATGGTAACTTGTGTTTTCCTGGTTGTTGATCGATTATATTAGGTGGAAGGTGTTGCTAGAGGTCCAGGGAGTCGAATAGGCCTAGTTTCAAGGACTGAGATGGACGGTAAGTGACAATTCCCGTGAAATGTCCTTTTTAAGTTAAAAAAAATGGCAACTTGAATTTTGAAGGTTAATACTCCAAGTGGTTGACCAGGGGAGGTTATGAACCTTAAGACGAAGTTTTTGGGCTTGGAACCACGGCCAATGGTGGCTGGAATCACAAGAACACAGAGGAGGAAAACTGGACTTTTGGTTAATTGTTTGGAAGGTATGATCCAGACCTCGATTTTGTGTTTTGAAGTCGTAGATATGTAGGAAATTACTAGACGAAGGTATAGGATTAAACATCTTTGAAAAAGATGAAGAATTGGACGTTTAACCGGGACCGTCGGTTCGGTTGAACCGAACCGGTCTGGACAGAGGTTAGGGATGATGAATAGTGCCGTGCGTGGCTTTCACGTGCATGGGGTTTAGGCCGTGCGTGGGGGCACTTGGAGGGCCTTTTGGGGAAACTTTCAATGACTTTTAATCTATTCGATGTAACCAACATTTTGGGATTGGTTTCGTGTTGATCGGATATCGTTTCGATATATTTCGGGGTGTCCGAAGGTTTAGGATCGAGTTTAAAAATAGTTAAAAATTCGAAAAAAATTAGGGGCTTTAATGAGAGGTTAATGAGGTAGTTAGTAACCCTCTAGTATGATTTAGACAAGTTTAGAAGTCCCAGTGATAGTGGTGTGGCCCGGGAGGGCTTATGGCACGCGTATCGAGGTAGCAACGTAGGACGGTTTGTGAATGGACTTTGTTTTCTAAACTGTGATGCATGCTTAACTATTTTATATGTTTTACATACGTGATTTCTATGATGATGATTGTGGCACTAGTGGTTTACATGATTGCATGTATTTCGAGGTAATTCCATATTTACACGTATTTCAAGGTTTACGAGTTTATACTATTACTATGTGATTGTGAGTTTAATAATGGTTCTATGGCATGGTGTTGGTTTTGGAAAGATGAACTCGGGCATGAGACCCATTTGAACTATTTGATCGGGCCAGGGGCCCAGTTGGTTTACGAAATCAGGCTGAGACCCTTTTGAGTTATGTGATCGGGCGGGGGGCCTAGTGATTTACAAAATCGGGCATGAGGCCCAGTTGAGTCTTATAAATGTGATTTTGGGTCTGGGACCCTATGTTTTATAAACGTGATTTCGGGTCGGGGACCTTAAATGGATTTGTGATGTTTTATGGGAATTTCGGGCAGGGCCCATTGAGTTGTTTTGAAATGGCTTTGTAAAACTTTTTTCCATATACCATCTTGATACGAGGATATGTGATAGTCTCCTCCAAGTGTTTGTGGACACTGGAGAAGTCACGGTGCATTGCCTGCGAGGGGTCATTATACAGAGCTATCGGACCGTATAGTGACTCAGGAGCAGGATTGCTATGATTAGACGTCTGGGATGTCACACATCTAGGATGTCAGAGATATTGACCCGGAGAGACCCCGTGTAGCACGTGTTGCTTATTACCGTGAGATATGACGTCTGGGACGTCAAGCATCTAGGACGTCAAGCGTCTGGGACCCTAGGCATCTGGGATGCCGGGGATGGTGATGTGGTAAATATGGATTATTGGATGTATGGGATGGTATTTTGGTGTTTATGGCCTTTGGTATTCTACAGTTTTGGGCTGAGTTCCCACACTTGGTTTTGAGTTACGGTTTTTGGGCTAAGGCCCTAATGGTTCATTTGAGTAAATGTTTTTATTACTGATTTTTTATGCATGCATACTTTTTAGTGAACAGCATAAATATCTTTATGAAATGTGTTTTTTTTTTATGAATTTATTGATTTTCTTCCACTCACAATTCTGAATGGTTTTAATGCCCTTCAGGTTGATCACGGATTCAGGTTGTAGCAAAGACCAAGACATCGCACTCTTCCACCGATCCTGGCGCGCTCTGAAAGTCTCGTATGGGCTAAGGTAGGAATTATCCCTTGTTTGACGCTTCATGTCAGATGGAAGTATGGCACATCCCGCATTAATCACGGGGGGATTGGGATGAGTCGTGTCACACAATCACCTCGGCACTACTCGTAGGCATGCTCAAGGACTGCACTCATGCACTACTTACAGGTGCATACAACACCCAAACACATCTGCCTTACTCATAGGCTGGCTCCAAGGGTGCGTTCATGCAACATCTGATCACGTACCAATATCCACCATTAAATCCATAACAATCTCGGATCTACTCAATCCAATCATCATCTAGTTGCCATGTCAATCATGATCCAACACTGGAACCTATATGTCCTATCTCCGCTCTAGATAGACCTTACACTATACTAAACGTCCTTTCCGAGTTCTCTCAGTCACTTGACCAACTCCAGAGCTCAACCAACTTACATCTACCAAGACGCACCAATCCAAACCTCAACTTCCGACCTGATGATGTGAAGAGTCGGATCCCAAAGTTGTGCTGTAACCGCCAATCCAGCAACACTTTCAAGCCAAAACAACTTGATTAGAGGGCGTCATCCACGTCAATAGGTTCCATCCAAGGAAGGCAGGCTCCACCCAACACGCAATGACATTCATCACGATCCACAACCACATCGATCCTCAACTCTGATCCTCAACAGTCTCGATCCACCGAGGATCTACACTGGTTCTCTCAGTCACTATAACATGACCCATAACACCAACATAGGTCCACCAAATATGGTACTCACTCATCACGTTAGGTGACACCAAGCACCTTACGCTCCTCAACTCAAACAAAATATGGTCTACAGCTAAACCAACGTCTAACTGGATGACATTACTATGAAACCCATAAGTGATGATGAAAGTTCACTAAGCGGACACGTAGTAGGGAATACTCATCCCATACCAGCTCACTGTCCAGTTGCCTCTTCAAACCTAACTCTCGAAGTTCTATCGAATTTCGACAATAACACTGGGGTTCCCAACAATGGCATTCCAAGCCAATTGAACCCAAAATCCACTAAGTTCTGTAACTGGACTCTCAAAACTCTCAACTTTGTCGGTAGGTACCGACAATATGGTTGCAAACTAGGTTACGTACCCGGGAAAACATCCCCTAGATGTGGCAACCATGTAAACCCTATGTCATTTGAGGGAACTTAGCACAACCAATTATCTCCAAGCTCACTGATCTAATTGGGGACATCACAACACAAGTCTCATGTCCCTAACGACCAACTTTTCATATCGTCCCAGCCTCCAAGCCATAACTCACTCGTACCACAAACCATCAGAACTGCCAAACATAACCGGTTCATCAGGTTACTAGCTCGCATGTCCCAACTCTATTGGATCAACTCCTGTTGCACCCAAAACTTGTGTAATCCGTCTAAAGATAACTAGGGTACCTGTCACCAATCCAAGCATACCTCATACTCCCAGTAAACCAACCAAACTAGGAGAATACTGACATCTCACTGAGTCACTTGGAATCCTCTCCGTCCCGTTCATCGACCACTGTAACTCATACGTCTGCCACTCGACAAACTAGGATTGCTTCTAGCTCCTTAACATCTGCAACCTATAGACGCATCCAGTGTCATCCGGAATCATCTGATCGTCTCTAGGATTCCGTCCAACTCATCTCAGTGGAGATAGTGTGGCATCTTGACACAATCGCCACCGACGAAACCTCATCGTCTCTTTCGTCACTAAACCATGATCACATCATGACAAAATCCCAAACCACTACTCGTACCGAGCTACCATCAAATCTCCTACTCATGTCGGAGGAATTCCGCCTCCCTCGTCTCGATGAAACTTGGGTGAATATAGCGTAAGAAATGTTCCTTGAATGTCACCCAACTCTCGATAGTCTCATCCACGTCTGTTGATAGCAATGTCTGCCTCAAACCTCATGCAGACCAATCCACGAAAAACTCCGCTATTGAGATCAAGCACTCGGGCGGTAACCCATCGCCCGTACAATATGCTCAAAAGCGTAAGATCTGTTGTCAATCCACCCCGGGATCCGATCCACAAGTATCACTCTCCTGGTAGCTTGTTCAACCAATCTCAACTAGGGTCATTACTACAGCTACTAGGAGCAGCTCATCTAAACTGACCAATCATCGGTCATGACTCTCAAAGGTCGACATACACTCGTACTCTATGGCTGGCTGGATGTCGTTGGGTCCATAAGAAACTCAGCCCTCCTCGAGTCTAACAAGCTAAAACACGATGTCCTATGCCAAACAGAATTTATTCGGGGTTCATTCCCATGTAACATTCCTATTCTTACCCTCACTATCAGGTTGATGGGGAGATGACGACAACCTAGAGACATCATATCTGACACATACACAACACCACAAGAGCAACCCAGTGCTCTGATACCAAACTAACATGACCCATCCCAATCCCCCTGGATTATCATGGGATGTGCACTGCTCCCATCTGACACCACGTACCAGACTAAGGATAAAATTGTAACCTGCTCGAGTTACCAGAGTGCGCAGTGACTTATGGAGTACGTAGCGGTATGTGATGTCTCGGTCTCTGTTACAGCCCCATCCGCGATCAACCTAAAGGGCATAAAAAATATAAAAGCTGTGAGTGGAAAAAAATAAATAATTTATAAAACCATTTAGCAAAAATAAGTTTATACCCTTCACGTAAAAACATGCATGCATCAGAAAACAGTATTTTAAATGCTTTCTTAAAATCAAATCATTTTGCTTTTCAAATCCATAATTAGTGAAAAATGCTTCTCAAATCAATACCGGTGAAAAACATCTGTCACATCTTATATCATCATCATTAGTCACAATATCCAAGAAAAGCGTGCACATGAGCTCCAGGACTGCTCACGTCCGAGCACGATGCAGTGAACACATCACCAACCAACGTTCCACATATCGTCGTGAACATATCAACGATCGATCTCATATAACATCAACACTCCTGACTCGAGCCTTCCTCAGCTGGACGACAACATGCAGTGCATCATAACCTCTCCAGGGGAACACATCGCATCCCAGAGGCGAGTATCAATCATCGGGACCTCTCCGGGGAAACATATTCACACCGAAGTTCCTCTCCAGGGAAACACATTCCTACCAGAGTCATATCAATCTGATAGGGTCTCAACCCAAAATCAAATCATATAGGGTCTCTGCCCAAAACATAGTTGTCAAATACAGATGGACTCACACACGGAGTCCATATCTTTCCAACAGGGACACAAGCCCGAAATATCATTTCATAAATCAGAACTGGGTCACAAGCCCGATGTATTTCACATTTGACTATACTCTGAGTCAAACAATAAATCAACTGGGACACAAGCCCGAATATTTTGTTCAAATCCGAAAAACCATTTTACTATTCAAATGATTATTCAAAATCACCTTTGACTATAATCCAAGTCAAGGTCAATGTTCAATTGGGTCTCAAGCCCGAAATAGTATTTCACGCATCTCCGTGAAATCATTCAAAATTGAATATCAATCCTTAGTTTCACGCCTCTCTGTGAGACTATTCAAATCACATAAATCATAAGTACGTAGAAAGCTCGGCATAAGTCCGAAGTATCACATAAAACAGAAATCTCGAAATACGTGCAGTATCACATTTTCTATGAAAATGTCAAATCATAATTAAATCATATGCAATCTTTGCATCTCAAATCATATTCATAAAACATATAAAGCAATTATACATGTATCATTTCATAAATCAAAATCCACTTACAGACCGTCCGTGCTGCATGCTCACAATCCGCGCCGTTAGCCACTCCGAGGCTAATCCAACGTCTCCGGAACGTCTGAACCTGTCCAAATCATACCCAAAGGTCACTAACCATCTATACAAGTCTATACCATAAACCCTCAAAACTCTCGGAATAGTCAATGTCTCAAACCCGCTTCTCGAGGCTTAAAACCTCTAAACGACCTATCAAACAATCTCCGATCGATCTGAAATCACCACCATTGGATTCAGAACGTCGAAACCTTTTGAACAAAACTAGTTTGACCTCGAAATTCATGTCCACCTGGCCTCACGTGCAGGTCAAAGTTCGGTCAATAAAAAGTCAATAGTCAACAGTCAACGAAAAGTAAATAGTCAACGGTCAACGCTGACGTCAATTGCTAGCGTGGCACCCTGCCACGTGTCACTGACACCCTTTGAAATGTGTATTCCATGTGGCACCCCAGCCACGTGTCACACTGATGTGGCATCCTGTTGTGGCATTACAATGTGGCATCCTGACATGGCATACTGACGTCATGCCCTCGCCGAAGAAGTCGACCGGCGCCGCCATCTGGTTCTCCTGCTGGTGGCTAGAAAACCTCCATTTTGGACCGATTTTCAAATCTTCATATCTCCCTCAATACTCAATCAAATCCTACATTCATTATATGGAAATCTATCTAATCAAGCCAAGGAATCTAAATCTGAACCCAGAATTGAGAGAAAGTACCTGGTTTTGAAGATACATGCTTCCAACGTTTCAGCCAAACTTTGGGTCCACGTTCTGGCCACTCCCATCGTCCAAAACCTTCGCTTTTTGATCCTATAGACTCCCCTCTCCTCCAAGAACATGAATATGGACTTAGAATCATATAAAAACATCTAAAATTGAAACCCAAAATCAAACACCACACGGTTTACCATTGTTTTTCATGGTTTCCAGCCACCACCGTGGCCTCCGTCATCTCCCTCGCCATCTCTCAATCTCTCTCACATCCTCAGCCCCTCTCTGTGTTCTCAGATGATGCAAGATGAAGGAGATGAAATTGGGGAGGGGTGGGTTTCGGTTTGGATGAAAAAAAGAAGAAGAAAATGGTTTGGATGCATGTATATGTAATGGCCATCAATGGATGAGTGACACTTGTCACTCATCCATTGGTCCAGGCCAAGATATTTTGGGCCCCAATTTCAAATCCCAAAAGTCAACTTCTCGTAATTCGTGCAACTATGAATAGTTCCTAAAACTGTCATTGACCCGTAACTTTATCGTATGATGTCCGATTTCGACGTGCCACCTGTCTACGGACTCGTATCATCTCGATCTATGTAATGGATCTCGATCCACATGTAGTTGCCCTCCCGGGTCAAAAGTTAACATTTTATCCTTCTAAGGGAAAAATCGTTATTTTACCGATTAGTCTCGATTAATCCTTGATTAGTCTCGCTAATCACGTAATTTTGGGACGTGTCGTTACAGTGCCACTTTCCAATGGTTATGGTTGCAACTTAATTATGTTAGCGTCATTATGTCAACCAAGTTTCACTTAACCATCTCTTCTCTGTTTGGCTTACTTTACGAGTCCCTTGCAGTGCAAAAATTGGGCTTAGGTAGGTTATGTTAAATGATTAACAATATAAGGGCTACATTGCTCCTATGCATTCGCGTAACAGTTTTTAAGACCAGGCAGAAAAATAAAAACTAATCTACTCATATGGTCACAAGATACATGCTATGATATAAATTGATATATTCAATCTTCTATTCTTTTCAAATACTTTTCCTCTATCAAGATTAGAGCTTAGAATCATTGATTGTGATAAAAACAACTTATGTACTATCAACTTAATCAATTAGTTCCAACTGCTTGCATATGAGTTTATTCTTTTAAGTTTTAGGGAAGAATTGGTAGCTTCTTTGATATTTATTTTGTAGGATTGAATAAGATATTATCGGGCTTTGAAGAATTTTAGCTTTACAGTTTTACTTTCAAATTCATTTCAATTGAGATTTTATGAGATCAGTTTATTAATTACAACATTTTGTGTACTGTTTTTTATTTAGCTTTGTGGAGAGTGTTATGTTTGGAGTCAATTTGAGAAGGGAGGGTGGTGTTCTGTTTGAAGTCATTTTGAGAAGGTGAGGTTTTGTTTTAGAATTTTATGAAAATTCTTTTTTTATTCATATAGAATCCTATCGAGGTGTGAGTATATATGTATGAAGAGCATCAATCTTCTTTCGATTGGTTCTATAGAATTGAAGGGCAATCTAATCATCTTCTATGCATGTACGAATGATTTTTACCGTTTTCACCGGAATATTTCACAGTATTGATTGAGAGAAGTATTTAACCGCTTGCTTTGAGATTACGAGACCAAATTAATCTTTATGTAGATATTCCAGTAATTCGTAGTTTCTTTTATTTTACTTCTTCAACTATTTGAATTATTTTGAATTTGCGGTCACACTTTCATATCAGCTCATTATCGTATACAATTTAGCTTTTGTGGTTGCAGATGTATTGAATGTAATGTTTATCTGTGCTATTTGGTATTGTTCTTCCAAACTCTAGATTCATTGTTGTTTATACGTGCTTATATTTTTCTTAAAATTTTACTAACTAGTTTTTGCTTGAGGATGCAAATATTAGTTTAGGGTCCATTTCCAAATTAATGTTATGCCAAATCTTTAAAAATCAAACCAATGTTTCCTTTAATTCTCAGGTTTTTTTCGCAACGATTGATGTCGGTCTTAGACAATCCATCTGTGTTCATATTGGGGAGATCATTTTCACGGTCTCTCTCTCTCTCTCTCATTCATTGCTTGATATTCTTTTTCATCTATTAGCTATAGTGTTTATTGTTGCTGCCTATAGCTGAATTAATGCATCAATATTGATTTTTTGTTACTTAATTTAAAAAAAAAATATGCTACTGATTTGTATCATGATTATATGCTTATTATATATTTTGAATAGTATGAGTGTTTCAAGTGATGAAAACTCTTTCAAGTAAGTGAAGAAAACTATTTCAAATGGAGAAAGCTCAAAGGAAGATGACGAAAATGCAAAAAAAAAAAAAGCATGCTACTAAAAAAGATGAAACATTCATGATCAACGCTAGCCAACTTTCATGATATAATAGCTTACTACCCCACTTTCTATTGAGGCAAAATTTGAACTACAAATACCTTGACTATTAATTAAAATTTTGATCTTATATTTTCAGTTGTATGAGATAATCATTTAGATATTCATTTTTTAATTATCCATACTTTGTCAACATATATTGACAAAATTTTCTGAGTTGACTTTGCTGTATTGGTATGTATCGTTTTTGTAAGCTGCCAATATCTTGTCTATCTATATATGGATACTTTTTGCATAAGTTGTTTATATTTTATCAATATATATTAACACTTTTTTGGTAAGTTGTCAGGATTTTTTTAATATATATCAACATTGTTTTGATAAACTGTTAGTGCTTTTTAATACATATCAATATTTTTTGGATAAGCTATTAGTAGTTTGTCGTTAGATATTAATTTTTTTAATAAATTTTTAATACGTTGTCGATATATATGTATATATTGACACTTTTTGTTTAGTTTTCGATATATATATGTATTTTGTTTTGCTAAGTTGTCAGTACTTTAAAGATATATATTAATACATTTTATTATTGTAATTTTTTAGTATTTTGTAAATACATATAAACACTTTTTTGATAATTTTTTAGTACTTCGTTGATATAAACTACATCTTTGTCATTAAGTTATTTATACTACGTCGATATATATTGAAACTCTATGTCTACGTTGTCCATACTTTGTTGATATATATCGATGTTTTTTTGCTAATTTTTCTTTACTTGATCTACATATATCGACAATTTTTTGATAAGTTGTTTGTGCTTTGTCAATACTTATCGATGCCTTTTTGTTAAATTCTTAGAACTTTATCGATATATATCTCCACTTTGTTACTAAGCTATCTATAATTTATCGATATATCTTGTAACTCTTTTACTAAGCTATCTCCACTTTGTCTATACTTTGTTGACGACACAACCCAACTCGAATATTCACAAGAAATCTCAGGTTAAGAGATACCTACCGACATGTGAACGTCGGGACCCACGTGACGAAGCCGCAAGGAAGAATTAAAGTCAAACTCCAAAATAGTATTGCAGAATAGTCAACGAGTATACGAAAAAATAACAATAAGTCTACAAATTGAAAGTGGTGTGTATGATGATCCATTTAAGGTTACACATAAGTAGCTGAAACGTTTGGGACCACTAGTTCGTACATGACTAGGATGTGTTAGAACCGCAACTAGCTATGTCCTCCTCGTAGATGGTCTCGAGCACTTTAGGTCATGAGGGGTAAAACAAAACAAGGGTGAGTGTACCCAGTAAACTGTTTCGGTGTAAAACCACGAAATATAAAATATTCTTAAACCCCTCAGTTTAATGAAAACTCATAATTAAGAAACCTTAACTTGCACTTTTTATGAGAAATAACAATAAAATAATAATGAATAAAAGAGTCATGTCGAACACAAGAGTAACACAAATCAACCCACTATTAAAAATTTGCTCATAAGTCACACGGGTCATACGCATATGAGAGGCTGGTTATCTATAATGCTCACAAACCATGACCACATGAAAGTTGGGTGTTGAGTACTATCACCACAAGTCCCCTCGAGCTCAGGGACAAGTTAGTTCTATTAACGAGTATTGAAATCAAAGGAGGTGAACAACCATGTGGAGGTTGGTATGTTGCCATTCAGATAGGTATAGAGATACCAGCGACTCCTAAGTGGGTTTCAAATTGCTAATCTTTATGCTAAGGTCGACCAGCAAAAACATCATGCATGTACGTTAAACTACTCATCAATCATGGCATGCTAAATCAACCAAGTACCACAAACATATAATACAGTAATTAACTCGGTTAAATATGCACATGAAAGTACCATAAACATGATTAATCAAGAAATTTCCAGAAAAGTATCATAGCATAACACATCAAGGCATGCTCGGAAAAACTACCATAAATTAGTCAGCATAAAATGTGCAAGCAAAGCATAATTATGAAAATCAAGTTTGGAAAAAAGTTTCCACTCACAAGTAGTCGAGGATAAAATCATCTGACGTAGTTATTCAATAAGTTATTAATATCTAAGATAAAATCTAAGGAATTTTTCGGGTTTAAGTCTGCACAACAAAAATTTTAGGGTGGAGTTAGCTAGGAAACCATTAGAAAAACTAAGGTTGGAAGTGTCTAGAAAGGACTCACGTGTCGTTGTAGGGTTCACCACGCGCTGCCACAGGCCGGTGGAAGCTACCATGCATTGCCACATGCCGGCAACAACTTCCACACGCTGCCACGAGCCGGTAGGAGCATGCCACAAGATACCACACACTAGCAGAAGCTTCCATGCTTCTTCATGCACCGGTAAAAGTATGCCATGCATCGATAGGAGATTCTATGTGTCTTCACGCACCAGCCACGTGCGGTTACGCGCTCACACGTGTAGGGATATTCTATTCTTTGACACCATTATGACTTAACAGTGAGCGTTAAACTTAAAGGCTGGCCCAATCGTTGGAGTCTTGCCGAAAATGATGATTGGACCATCATTGTTGCCACCATTTGCAGCTACCATTTTCTGGAAAAATTCACCGTTTTCAAAATCGAATCCACAAAACGATTCTAAACCCAACCCAGGTTTTAAATATCAAGTTAGGGAGTCAAGATTCTACCTAGATTGATCGAAAAACGGCTGGAGATCTACGCTGACCTTTGGTTTACTAGAGAACGCCGTAGCTCAGATCTCCTTTCTAACGACCTAGAAAGCGGGTTAGTCTAGTCATGAGGAGGGGATTTCGATGAGCTAACTTTGGAATGAAATCTACCTAAGTTGTCATGAATACCTAGATTCTAATGTCTCTGCGATCTCTGACCACCGTTTTTTCCACCATACATGCTTGAAATTGACATGCAAACAGATTTTTGAGAAGCTTTCACCAAGGTTAACACAATGGTCTTGCTTTGGGAGCTTAAGGTTTACTTGGCTTGTGCTAAACCTGAGTGGAAGGCGTCGATTTTTGGCCTCCTTGTTCACCGCTGTTGTTGATGTTCTGGTGGGTCTTGGTCCTCGTGGTCTCGTTTACGTTCTCTAGGGGTTATAATGAGATCCGTGGTGATTCAAGTTTTTAGTTGGAGGTTTTAGGCCATAGGTGGTGTCTCGCAGTGGCTTGTGGAGTCATCAATCAAGGGTAGTGAAAGTGCAATCTCTTCATGACAAAGAAGGGATGAGAACAAGGGAGGGTGACAGTGAATTGTCTTTGTTCATAGGTGATGAGACGGTGAAGAGCACTTGGATGTGTATGTGTATTTAAAGGAAGGGTGCTTTAACGACTAGGTTCCAATTGCCAATACACACACATGCATGTGAATGTACAACAGTAGGCACCCACTCTGCATGTAGTCATTATACTTTCCTTGTTTATTGTTCGGGTTTTTAGTACTTTATGTAAAAGAGTCACTTAACGGTACCGGTCGTAACAGTTGATATATATATTGATAATTTTTTCTAAGTTGTCTTTACTTTTTATCCATATTGACACTTTTTTGCTAAGTTGTTAGTACTTTATCGATACATATAGACGCTTTTCTTATAAGTTGTCAATACTATATATATATATATTAAACTTTTCTACATCGAAAAAACATAGACAATTATATCATCAAAGTGTCAAAATTTATTAATAGAGTAGAGAAAACTTATCGAAAGATTGTCAAAACAAATAAACAAGCAAGGAGTTGTAAATAGATGTTGTTTGTGAGGCAAGTAATAAAGCTAAGATCGTCGTCACTGTAGTTAACAATCCGGTTGAAACCAGTGTTGTAGGTTTCAACTTTCAAGGAATGGCAAACTCCATAGGCTTGATGGAACGATCCTTTCAAATAAGTGGCCGAGTCAGCACCCACTAATATGCACTCAAGAGAGAAAATATAAAGGCATATACTTGAGGCGAGAGATGGAAGCGAGAATTCATAGCCATCTCCAATGGAAAATTTGATCAAATTGAGATTATTTGTGCCTAGATTCAAATTTGTGAAAGGTGGCAGAGAAGTTGCTTATGGCCTTCAAATTCTCCTAGTCGAAAACCCTTGTAAGGTGGTCTTGGTAGATTTTTCCAATCCAATTTTTTTATTTGCAAGCCAGAGAGAGCAACTCTCATGATCCTAAAACTCACTTGAAATGTGCAAAACACATGAAACCCCTCTAATCCTGCCTCCACCTCTAATCCCGCCTCAAGCATTAATGTTCCACGCATTACAGGGGCTTTATCTTTAGGGATCCACCCTATTGGAATTGAGACATGATGCTGGAAACTTGGTTGTGGCAGAAACTTGGTTGTGGCAGAGCAACACTAAAGCTCAAGTATGATCTTAACATGAAAAACTCTAGCTAGGATTATTTGTGTATTGGGATTAACCCGTGACTATGTGTATACTTTCTTACTTGTTTACACTCAATTACACACAAAATTGAATGAAAATCCCTAATATAAACTACGCAAAAATGCATTAATGAACATTGCTCACCAAGTGTTTGACAAAATGTCAAGAACTATATTCTTAGGCAATTCCTGAAATCTTTCTCAGGTTTTCTTTCATTAGATTCAGAGAATATGTACAAACCAATCATATACCTTCACTCTCTAAATCTACACCGTGAAACAATGACTTCAGTCGAGCCACATAGTTCGACAGTTATCGGATGATTCCTTGAGTGCAAAGCAAACAGCTCACACACTCCACACTTTCTATCTTTCTATTATAACAACCACCAGGTCATGCTTGAGCTCACTTACAACCTCACACACGTACACTTAACTTATAATCTCACAAACTCACATAGCTAGCTATAGGATTGAAATACACTAGTTGTAGGATTCAAACTTCAAACTTGCTAGTTGCGTAATTAGCAACACTCCCTTTTAAGCTAGCAACAAGTTTGACACCTAGTAAATCCCTTAGATAACTAAGCTTTAGGTAGTGCCTTTGTGAAAATATCAGCAAGCTAATCTTCTGATATGCATAAGATCGAACTTATCTGCTTATCCTCTAAAGCACAGATGAAATGGAACTTCCTATTGATGTGCTTTTTGTTATGATGGAAAACATGATTCTTAGCCATTTCTGTAGCTGACATGTTTTCACAGAACATTTGAGTAGGCTCTCCTTGTTCTTCTCCAAAATCCTTAAGCACAAACCTTAACCAAATAACTAGTGATGTAGCCTCTACTGCACTCACATACTCAGCGTTTGCAATGGATGGAGCCACTGTGCTTTTGCTTCACTGATGCCCAAGAAAACACCCCACTCCCAAGTGTAAATGCATAACCTGATGTACTCTTTATGTCATCCTTATATCCTCCCTAATCACTGTCAAAAAATCCAATCAAGGTTGAAACTTTTCTCTTCTCATACTCAATCCCATAAGATAGAGTTCCTTGAATGTATCTTAAGACTTTTTTGGTAGTCCCTAGGTGTTTTCTTATAGGTCCACGCATAAACCTAGATAGTAGGCTTGCGGAATACATAATATCTGGCTTTTTTGCTGTCAAATAGAGTAGACTTCCCACTATTTCCTTATAAAGCTGCTCATCTGCAGCTTCATTACCATTTTCCTTTCTGAGTTTTTCTGCTTGAACTAGTGGAATCTCACTGGTTTGCAATCCTTAAGGCCAAACTTCTCAAGGAGGGTAGCAACATACTTCCTTTGATGAATGAAGATGCTATTATCTGATTGTATCACTCCCATCTCTAGATAGTGATGAGAAATCCCAAATCTCTCATCTCATACTTGCTTGAATTCTTGAATCAAGACATGTGAACTTCCAATGTAGATTATATCTTCCACATAGATAGACATGATTAGGGCTCCACCATCTTCATCAAACTTGATATAAAGGGTTTACTTATTTGTACTTCTCTTGAAATCACAACTCAAAAGTAGTAGGAATCAATTTCCCCATACTATGCTCTAGGTGTAATGGCATAAATCTCGAGGAAAAGTAAAATTGGGAAAAAAAAAATTAAAAGGAATTGACAATTTTGCCCTCGTAGGGTTTGATGTTGACTTTTGACTTGAATACTTTTCAGATAATTCGTGAGGACCATTATGTAAGCCTCAGAATTCTGAGTCTATAGACATGCGACATGCTGAAATTGGAGATTGCATAAGTTCGGTAAGGGTCAAAATTGGATAAGGGTATTTTGGTAATTTTTGCATGAGGAGTAGTTTGGTAACTTTTTTAAAAGGACCTAGGGTACTCTAGAAGATTCTCCATTTTTCCTTTCTCATCATTTTCACCGACCTACTATATGTATATATAAATGAGTGTATGTGTAATGGTGTGTTCGGTGGAGGGATACTGAAAAAGAGAAAACAAAGAAAAGAAAGGAGGGTGCCCAAGAAACAGAAAGAAAAAGGAGAGGATGAAACTAGGAGAAGATAAAGAAGAAGAAGAGGAGAAAATAAAGGAGTGAGAGAGGGGGGTAAGGGGGAGAAACACTAGAAGGAAAAACTAAACCAAAAATAGGAAAAATTGTCAATGGGCTCGTGTGAGCTATTGAGGCATTTTAGGTCGTAGTTACCATCACTAAATTTCTAGTGGAGTTCTAAGGAGTGTTCTAGGTAAAAACACCCCAGTTTTGACATAAGGAAACATAAAATATAGAGTTATTTTTTGGGCCGAAAGTTGGGAGTTTTGAGAAGATATAATTTTGTTTTGAGGTTTCAGAACTCTTACTGGGTGTGTTTCAAGTGTATGGGACATCGAAGGGATGAAAAATACTGAAAATTGAAGAAGATATGGCCAGATCGGGTCACCGGGTCGGGTGACTCGGAATTGCAGGCTCGCTCGAGGTTGCTGGCGACTGAGCCTACGACTGTAACTGCAGGCGCGTGAGGTCCAGTTTCAGGGAAGATGGATGGCACATGTAGACGCTTGGGCCACCATCTAGGAATCTGGCCAACAAGAAAGTTCTAGTATTTGATGTTACGAGTCTAGTTGTACAATTTTTGAGGCGATCATATATCGTCTCAGGATAGTTTTGACTGTTTGAAAGTTTATGCATTATTTTAATCCGTTTAAAATCTCAAAAACTTAAGGGATTGACATTGACACACGAGTTCATTTTGATGGTTAATAACCCTTAAAAGTGATTTTTGGTAGGCATTAATGGTCTCAGAGTTTACGGAAAGGCGTACAACTAGGTATCCGACTGTGTGGATGGTGTGTAGGTGAACTTTCTTTCCTTTAAAAATTATTATGCATGCATATTTAAATATTTTAAATGATTTTCTATGTATTTTTGATGATGTTCGGTTATTTATGATTTTTGGATGATTTTACGGGAATTAGTTTATGGCACGTTTTACGAGATTTGTGCTTGAGTTGTGTTTTGGGCTTAGGCCCCAATTTCAAATTGTGGATTTGATTTGTGAAATTGAAATGTGTTATAAATACATGATTTCTTGATATTCATAGTCCGAGTTGTTTGTTTCAGTTTGTAGAGTTGATATATGTGTTATAAATGTATTTCTCGATATTTGTGAAATATTATGTATATGGACTCAGTGAACAACCCTCCTTAGAGTTGGTTATAAGATGTTCAGATGTATAGAGCTTGGCTCCATTGATATTGAGGCTATGAAGCTAGTATGAGATGAATTCTTGTGCATGTACGGACGGTGCGTGAGTGCAATCCCCGGACATGGCCCAAAGGTCCACGTGTAGTTCCTGGGGGTGTTATGACAGTCTGGATGATGCTACGTGCAGTTTACAGACTGGGCTCTGATGGTGCCTAGTGAAATTCACGAGATTGTTTATATTGGCTGGTTTTTGAGGGTGTGTTTGTTATGTTTGGCGCTTATACGCAGTATCGCTGAGCAGACACTCGTATGCGGTAACCCCAAGTGGTTATATGACATGGTGACTAGTATTTAGGCATCAAGAAGGGTTTGACTGTATGTCTTTTATTGTGGTGATCTTGTGGTTGTTGTGATGACTTACTGATGACGTTTTTTTATGAAAAGTTCTTTTCACGTATTTCAATATTACGTGTTTATTATCCGTTTTATTGAGTTTAAATCGTTTTGGTGTATGCATGCATAGCTCTATAAAATGGAGGATAAAACTACTATGTTTTTTAATTTTGTTTCTAAAATATTATTTTATCCACTCACACGTTTTCATGGTTTTTGATAACCCTTCAGGGCATTGCACAAAAATCGAGGTTATTTAAGAGATAGAGACATGAGCTGAGAGGTATACGGGTATTCCTTGTCAGATAAGCATTGATGATAGTTTCAG
This sequence comes from Prinsepia uniflora, assembly GCA_032719365.1. Taxonomy (NCBI): domain Eukaryota; kingdom Viridiplantae; phylum Streptophyta; class Magnoliopsida; order Rosales; family Rosaceae; genus Prinsepia; species Prinsepia uniflora. Next base: position 22,941,469 of record CM064861.1, on the reverse strand, counting down.
TTTTTGTGTTTCTTGTTAGATAGGAGTAGGACTGTGTGTGGTTGTCAGAATGTTTTTAGGGATGAGTCCTATCAACTTGGTATAAAAGTAAAGTTGTTTTGAATTGTGTTGTCAACCCATGCCTCCAAGACACGAGCCTCGTGCACGGCTTGAGGAAGGGGACAAATGACAGGACCCTGTCTATAATCTCTCTCGATTACCGTGAGAGGACCTGCTAACAGGACCCATCCCAATCCCCCTGGATTATCGTGGGACGTGCCTGCTCTCGTTTGACACCACGTGTTAGACCAGGGGAAACTTGTCACCCGCTCAGAGTCCCTCTGAGTACGCCAGGATCGGCGCTGCCATGTGATATCTCGATCTCTGCTACAACCCTCATCCGCTATCAACTTGAAGGATATTAAAACCATAAAATCTATGAGTGGACAAAACAACAGTTTATAAAATCACTTATATCAAAAAGCATTTATACCCTTCACATAAAAGCATACATGCATCATAAAACAGTTATTTCAAATACTTTCTCAGTCAAAGTCAACATTCACGTCATCACTGACATCTGACACGTGTGAGACTTGACATGATGACGTCATCATCCCTGTCCTCTGTCCAGCTCGACCGGGATTCCTACAATCGGGTCACGCAGACCCACGGATCAGACCCGGTCGGTTCTTCCAACGCAGACCCACGTCAACAGTCGTTGCTTCCACGGATCCAAACCTTCAACAACGTCCAAAATTCCATTTTCAATTTTTGAACTAAAACTGGGTTTCGAGTTTACCTTTTCCCTTGGCTCCCTCCGCCGTCCACGACGGTTCTGTAGCCTCTTACAACGTCTCTCAGTCCCTCACTCACCCACAACCACTCTCTTGGCCTCAGACTGAAACAAATGGGCGAAGGGGAGTGATTTTGGGCTTTCAGGTTTGGTTGATCGAATGAAACAGATGAAGATGAAGGGGGTGGGTGCATGTATGTGGGGTGATAGGCAATGAATGAGTGACACTTGTCACTCATCCATTGGGCTTGACAAAAATATCTGAGGCCCACTCAAGAAAAAAGTCCACTCGTCTCGTAATTCTTGCAATAGTTCCCCGAACCTTCCGTGACCCTTATCTTTCTCGTCGACTGTCCGATTTCGACGTGTCGTCTGTCTACGGACTTCTATCGACTCGATCTATGTAATGGCCATCGGTCCATGTGCATTGGACTCCCCGGGTCAAAAGTTAACTTCTTACCCATGTCTAGGGGCAAAATCGTAATTTCACCCCGAACATCCGACGATCCTCAATTAATCCCTGATTAGCCTCGCTAATCCTCGATTAATAATTTGGGACGGCTCGTTACACCTGCTCCCGTCTAATAATAACATGGTAAAATGACCAAAATACCCTTAACTTGAGATAAATATATTTTCCGTGCCAGACAAGGGATACCTACCTCAGCCTACGTTAGGATAATCAGAGTATGCTAACCAACATGATGCCTCAGCCTCTCTACAACCTGCGTCCGCAACCAACCTGGAAGGTACCAAAACCATAAAAAACAATGAGTGGACAAAAATAAAGCTTTAAAAAAATATTTTCCGTAAAAATACCTTTAAACCCACAATTTTATAAAATATGCATGCATAAGCGAATATAAATTTTCTTTTAGATAAAACACTAAATCATAAAACCCTGGGTCCAACCCAAATCACATAAAACACATAAAATCCCTTGGCCCACATTTCCCTGAAAATCCCTGACTCCAGGTGTAACGACCCGTCCCGGAAGTCGGGATTAGGGAAGTGATTAGTGACAGATTAGCTGAGTTAATCGGTGGTCAGTTGGTTATTTTTGGACTTTGGGCGCGGAATGACGGTTTTGCCCATAGAACGGGCAAAAATGTTGATTTTTAGTTCGGGTGGTCAATTGGGCATTGACCGATGACCGTGACGTAGTTTGGGACGTCACGAATCCGTAGACAGGTGGCACGTCCGATTTGGGCAATCGGAGAAAAAGTTATGATGTTCGGAAGGTTGAGGGCATTTTCGTAATTTGGTTAAAAAGAGGGAAATTGTTGACTTTTTGTTTGACCCCTAGTTTTCATGCAAACCGAGGACCGTTAGATAGATCTCGACGTCCTGAGTACAACGACAGGCGGCATGTGTCGATTGGAGGTCGGACGGTTAAGTTAAGGGTCTAGGAACTCGAGGGGCAAAATGGTAAATTGTGCAATTAAGGGTAAAATGGTCATTGTGATTTCTGGGGATCTGTGCCCAGTTAGTGTGTGACAAGTGGCTGTTCTGGGGAGTTCTAACCACAAAGGAGTGGACACCTGTCCTTCTCTGGATGATGGTAGAACTCTACACCAATCAGTTTGAATGGGTTTAAATTGATTGTGCACGGTGAAGGAACAAAAACAGAGAACCCGTGTTGTATATTTGATTCCCTCACTCACAGTGATTGTTGGCCCTGAATTGTGAATAAGAATGGGAGGACGGACGATGAGGAATGTAGTGGTGGTGTTAAAGGGGACCGCCGTGTGCGGTGGTGGTAGCAAATGAGTTGAACCGTGAGCGCCTTACTGCGATTCAAATGCCACTTGATGATTCCTTCGTTACTGAGTGCTTTTATGTACAGAAAGGAGTTTCTGGAGTCGAAAGGAGTCGAGAGAGCTAAAAACCGATGCCCGCCATGGCTGGTGGCCGTGGAAACCCAAGACTGGTAAGTTCACAAGTAAAAAATGGCACCTTAAGCTTTGCGGGTTTTTACTGAAATTGGTTGATTAGAGCAGGTTTTGGATGTTTTTAGGATTCTTTTGGGCTTGGTAGGAAGAACGGAGATGGTCAGAGACATGACAACAGAGAAGGGGAAACTTCATGGTTTGAAGATTAATCGGGAAGGTAATTTCTGGCCTTTGTTTTTCACGTTGAGATCGTGGATTGATTAAGTAAGGTTGGACGAAGGTAATAAGCTGAAAAAGGAAAGGAATTGGATTGAAATTAGACAAAAACCACCCACGCCGGCTCAACTGGACCGGCCTGAACCCGGTTCGGCAAAGGTTGAAGATGAACAGTGCTGGGCGCGTGGCTTCCACGACAGCCCCTTTGGGCGGCGCGTGAGGGCGTCTGGGGCCCCTTTTGGGGAAGGTTCTAACACAACTTTTAAATTATTCGATGTAACGAACATTTTGGCACTAGTTTCGAGTCAATCAGATATCGTCTCGATATATTTCGGGCTGTCCGAAAGTTTTAGGCCTCGGTTAAAAATAGTTAAAAATATGGGAAAATTTTGGGGGTTTAGTATGAGTATCGTGAAGTAGTTAGTGACCTTATATTGGGATTTGGACAGGTTCGGAAAATCCGAGGATAGTGGAATGTCCGGGAACGGCGTAAGTGCGCGCGTATCGAGGCGACGTCGGAATGGTCTGTGAGTGGACCTTGCTTTCTAACTCTTGATGAATGCATATATATTTTTATATGTTTTCTATACGTAATTCTATGATTTGGTTTATGATCTTAATGCTTTACTGTTTTACACGTTTTTCGAGGAAATTACGGAAATTTACATTTTACGATAAGTTGATGGATATTGTGATTTGAACCTGGTTTTAATGATTTGATTTCGGGATTTGAAATACGATTTGATTCAAAGAAAGTAAAAGGATTTTGGAAAATGACTTCGGGCTTGAAGCCCAGTTCAGAAAAGTGGTTTTGAGAAATGTGATTTCGGGTTTTGGAATCGGAATTCCGGATGACGATTTGGAATTCGATTCGGGACTTGGAAGTGGATTCCGGGTTTGGGTTCGAAATGGTTATTTCGGATGCTGGCTTACGGAATGATGGTTGCGGACTCGGATCTGGAAAGGAGATGGATATGAGTTCTGGGTTTGGATTCGGGATCCTGATGAGATTGCGGATTCGGATTCGGAAATGGAAAATGGTTTTCAAATGGTTTGGATTGGATTTGCTGGATCTGGTTCTTGGGTTTAAAGACCCGGATTATGATTGACGGGGGACGGGCCCGGATTGGGTTTAAAGACCCGGATTGAGTTTAAAGACTCGGAAGTTTAAAGACTCGGATATATTGATATTTCCCCTATAGGCCTGTTGAGTTTAAAGACTCGGGAGTTTAAAGACTCGGATTATATTGAGGTCTGGATTGAGTTTAAAGACTCGGGAGTTTAAAGACTCGGATAGATCCAGCAGGTTCGATGAACGGAAATGTGGTATGGTTTTCAATCATAGTTTTCCGAGGTTTTGGGCTATGCCCGGATGAAATGGTTTTCGATGGTTTTGGGCTGAGGCCCGAGATTTGAGAAAAAGGAAAATGTGTTTGGTTTTCGTACATGGTTTTATGACATGAATTTGATATGCATGCATTGGTTTTTGAAACGGAGGGTATAAATGTTATTGTTTTATGAAATGTTTTTAAATATAAACTTTATTTTTGTCCACTCACAGTCTTTTCGTGTTTTCGATACCCTCCAGGTTGTTGCGGTGATGGCTGTTGGTTGAGAGAGACGGAGACATCACACCCGCGATCCACAGTAGTTCGGATGACTGGATTCGAGAATCCCTGATCCGACTTACGTGTTACATGGAGGTTAGACGTCAATCTGGCATTCGTGTCATGCGTAAGTCAGACGGGAGCAGGGTTTAGTCCCTAAATCTTGGGGGATTAGGGGTGGGCCCTGACACCAGGCCATTTGAAAACATTGAACACATCACAAGTAAGAAAGGCTAAACCTGGTCTCGCTGGTCCAACCAGCCCGCTAGTCTAGCTAGCCATATGTCAAACCTCATCAAGCTGGTCCAACTAGCCGTTAGTCCAACTAGCATCCCAACTGTACTACCAGTAGACGAGTACGGGTCCTGCGGAGTCCAACCACGTTAGCACGTGTGGAGTCCAACTCCAACTACGTCTGAGCCCGCCTCTAGGAATCCTCAAAGTCCAACTCTGGATATAGCGATCCAATCATCCGAGATTGACCAATCCAGAAAACAATATCCAAATCAAACACATTTTAACCCGGGCATCCGCCCAAAACAGCTTCCATCCCTGGGCACTAGCCCGAAACATATACCTCCGAGCACCAACCCAAATCCCGGTTTTCCAAAAACCAGCATAATATCCATAAATAACATCCACAATAATAACAATGTCAAATCATGCCATAAAACTAGTAAAAACATATAATTATGCATGCATCACATTTATCAAATAAAATGTCACTCACTACACCACCGCTCACCCGAATCTTGATCCGTAAATCAATTTAAAGCCTTCGAGACCTCCTAGCCTGTCAAAGTCAAACCTGGGGATCACTTACAATCCATATAAGTCCATATATGAAATCCCCAAAAACCCCAGAACTGAAAACGCGTCTTGAACACGATTTACGAGGAGAAAACCTCCAAAACGCTAACCAAACGTCCTCTGATCGACCTAAAACCACCACTATTGGATTCAGAATGTCGAAACATTTTACACAAGACTAATTTCACCTCAAAATTCGAGCCCACGCATCAACACGCGCCAGTCAAAGTTTCACCCACGCGGTCAACACTGACGACATCTGACATTTGACAGCCTTACCACGTGGGACACTCTAACACATGTTGCGTGGCACCTACTAATATCATCATGACGTCATTCCCTACCACGTCACCTCTAACAGCCACTAACTTATCTCCATGTGCCACCAACCAGTCTTAGCCACGTGGCCTGACTTGATGACGTGGACTGCCACATCATCATCGTCAACCTCCCGCTAGGTCAACCCGCGACCCTGTAACGGGTCATTTGACCCGAATTCCAAAACCGACTCTAACTTCTCCATTTCGAGTCCTTTTTCTACCATTCTTTCACCATTTTGTTCTTAGTCTACCCAGAAACCATCCTACAATGTTAAAATTGAGAAATCATACCTGAAATCTCCTGGTCAAGCTCGAAACCTCACGACCATGCTTCGAGCTTCCACCTGAGCTCCTCCCTGCGTCCATTCCTTCCCTTTTTCATTCCTACAAACTCGCAAGAGCTCAAAGAACACAACCCAAGATTCAGAATATAGTTCCAACGCCCCAAAATACAAAACCCAAAACCAACACACATGGGTTCACGGGTTACCTGGTTTTTGGGTTTTCCCGTTAGCCTCCATGGCTCTATGTCCCACCATCGTCTTTCTAAGCTTCACCCTCACTTTCTGTTTCCCTCAACCATAACCAGATGGTGGAGACAATGAAGAAATGGGATGAGAGTGGGTTTCAGGTATGTTTAACAAATGGAGTAGGGAGATGCATGAATGTGGGGATATGGACCAATGGGGTGAGTGACACTTATCACTCATCCTATGGTCCTCAAATAGATATTTTGGGTCCCACAATCAAATAAATCAAAGTCAACCCTTTTCGTAATATGTGCATCATAAAATCGCCTAAATTGGTCACTGGCTTGTAAAATCACCTCACGATGTCCAAATTCGATGTATCTCATGTCTACATAATCGCAATTTCGCGACCTACGCAACGTGCCTCGGTAAACGTACAAATAACCTCTCGAGTCAAAAGTCAACATTTTTCCCGTTCAAGGGCAAAATCATCCTTTTTCGTCGAATAATCTCGATAATATCCCGGTAATCCCGTAATTACGGGTCAGGTCGTTACAATAGAAATTTAGAAGGTGCAAACATTAAGAAAGCCCAACGATTGGGCGCAGTAGAATTTACGAGCGAAGGAAACCCATAAGAGGTGGAAGAGTGGCTTGCCCGTTTGGAAAGGATTTTTGAAGTTGCACGATGTCCGTGCAAGGATATGGTGTTGATCGCTATATTCCTGTTGAGTGGTTATGCATATTAGTGGTGGCATGGATTGCAAATGACGGGCTAAGATGCCACCATGTTGGCTTGAGAAATATTTCGAGATAGGTTCCTGGAACAGTTCCACCCCGCTCCCTTCGTGAATGTCGAGAGGTTGAGTTCCTGCGTTTGCAGTAGGTAAGTATGGCAGTGGGTTAGTATGAATAGAAATTTTTGAGTTTGTCTCGTTTTGCCCCAACATTTGTAGCCACTTAGACAGACAAGTGTCGACGATTTGAACTAAGTTAGGGGATGAAATTAGGGCCACTGTGACGGACGTATTATTTTCCACCCTTAGAGAAATGTTTAACGTTGCTGTAAGAGTTGAAGCGAGTTTTCCTGTATGGGGACAATCTACAAGTAGTGAGTGACGCCAAGGGATTCAAGAATATAATTCAGGGACTAGATTGGTGGAGCTTCATCCACGGCAACTGGTAGACAAAATGTTCGATCTACGCACACTCACGAGACATGTCCCAGAATGAGAGGTTAGCTGGGGATTTACATAGATTGGAGAGCTTTTCAACATTTTAACCCTGCACAACGGCCCAAAGAATTATTCACAAAACTAAACAGGAACATATATATTAATAAACTGACACTAGTAAGTAAGCTTAGTATTTTTCTCCTAAATTCATTCATAAAACCACACACCTGTAGCTCATTAGCTTAAACTGTCCGTCAGGAGGCACAAATGACAGAATTTGATTGGATTCCCAAGGGTGAAACTGAACACATGGATGGAATCTTACATCATCAAGAATTGAAGGGTTTGCAAATGAAAGAGTCAAATCCGGAACACCTGAGAGATGGGGCTTCACTTGAACTTCACTGTATATTGCGCACTTCACCAGGACCCCGTCCCTGAGCAGCATGTACACAACTTTAAGTACAAAACTTCGAGATATAATAATATGAAACATTCAATTATAACTAGTTAAGTAGATAGCATGACCAACTGATCTTTGAAATCCAGAACTAAGGCCAATTTTATCAAAGAACAGAAAAATACAATTGCATCAAATTCTTCAAAAAGATCAACAAAATTTCATTGCTAGAATATTTTGGGTCTGTTGATCTCTATGGAATGCAAGATGACGTTGCACTTGGAAGTGTGTCACTCATGTTGGAACTGTTTCCTGTCACTACACTTAACACCTTGTTAACTATATTTGGTGGAGCAATCATTTCTCTCAGAATATTAGGTTCTGTACCGAGAGGGAAGCCATTGTCAATCATCTCGTCCAGAAGTTGCAAATTTGAATTAAGATTTTGGTCATCATAATTAAAGCAACTCAATATGGAAAACATCGATAATATCTAATTATCAGCCATGAAGGGTAAGATGTTGAGCTTGTCACAGTGCTGGTAAAATTCTACATTGCAAGTGGTTCACATGACAATGACAGATATGGAGGGTAAAATTTGTCCTGACAAAAGGCACACCACCTTCTAGGGGAACGTTTAATTAAGACATTGGATGATAAGCATTCGATTATGAAATCAAAGTAGGCAGCAAGATTATAATTAAGAAAATTACGTTACATACGATCACAAAGTTATCTTTAATGAAGTCTTCATTCACGCCACCAAGATAATCTGAGACAACGTCAGCTACCCTGCAAAGGAACTACAAGTGATTGGTTAAAGTTCAAATATGTTCAGTACATACATGATACATGCATAATGATTAATGAACTCTTAAAAAGTAAAGCACATCCATCCACGATATTCACCTCAATGCCCATCAATGGTGGCATTTCAACTTGAAGTTTGTTACCCATCAGCCGAAGAGAAGAGCTTTAAAAGCCCAAATAAAAACCCAAAACTTAACCGAGCTGAAAAGCTTAAACCCAACCCATATTGGCAATTACCGGTTTAAGGCGCGGAGTATTGGACGATACGACACCGTAGTGGAGATGCAGCGGATTGGGAAGGTTTAAAGAGTGATTGAATGAGAGGCTGCAGAATGAAGGAGGAGTGTGGATGTAAAGAATTGAGAAATAGTGGTGGTGGGCCATACCCTCTTATCCTGACTGAATGTTCGAAGGAGAGACGCCAAGAGAAGATGAAAGAAGACGACGACGACGACATGAATATTTCAAAAACATTTCAGCGAACCCAAAAGACAGAGAGAAAGAAGAAGAAGAAGAAGGAAGTTGGTGTTGTGGTGGATTTCGAAGAAATATAAAGAGAGACAATGGCAAGGCTGGTGGCTGTTCAGCAGCAGAGACACCCTTCTTGCTCTATCCTCCCTCCTTCCTCTCTCTCTAACTTCAATGGCACCAAATTACGCTCTCAACTCCAGGTCCTCCCTCTCTCTTTGAGAAATGTGTGTTATTGTTTATGGGTTGGGATTGAAATTAGCTTTGCTCTGTTCACTCAATTTAACCCATTTCAATTTGAATGTCGGTGTGTAGCTCTACATGCATTTCTTAATTAGCACTTAGCACCCATCTATTATTGCAGTTTAAAAGAAGGGTCTCACAGCTAAAAGGAGGACTGCAAGTTACAGCTTCAAGTACAAAGAAGATTCTGATTATGGGGGGCACCAGATTCATTGGCGTGTTCTTGTCAAGACTCCTTATCAAAGAGGGTCATCAGGTAACTTGTCATTCCCTATCGTTTCTTTACTTTCCTTTTTTCATCATTTTCTCATTGTGACTTTGCTTCTAATTTCTTTAGACCATGTTATTGATATATTGGTTAATAAGAGCATCAAGTTTATTTTTGTAGGTGACTTTATTTACCAGAGGTAAAGCACCCATCACTCAACAGTTGCCAGGTGAATCCGATTCGGACTTCACAGATTTTTCTTCAAAGGTATAGATACTAATGATTTATAAATCCATGATTAACTTTACTTGAAATGCTTTCTTCCAAGCCATTTTCTAATGATCGTGTTTTGATAGATTTTGCACTTGAAAGGAGACAGAAAGGACTATGATTTTGTGAAGTCCAGCCTTTCAGCTAAAGGCTATGACGTTGTTTACGATATAAATGGTGTGCAGTCTTACATTTTGCCTATTTTCTTTGAATTTTGCACTAGAATAAAGTTTTAGTTTACTATAGGTTATGCTTCTGTTTTGTAATCTGTACTTCTATTGAAAATTTTCAGGACGAGAGGCGGAAGAAGCTGTGCCAATATTGGAGGGACTACCAAACTTAGAACAGTAAGAAAGCCTTCTGATGGATTTGGTTATACAATTAGTAAAGAAACTTAAAATTGTTCCTTTTGGTCATTGAATGTGGTTATCCAAGTATACTAACCTAGCGCACTGGCTATTCTTTTTTTTATGCTGGCTTCTTGCAAAACGGTTAAATGAATCAAGGCTGTCATAAGGGTATTGATCTGATCAAAATATTTAAATTATGGAAGATTTGCAAATTCTTTCATCCTTTCTGTCACAAAGATGGATAAGCGTGGTAGCCATTGAATATCTCGTTAAGTATAGATAAGCCCGGTTATTTTTGAGGAATGATATGAATGAGGAGAAGTTAGCTGATATAATTCATGCGCACAGAAGATCAATGTTTTCATTTCTTAAATATGATTCAGGTGTACAAAAGATCAATGTTTTGATGGTTATTTTGGATCGGATACATTGTTCTGACTTCTACGACTTAATTGAACACCAACATGGCACAGCGTATGCTTGAGTTTGAAAAGTGCAGTTATTTTCCCTACTACATAGTGGCAAACTTTGGATATCTAAGAATTCCACTGATGCTCAGGTACATATACTGCTCTTCAGCCGGTGTCTATCTCAAATCTGATCAGTTACCTCATTTTGAGGTATGTTTCAGGTCATACATGGCATTCATTTTGTTTTTGGAAAGTCATTTCTTTGTTCAGAGTGATGTTTAATGTAGGCTCAAGCACGAAACCGGGAAGGCATAAGATAATTACTTTTCCTCTTTGTTACTTTTTTTTTTTCTGCTTCCTATGTCATTTTATTTGTCTTTCCATAATTCTTAACTTGATGGCCTGTCCTGGTGATAGATCGATGCAGTTGATCCAAAGAGCAGGCACAAGGGAAAGCTTGAGACAGAGAGCTTACTCCAATCAAAGGGTGTTAATTGGACTTCTATAAGGCCAGTCTACATTTATGGACCATTGAATTACAACCCTGTTGAAGAGTGGTTTTTCCACCGGTTGAAGGCTGGCCGTCCCATCCCAGTTCCAAACTCAGGGATACAAATAACACAGCTTGGTCACGTTAAGGTTTGAGAATGTGGCAGTCCCAATGTACTTACATATTGCAGAAAGGTTAGAGTTTAATGTTATTTCGTACTGCAGGACTTAGCGACAGCCTTCATTAAGGTTCTTGGTAATGAAAAGGCCAGCAAAGAAGTATTCAACATCTCTGGAGAAAAATATGTCACCTTTGATGGATTAGCAAAAGCATGTGCAAAGGTAATGCTTGCTGATATAGTTTCTAGATATACAAGCCATTCAGTATCCGCTCACACTCAAGTTTCTCATTATATTTTTGCTTAGGCTGCCGGCTTCCCTGAGCCTGAGATCGTTCACTATAACCCTAAAAAGTTCGATTTTGGCAAGAAGAAGGCATTTCCATTCCGTGACCAGGTGAACATGGATCCGAGTTTCACGAGCTGAAAATGTGCTGGAACCTTATTTTAACCAACTTTGATCATGCTTCTGTTGTTTATGTGATGCAGCATTTCTTTGCATCGATTGACAAAGCGAAGAGCGTTCTTGGGTGGAAACCCGAATTTGACCTGGTGGAAGGTCTTGCAGACTCCTACAACTTAGACTTTGGTAGAGGAACATTCAGAAAAGAAGCTGATTTCTCGACAGATGATATCATCCTTGGAAAGAGTCTTGTTCTTCAAAGCTAAACCTCTTTGCTCCCTTGATTTGCATCTCCTCCCTTACTTAATTTCTTGTCCATTCCGAATCTCTCATTTGTCACATCTCAAATCTTTATTAGAATATAAATAATCCTTACACAAGGGTCTGCACTATATTTTTCCAATATTTTTTTTTTTTTTGTATTTTCTATGTTATCCTGCAAGCGTTTGTTGAAATTTCGGGTTGTAAGGAAATATCTTTATTGTATTTCTGAAATGCTAGTCAGCTAGTCAATTACCCAGCACATTATTGAAAATGAAACTCTGAACTGTGACGAATCCTCATTTGATTTTGATTTCTTTTGGTGAATCGTCCTTTGAATTGAAAACGTTACAATATGGGGTAAATTACATTATACTATCTTATGATTTATACCTTATAATAGAGTCATAATTAAGTTTTCAAATGTTATAATTTTTACCATAAACCCTTCAAATTGTTATACTTTGACTTCTGTATTAAAATTTCTATCAAATATGAAATAGGATTCACAATTTAAATAATAAAATATTAATTTTTTAAAAATTCAAAAAATTTACTTTCAGATAATAAAAATTAAAAAAAAGGTTTACAAATGTGCAAAAATAAAAAAAATTAAAAAATCTACAAAAATTATTTATGGATGAAAGTAATTTGTCTCTCTCCATCATCTTTATTTATTTTTACTAAGACCTTATTTCACAAAAACAAAATTAAAAATTAAAAAATGGAGAGAAACAAATTACTTTCATACATATATAATTTCTGTAAAATTTTTAAATTTTTAATCTGAAAGTAAATTTTTTGGTTTTTTTTTATCAAAACAAATAATTTTTATAAATTTAAATGAATATTTTATTTTTAAAATTATGGGTCATTTCAAATATGAAAAGGAAATTTAACAAATGGATCAAAGTGTAACGATTTGAAAAATTGAGGGTGAAATTTATAATATTTAAAAATTTAAATAACAAGATAATAAAGTATAATTTCTTTAAAATATTCTTCAAAGTATAAATATACGGAAATCAACCACCAAAGATGATTCAATGAATAAGTCATCAGCCCATTTTCTGTTTCTGGACCACTTTAGAATACGGGCTGGGATCTCTAACAAAAACATTTGGGCCAATTTTTGTGCCAAACATGTAAGCCTGCCTAGATTCCTAAAAGGCTAACATTTCTCCTCTATATTTTTTCAATTCACAAGAATACAAATTTTTATTTTTTTTTAGCAAAGATTCACAAGAATAAATTCAATCATATCCTTTTTTAAAGAAATAAAAAATATAATTAAATCATTTTTAGTTAAGGAAAATCTTGCATTTAAAAGTGAAATATTTTAAAATTTAATTTTAGGAATGAAGATATGACCTAATAAAAAACAGTGGGTTGCGTTAGAAGCAAAGAAATTAAATACGGATGGCTCCACCGTAGTCCTTGCACTTTAAGAAAACTTCCCATTTTAAAAATGGAAAAATAAATGACAAATGAAAATAGCTACAAATCAGACCCTCAAAATGGGGAAGCGCTAGAAGAATCCAAAGGATTTTGACCGTTAAAATCATGGATCCAAAATTTATGGAAAAAACAGATTCTCCAAGAATCTTAGATATTAGTCTTACTTGCGCTATTTTAGTGCCAAGTAAGTCAGGAATAGTCAATTAGTCCACACTAAAAAAAAGATTATCTAAAACAATTTACTATGAAGTTCAAAATATTATCCATAAATTAGATCTGGTCGGTTAGCGTTATCTCATGAAGTAGCGGACCCACCCCCTAATCTACTTCAACTGCCCCCACCCAACCTTAATCTTCCACAAACCAGACGAAAACGCGTCTTATTTTGGACCAACTAACAAAACCAGTAAATAATTATTTTGGACCAACTAACAAAACTGGAAAATATAGCAAAGAGACAATATTTGAAGTGAGTCGACATGTTATTTCCCTTGCATTTTGTGGGTACAGTAATATTGAATAGAAGAATTATATTATATATTAAATATTGATTTTATTATTTATAATTATTAAATCTGAAATCTTCTTATAACCTAATTATTAATTAGAAAAAAAAATACCTTACATATTGAGTGTCAATTTTATTATTTACAATACTCCAAGTCAAAATGTCTCTACATTTAATTATTTTTTTCAAAAAAGAAAAACGTATCTAGTTGTAAACAATAAAAAAAAATATCTAGTTGTAAACAATAGCCTATTTTTTAGTTGTAAAGAACATTACTTATAATGTCATCAGACTAACTCATTGAAGCTGCGTTGCTTCTAGGAGCGTCCACCGTCAGCCACGTGGCGAGAGGCGGTTCTCTACTTGTATGGTGCCATATGTAGTCACCTGATGTATTTGCTAGACACGTAAGAGGCACAATGGGCCCTGCTTTTAGAATACCCTAAAGTGAAGGGTGTTTGGGTAAAAGTTCGTTTATTTACGTGGTGAGGTGTAATTGTTGGCCCCCACCTTTAGTAATTTAGGCAACATTGAGTGCGCCACGTTGCGATAATGTCCACGTGGCTCCGAAACGGTTTCTTTTCGTGTGCTGAGATTAGTGGCTTAGTCTTCTTCGTTTGGTAAAGACAGAGCAACTCTGGTCGGTGGTGGTGCAAACATACGTAACTTATTTTGAATTACCTTTTCGCCCCTGATTTTCTATTTTTAATTTAAATCCTTGGAACTTTTTGTTTTATGCACCGCTTGTTCTAAAGAGAATTTGATGTCTTTGTAGTGAGATCCTTATATAAATAATCGAGGATATTTTTAGATATTTATGAAAATGGTAATTTTAAATGAAAAATAATTTATTATAACTAGTGCACAATATTTTTTCTAAATTTATTTTTCACAGTGAAAAAGATATTTTTGGGGAAGTAATAATAAATTAATATACCTAACACCAAAATTTACGTAACTACCATAAATACTCATGAAAAGGCCCACTAAATTTGTGATAATGGGAAATGGAAAGGTCATTATTGTCATATGAACATCAAAATGGTGGACGTGGAGGATTACACTATATTTTTGAATTAAAGCCCTTGTCATGCATTTAGTATTATCCACTGCAATAATCGTCACTTGCCCGCTATAACTGTCAAATTAAGTCCGACCATTGATTTGATTGTATTGAATCGTTGATTTTGAGTAGATAAAGCCTTCAAAAATTATAGGAAGAATATTCTTCCATATCGTTGAATGCGTATGGTTAAATATATGACTGATAGAGCACAAATCATTCATATTTAAGTACTTACCCGAAGCTCACTTTTTATCCATAATTAAACCGACCAATCCCATAATTTACTCCTCTTAAAAGTAAAGTAAAAAAATGAAAAATTACCCACCCCAAATCCTATATAAACCCTCCAACCCACTCCCCAACTCCATCACCACAACCTTGATGAGTTCAACGCAACTTCCTGCCTTCTAAACAAACACCAAAAATTTGCCTCCTTAATTAGTTTACACCCTTCTGACCAAAACCACCCAATTCCCAATCTCAACCACAATGGCTCCTACTCAAATGACCACCAACAACACCGTGATCGCCACCACCAAGCCTACCAGTGGGCCCAACAGGGCGTACGTGACCTTCTTGGCCGGTGCTGGTGACTATTGGAAAGGTGTTGTTGGCTTGGTGAAGGGCCTGAGAAAAGTGAAGAGCAAGTATCCTCTGGTGGTGGCCATGCTGCCGGACGTCCCGGAGGAGCACCGTCAGATCCTCATCTCTCAAGGCTGCATCTTGAGGGAGATTCAACCGGTGTACCCTCCGGCCAACCAGACTCAGTTCGCCATGGCCTACTACGTCATCAACTACTCCAAGCTTCGCATTTGGGAGGTAACGTACTAACGCGGTCTTGCATGTTTTGAAGTTTAAGGGTTACTACCACGTGTCCTGTGTCGGTCATTTTATAAACGGTTATTTTTTATTTCTGCAGTTTGTGGAGTACAGCAAGATGATCTATTTGGACGGGGACATCCAAGTTTTCGAGAACGTTGACCATCTGTTTGACTATCCTGATTCTTCCTTCTATGCTGTGATGGATTGCTTCTGTGAGAAAACTTGGAGCCACAGCCCACAGTACAAGATTGGGTACTGCCAGCAGTGCCCTAACAAGGTCCAGTGGGACCCTACTCTGGGCCCCAAGCCTCCACTTTATTTCAATGCTGGCATGTTTGTGTATGAGCCCAGCTTGCCTGTCTACCATGACCTCCTTAGAACCCTCCAGATTTCTCCCACCACCTTGTTTGCCGAGCAGGTAAATTAGTATCCATGTATTTTTCCACAATTGATTTTTTAACTAATATTTATATAATTAAATTAGTATGAATATATTCTTGGGGTTTCATGTTTTGCCAGGACTTTCTGAACGTGTATTTTAGGGATCAATACAAGCCCATCCCTTCAAATTACAATCTTGTCCTGGCCATGCTTTGGCGTCATCCTGAGAACATTCAACTTGACCAGGTCAAAGTTGTACATTACTGTGCTAATGTGAGTATCATAACAACTTCATTAGTCAATAACGCTGGATTTGGTGTTTTGTCAATATTGTATCATTTATTACAATTAATTTGTTGCTTAGGGGTCGAAGCCATGGAGGTACACCGGGAAGGAAGAGAACATGGAGAGGGAGGACATTAAGATGCTGGTGAAGAAATGGTGGGATATCTATGAGGATGAGTCATTGGACTACAAGAACTTCATGGCTTCACCGGAGGCTGGAAACGAGCAGGTGGACTTGCAGCTATTCAAGGAGGCGTTGTCGGAGGCCGGAGTTGTCAATTTCAGAACCGCCCCTTCTGCCGCTTGATTAGTGCCTGAGGTCCCTATAATTCAATGAAGAATCAAGTCTATATATAATCAAGTATATAGGGGTGTTTCTTTTTCGAAGAAAAAGTAGTACTGTACGGTTTTTTTGTCTTCCTAGGATTATTTTACTCGGAAGACACTTTTTTTTTAAGCCGATGTCAGGAGTTTGATGAGGAGCTTTTTGATTCCTCTGTTATTATTATTTTTGTTTTGGTTAATCATGTGTTTGAACAAAAAATTGGTTTGATTATATTTTAAAGTTATATTATCTGCTTCCTGTCACTTGCACCCTTTTATTTTTACCTAACCTGTGATCCAATCTATAAGGATTTTTCGGCTCAATTCGAAAGAATTTAACAAAGTCGAAATTATAAATGTTAATTTTGTTTTAATAAAACTTCTAAAAATAGCAGACAAAACACTTAAATAGATTCATATATCTTTAAATTAAAATATTAATTACACTTAAAAATTAAAACATAACAAGACGAGTTTGAAACTAATCTTTCTAAAAAAAAAAGAAAAAGAAATACCGTGAGCATCCCTTTGCTCACCTCTAACCACAAGCCGTTACACCGGCTAACCACAAACCGTACGTTACACCAGCTGACTGATACAATCGTCCACCACCGATCCATCCACACCCATCAAGATATATTTTTGGTGATGATAAGGCTCGATTGAGGTCTTGATTGATTTTGATCGGAGTTGCACCTATCAATGATTGAGGTTTTCGAATCAAAATTGCATATATATGTTTATATATAATTATCAAATCCATGAAATTGATTATCTTCTGTTATCAGATTTAGATTCCTTATTTCTTCTTCTTCAATTGTCAAACCCAGATTTTTTTCCAAGAAGTCTCCTTTTAAATTCTTTTCTCCTCTGTAATATGACTCAACGCTCACAGCCTCATCATCGATTTCAAAATCATCATCGAGAATTTAATTTGTAATTTATTTTATCCTATATTGTATGGGTAGGTTCATAATTATCATCTAGAAAAGAAAAAAAATAATGAGGCCTATTTCACATCTTAATGCCAACTTGTTTGCTTGAAACAAGTCTGCATTATTCTTGTAATTTTCTTGGTCGACAAGTACAACAAATTTGCTGCTTCCATACTGAGCTCTGTCTGCCTGTAAAAGTCTAATACAATTGTCAAATTGTGATTTCGAATCGGCCGTGCTGGCATTGTGACTTAGCTCTATGAAAGTCTTGAGGTTTTGGTCGGTCTGCTTCCTTGTTATGTCTATAGAAATCAAAGAAAGCTTGGCGTAGTCAGCTGAGGCAGTTCTTGGATCACTTTCCAAAATGCCCACACATTCTCTTGGGTGTTGGGTTTTGGAGAGAATGTAGGTTAGAGTTTCATTGGAGGCTCCAAAAGAGGGATGGATGAGAAGAGAAGCGACAAAAATTACAATATATATCAAAGAAGATGAGAGAGCTAGAATATCTTTTTGTTTTCTCTTTTTTGGTCGGGTTGAATGGGAGTGTGTTTCGGATTAGCCTTATCATTTGGTCTAGAAGCCCGTATGTTTGTGGGTACCCGTTAGGTCTGTTGACCAAAAACCCGACTTGATTTGTTCGTTGTGGGTCGTGGCCCGATCCGGCATGATAATTAGCGGATTGGATTTGGACTTATGATATTCAAACCCAATAGGCCAGAACTCGATAAGCTCAGTCCGATCTGTCTATATAAATCTGGCCCGTAAACTCGTGTATATAAACATATTATTAATTAAGAAATTGTAAAATTGTAAGAATAAAATAATAATAATAATAATTGTAAGAATAAAATAATAAGAATGATAATTGTTAGAACCATGCTAGTAGATGTAGGAATAAACAAACAGTTTACGAAATGGTACAGTTGTTTGATCCTGAAATGACCAACACGATGAGACCCGCTGGGGGTTCTGGGACCAGCCGCGTGGTGTTTCGGGTCCGCTGGGGCGTGGCCGTTCGGCGAGTATCCTGCAAGGACTAGACACCGGTGTGGTGCCGGCCGAAGGGGCTCCGATGCCTAAGTTAGTATCTGAGTGCCGAGAGGCAAGTAAATACAGTGCTCTGGATCGGTTCTTAGTGTCTTACCTTTGTGAAGGGTTTCAGGGTATTTATAGTAGCCATAACTGCGGTAGGTGGGCTACTGTTACGGGAGCAGGTGGTGCTTGGTGGCTGGGAGCCGTCTGACAAGCCCTGGATATCCGGAGGAGGCGCCAGCTGGAGTCCCAACCTGCCTCCGTCAGGGAGTTGGTGTGGTAGAGTTGGTTAGGTGACTGTCGCAGCCAGCTGTCGTCTGTTCACTGTCAGGTGCCGAATGGCGGGTCTGCAGTACGGTGCCGGTCGGCGGGCCGTGGGCCTTGAGGGTGCCGATCAGGCGATCGGTCGGCGGCCTTCCTGTCCCGGTGGGACCTGTGCTAGGGTGGTCGGTCGATATGGTATCAACAACAGTAGATTCTCTAAATTCTAAATTTTCAAAACACTTTAAATATTTCAATTAAAAGAATTGAATAAAAATACATGAGTTTTGGTATAGGTTTTTCTGCTTAACGATTCTATGTTTTTATTCAACATTAATATCTCCAACATGAGCTTTGGTATAGACAATGTATAAAGTTAAATTGTATTTCATGTAGTATTTGGGATTGATTAACTTAACACTCAATGATATATGTTAATGATTTTCAATATCATTATGTACTTTCTTTCTTTCTTATGATTTTCATTTTTTTTTCTAATTCCAAATTTTTTTGAATAAATAATTTCTAAAAGTCCAATTGAGCCCGATTCAAGTGGGCTTAATAAGCTCAGTCCATAAAGCCCGATAAAAGCCTAACTCAAATCCGACCCTACAAAGGGCATAGGTTTTCACATTTATGACTAAATCCGCCTAATTTGGCCCGATAATTTTTAATTTATGAACTAGGCTCAGCTCGGCCTAAACTTCAAAAATTTGGACTGAATTTACTCGATCCTACCCAATGATGATGGCTATTTTGGATTATGAATTAAGGAGAGATTAGTAGATTGTGTTGTATACCGACTTATTGAAACTTTTAAATGGCATTCAGTTCTAAATTTACGAATTTGTAGGTTTGTCAATATAGCGTTGAAAATTCCGGTGGTTTAAGAATTTTAGTAAGACTAGAATTCCAAATTCAACAGTTAAAAATTCTATTATGCCACTTATGTAATTAAGTATATTTTATAACCTTTCAACCCTATATTCTCCTTATTAGTTATATCTATTAATATTATTAATAAAACCGTTACCATCATATTTTCTTAAAAGTTTCTTTGAACTTCGCCAAAATCAAATTTACTTACCAAACAAACAAAAATCAATTTTAATCGTAATTCTAAATTCCATTTTAGGATACCACGTTTCCTCCCTACTCGAACTTCGAAGAGAGTAATTGGGTGGGATGCTATAAGATTCCAAAAATTGGGAGGTTTGGGAAAGATCGAGGTCGAGTAATTATCGCAATGGCGGAGCCACTATAAGTATATTAGTACATATATATTGGAGCCGAAAACAATATATTTATAACTCAATAGAACTAAAGTATAAGTTACGATACTGGCTCTATTCCAAATTCATTAAGTCTCTTTAGTAATTTATATTTATTCGTATAAACTTATTATTCGAAATGCCCTATGCAAACATTCAAGTGGCATTTCATCTCTTTAATTCTACATTTATATTATTCTTTTTCAACACCGTTAGTTACCGTTAAATTTACTTATGTGACAGTAATATTATAACTTCCCCCTTTTCAGGGTTCTTCTTCTTCCTCTTTTTCTAGACTCTTATTCTGCTTCTCGTTCTGGTCGACCTCCTCTTCTTCTGAGCTCTTCTTCTTCAAGAACGATTTCTCAAAAACTATGGTCTCTAAATTAAATCACCAAAGAAATAATTATTTTTCTTAAATTGTTCCGACATTGAATATTGTTGCTAAATTAGGGTCCTACTAGCAGCTCATAATTTTAGCGGGACAGGTTTGGAAGCTGTCACTGACCAATCCTGCTAAAAAGATTTAATGCCCACAAAGCCCTTTTTTGTACCCAGAAGAAGAAGGAGAACCGAGAAGGAGAAGGGCCTAGAAGAAGAAGAAGAAGAAGAAGGGATAATTTGGATTGAGCTTTAATTTTATAAAGAGAATCTTAATATAAAATCTGATAAAAGTCCTTAAGAATTTTGTTATACTATTCTTAACGGCAGCCAACGACAGTTGAATGAGAGTAATGAAATTAGAACAACGAAGGTCACATAATGCATCTTTTAGGTACATACAAAGTGAAACAAATTTTGTTTTAAATGTAACTTGAGATTGTGCGTCCTATTGTGGGTGTATTTCAAGTAATAATATAAAAATTAGACCAATAATAAAAAGAAAGATTGAAGTTATTTTTTTCTTTTGTGCTTTAATTTTTTTTAATTATTATATCAATATTACTCACTAATAAAATAAGTACTCAAGTTTGAGTGCACGAGTTGTCTTGTATACTTTTAAATACTCAACATAGATGATGCCACAATTATTTATTAAAAAAATAAATAACATATATGCCTATATTATTTCCATCAACCACTTATTATTATTTATGGCATTATAATTACATATACGATGTAGTGAGTGACCTGCTTCATACTTTTCCAATAAATGAGCGACCTATCAAGGAAGATACAGTATCCAGTAACTGAGCACCTTGTAAAGGGGCACCGAGCCCAATATGCATCATAATAGGCAGTTAAGTGCATAGGCCCATTGGCAGGAAACAATATGCCTTGGCCGGGAGCACCTTTGAGGTAGTGAAGGAGCCGATGTGCTGTGTCTAAATGATGCTTTCGAGGTTCTTGCATAAATTGACTAAGTGTGTTTACAACATAGGTGATTTCAGGTCTCGTTATTGTGAGATATATCAATCTCCCAATGAGGCGTCAGTAACGAGTAGGGTCTTTGAGAGGTTCACTACTAGTAGGTGTGAGTGCAACACTAGCTTCCATGGGAATTTTTTCAGGTTTTGGCACCAAAGAGTCCAACATCTTCTAGGATGTCTAGTGTGTATTTCCTTTGACAAACTGAAATCCCATCTCTAGACCGTGCAATTTCAATCCCTAGAAAATACTTCAACGGTCTGAGGTCCTTAATTTTAAACCAAGTAACGAGGGAGTGTTTAAGTTTACATATGGCGCCATCATAATTTCCAGTGATTATTATATCATCAACATATAACAAGATAACAGTAAAGGAATTATCACGGGGTTTTGTAAACATGGAATAGTCTGCCTTGGATTGAGTAAAGCCAATATGTTGTATAGTAGAAGAAAACTTACGGAACCAGCTCTGAGATGCCTGTTTGAGGCCATACAAGAATTTGTGGAGACGACATACAGTTCTCTCCCCCTGTCGTTGGAACCCAGGCGGTGGAAGCATGTATACCTCTTCATGAAGGTCCCCATAAAGGAAGGCGTTGTGGACATCCATTTGGTGGAGAGGCCATTTGCGAGTGGATCCAAGGGTGAGTAGACATCTAACAGTGATGAGCTTAGCAACATAGGCGAAGTTTTCTGTGTAATCGAGGCCCTCTCGTTGAGTGAAACCTTTAGCAACCAAGCAAGCTTTTTACCTCTCGATAGAACCATCCGAGTAATATTTGATCTTGAAAACCCAATGACAGCCAATCGGACGGTGGCCGATTGATAAAGGAACTAAAGACCAAGTGCAGTTTTCTTCAAGTGCTTTAATTTCAGAATTCATGGAAGAAATCCAATGAGGATTGTGTCGTGCCTCTTCATAAGTGCGGGGTTCAGCCAATTGAGAGATGTTATTGACAAAGTGTCTGTAAAGCTCAGAGAGAAAAGAGTGAGAGACATATTGATGGATGGGATACTGAGTACCATACGTGGCCGGAGAAGAAGACCCGGGGTCAAGCAGGGCAACATGGTGAGCCTGGTAATCTTTGAACCGTGAGGGGGGATGGATAGTGTGAGTGGATTTACAAAGGGGTGGAATAGCATGGGAAGGAGGTTGTAGGGACAATGTCGTAGAGTGTTGTTTGTGGCATCAAGAGAATGTGAGGAAGGATGTGAGAAGGTCTTGGAGTTGGGATTAAATGGGGGGGTGGGGGGGGGGGGGGGGGGGGGGGTGGGGTGTGAATCGGTTGTCGGTGAGTACGGGAGATAAGGGTTCTTGGGAGCTGGGTAAAGGTGGTGGTTCAGGGTTGTTTAAATTAAGGGGATTTTTGATGTTTAATGGAGATAAGGGTGGTGGGTCATGGAGGTTTGAATTAAAGGGAATTGGGATATTTGATGGAGATAATGTAACAGCCTGTCCCAAATTCTGGGATTAGATTAGTGATTTTAATCGGTGATTAGTTGAGCGAAATCAACCGGACGGTGTAAAATGACCGTTTTGCTCCTAGTCGTAGGTAAAATGTTGACTTTTGACCCGGGAGGTCTGATGGTCGAGGGCCGAGGACCGTTACATAGATCGGGTCGATACAAATACGTGGACAAACGACACACCGAAATACGTCGGACGAAAAAGTTATGGTCACGGGAAGTTCAATTGCACTATGCACACATTACGAGGTAAGGATTAGGTGGCAATATCTAATTGGGCAAATATTTAAGTGGGACCCATGGATGAGTGACAAATGTCACTCATCCCATTGTTGACTTCCCTAAAAAGTGGATCTAAACCATTAAAATATTATTGTTTTATTATTTTATAATTTCACTCATCTCTCATCTCCACCATTCATTATCTTCATCTCATCTGATCTCCCATCCTAGTCGTCCATATCATCATCAGCCATCACCCTTCGTCTGTGATATTTCTTTCCCACCCGAGCACCATTTTCATTCCCTCTAAAACAAACACACACATATACCACCTGTCAGGACCCGTCCCAAATCCCCCGGAATTAACGTGGGACGTGTCTGCTCATGCCCGACATGAAGTGTCAGACTAGGGATATTTCTGTCCTTAGCCCAACTGAGACTACCAGAGAGCGCCAGGATCTGGAGGAGGAGTGTGATGTCTCGGTCTCTGCTACATCCCGCATCCGCGATCAACCTGAAGGGCATTCAAAACATCAAAAGTCGTGAGTGGACAAAACAAAGAATTTGATAAAAACATTTCCATCAAAAAATATTTATGTCCTTCACTAAAAACATGCATGCATTCGAAACCATTTATCAAAGCAATTACAAAACCATGTGGGCCTTGGCTCGAAACATAAATCAAATCAATCATACGGGCTACTGCCCAAAACAAGACTAGTGGAACTCATCCCAAAACTAAATCAATAGGGACTCAGCCCAAATCCAGTACATGTGGGTCTCAGCCCAAAACCATGTCCAAAACATATCACACGGGGTCTCCACCCCAAAACCATTTTCCGAAACATAGGACCCGGGGTCTCAGCCCCAAAACCATAGCCAAAACATAGAACACGGGGTCTCCGCCCCAAATCACTTTCCATGAAATACAACCCATCCTCGGCGTCTCAGCTGGGTGAGATGCCAACTCGGGGCACACAACCCCTAGGGAACACATCCCCGATATATGTCATGATTCATCTCTATACTAGTGTGCACACCACTCAGGGTGTCACTCCGAGTCTACCCCCAATAATTCTCCGTCTGGGAGGCTCTATCTCTGGATCTAGTCCGAGCATCTCTCCGGAATCTGGTCCAGGACCACATCATAACTTCCACTCCTAGAACGGGCTCCCTATGGGGATACTCATTCTGGTATGTGGATCGTGACTCTCCAGGTCGATGTCTGGAGGAGACCAATCAAATCATGTTGGAGGGTTTATACATTTTCCAAATACGTTCTTTCTCAAAACATATTTCAACTGGGCCTCATACCCGATTCATCTCAACAGGATTCCTTGAATCCGATTCAAATCCATTTTCACAGGCATCAGCCTAAATCCACAGTTCAACAGGGTCTCATGCCCGAATTCTCATTTCATAACCCGAACTGGGACTCAAGTTCGATTTCACAATCAACTGGGCCTCTAGCCCGAGATTACAACTAATGGGGCCTCAAGCTCGAAACCAGAAATCAACGGGGCCTCAAGCCCAATTTCACAATCAACGGGGCCTTAAGCCCGATAATACAGTCAACGGGGCCTCAAGCCTGAGATTACAACCAACTGGGTCTCAAGCCCAAATTCGCCAACTAACGGGGCCCTCGGCCCGATCGTATAACTCAAATGGACCCTCGGCCCGATTTCTCATCAATTCAAATGGACTCCAAGTCTGAGAGTTTTTAAATAAAATGGGTCTCATGCCCGAGTTCATATTTCCAAATCCAAAACCCGTTCATTAAACCCTCGTTGAAAACAGAATACGTATAGACATGACATAAAACCGAAAACCTCGAAAAGCGTGCAAAATCCTAAGCTACCACAAACAAATGCACTTATGGCATCATAA
Source organism: Prinsepia uniflora (assembly GCA_032719365.1). Lineage (NCBI taxonomy): Eukaryota > Viridiplantae > Streptophyta > Magnoliopsida > Rosales > Rosaceae > Prinsepia > Prinsepia uniflora. The sequence continues at coordinate 22,916,487 of CM064861.1, read as the reverse complement.
AACATGTATTTAAAGATTTTACAAACATTTATGCATGCATAGATTTCGAAGGAAAGGTCCACTCACAGACCGTCCGAAGCCGCACCTCGATACGCGCGCCAAAACCTCTTTCCGGACCAATCGTCACCTCCGAGGTTCCCGAACCTGTCCAAATAATAATAGAATGTTACTAACTACTTAAATAACCCATCACTAAAGCCCTGTAAATTTCTGAAATTTTTTAACTATTTTTAAACCCGATCCTAAACTTTCGGACATCCCAAACTATATCGAAACGATGTCCAATTGACACGAAACTAGTCCCAAAATATTCGTTAAATCGAATAGATGATTTCACATGTTGGAACCACCCCCAAAAGGTGGCCCATGCACCCACATGTGCTGCCCAAAGGGGCTGCACCTGGGAGCCATGCGCCCACTGTAGATTGTCCATTTCCGAACCGGCCTGCCCGGTTCATTCTGTGCAGTCAGTCTGCCTGGATCGGCGTGACCAGTCCAAGGCTCTCCTCTCTCCATTTTTCGTCCAATTTCTTCATTTTCAATTCCAATCTTCCTATTTTGGTCCCTGATAGGTCCTCAAATAAGCATTATTTTATATTATTTTATACCCTTTATACTTGACTTTTAATATTAAAATATTAAATAAATAGATAAAATAATTTATTTTGTGTTATTTTTGTTTAAATAAATAAAGTTTGTATTTTGGAATATTTTGGCGAAAGAATCGTCTCGATTGGAATTATAACGAATAAATTATGGACGAAATTTGGTGAAAATATTAACTAATTTACATTTTAAATTAATTAGCTGCAGCCCATTTTTGCAGCCCAAAAAGAAAACCTTACAAGCCCAGCCCAGCAGAAAAAGAAAAAAGAAAAAAAAGCCCACTTCAGAGCAAGCTCAGGGCCCAATCCCCTTCAGCCTTACCCAAGCACGATTCGGCGCGCGCCTGCCGACCACGCTTCCAGGACTTCCTCGCGCGCTTGCCGAATTCTGCTTTTCCGCTTCAGCGACTACCCGCCGACAGTCCAGCTCCAGCTCAGCGCACATGTGTCGGCCACTTCCCTACTTTCCAGCCTCATCTGACCGAATCCTGCTCCCTTTTTCAGATGATCCCTGCCAGAAATCCACCAGCAGCATTTAAATGGATTTTTCTTGCTGTTTTTCAAGCTTTTCCTTTGTTTTAATATTTTTTATTGTAACTTTTATTTGGTTTTATTTATTTTTGTGTGTGTGTAATTAGCTTTTCCCCCTATAAATAGGGGTTCAATTCTTGTATTTGGGGAGTCCCCAATTAGTTTTATTCTTCCATTTCTTTCATTTTTCTTAGTTCTAGTTCTTAGTTAGTTCTTTTGTTTCTCTCTTTTGAGAGACATTTTTGGGGACCATTTTAACTTCTTGTAGATTTTCTTATTAATTAGCTTTCTTTTAATTCTTGTTCTTAATTTATGTTATTTTTATTTTTCTTAATTTCATTTCTTCTTTACTTTGTTCTTGTGATATTTCTTTGAGATCTCTTAAACACATTTTTATGCTTTCCTTAAGAAATACCTAGACCAAGTAATTCTAAGGCAATTCAAGAGTTTTAAGACCGAATTCCTCGTATTTCTTCTTCCATCTTCACAAGTTTCTTGCCGCTGTTCAGTGATTCTTGTGAAAATCCATACTTCTCTACTTAAATTCTTGTTATTGTTATTGGTTTTACTTATAATTCAATATATGTGTTGGTATTTTCTTTCTAACATTTGTAAGTAAGAATGCAATCTCCATGTGTTTTACTTTTTGAGTTTCTTTTACTTCATATGTTTTAGTACTTAAACTTCAATTCGAAACTAAATGTTGATCCGCTGTTCGGGACATTTAGAATAGAGTTGAAGAGATTTAATGTTTGATCGCTGTTCGGCGCATTAAATCACTTACTTAAGGTGAATCATATTGTAAGTAATAATCCGCTGTTCGGTGCATTTATAATATGAAAAATGTATGCATGTATTTGAGATGATTAAGGTATGATTTGGTGATTGGTTCAATATGAGCATGATGTTAGAGTGTTGGTAAAAATATGTGTTTGAAGAAAATTCACTAGTACAAAGGTTAAAGTAGAAGTAAAATTAAGTATTTAATTATTTTTACTTGTTTTATTTATTTTATATTTACAACTCTTTTTAAAACCCCCCTTTTCAATTTTTTATTCTTTTATTCTTTTATTCTTCTTTTCTACTTTTAGTTTATTATTCTTTGATTCTTTCATCTCTTTATTCTTTTATTCTTTAATACTTTTAGTTTATTATTCTTTGATTAATTAATTCTTTAATTCTTTAATTCTTTAATTCATTAATTCTTTAATTTGTTAATTCTTTTATTATTTAATTATTTAATTCATTAATGTATTCATTATTCATTTATTCATTACTCTTTCCCACTAACACATTATTAATGTTCCCTAATTTCCCCGGTTAAGAACGATCCCTATTTACCAATACTACATCTACACAAAAAGGGTTTAAATTGCACAATACTCAAATTACGTGTTTAATTTAATGCGTAGTTTGGGCGTAGTCAGTCCCAGGAACCTATTTATGAAATTAAAACACCTAAAAACCAACTAAAACCCACGGGTTCAATGTGTCCCTCACGGTTTAGTTTGCCCAGTTCTTCCCCAGGGCCTCCTCAGCCGTGAACCACCATTAAACTACCCTAATACCTTCCCAGCAACCTACTAATCATCCTCCAATCACCCAAAATCAACCATAATGTCCTAATCGAAATATTGGATTCAAAAACTCAAAGCCGATTCATACCTTCTCTCCACCATACAAGGCGGCTCAGCCGCCTCTTTCCACCATCTTCATCTTCATTGTCTTAGTCTCAGTCTCCCTCTCAGTCTTTGTCCCTCAGTTATCAAGGTAGGGGGTGATAAGGGGTGGTGTTTGTGCGAGATCGGGCTTTGGTTTGGACGAACAAGGAAATGGGTGAAGTGCATGAATACAATCTCAATGGGCAATGGATGAGTGACACTTGTCACTCATCCCTTGGGCCTGAGAAAATATCTGAGGCCCACTTGAGACAAAAGTCAATCCGTCTCGAACTTCGTGCAATAGTTCCTCGAAACTTTCGTGAATCGTAACTTCTCCGTTGAACGTCTGAATTCGATGTGCCGCCTGTCTACGGATTCGTATCTTCCCGATCTACGTAACGGTCCTCAGCGCTCAACCATCGGACCTCCCGGGTCAAAATTCAACTGTTTACCCCTTTTCAACTAAATTACCACAATACCCCCGAACTTCCGAACGTCATAACTTCTTCTTCGAACGTCAGAATTAGACATGCCTTCTGTCTATTAACTCTTGACGTCCCGAACTACGTCACAGTCATCGGCCAAAGTCCATTTGACCGCCTAAATGAAGAGTCAACGTTTCGCCCATTCTAGGGGCAAAATCATCATTTCGCCCTGAACTTCTGTTAATTCTCGTCTAATCTCCGATTAACCTTGCTAATCCGTCATTAATCCCTAATTAATCCCGATAATTCGGGACGGGTCGTTACACCACCTCACCACCATATTCATCTCTATGAGAAACCGTGAAAAAGTGACCTGAGAGTAACAAGGACGACGTGGTGATGGACGACGGACCACGGCACGGCGGTCCACGGCGAAGGTGAGTCAAAACCGAACCTGAGAACCCATTTTTGTTTTCAAAATAGCAAGTTTGAGTTTTGGATATGGTTTTGAGCTCCTTTTGATTCTAACATGACCTAGGGATAAGGACGACTATGTGGGGACCATTTACGCTGGGAATGAGTGGCTGGAATGGCAGTGAACGACAGAGGAAGTCGCCCTCCCCATTGTTCGATCGTGGAGGTATTATTTCGACCCGTTTTTCATGTTTTGAATGACTAGATCGATTGGGTTTGATGTTAGGAACCTATAGGAATTAAAATGGACATAAATGGATCGAAAATGAGAGGATTAGGACACTGAATCGGCCACGCCAGACCAGGCTGGTCCGGTCCGGTTCAAAACCAGTGAACCAGGTAGTTGGAGGTTGAAGACAGTGAATAGTATCAGGCACGTGGGGGCGCGTGACGTGTCTTTTGGGGATGACTTCAACATGACTTTTAATCTATTAGATGTAACGAACATTTTGAGACTGGTTCGTGTTGATCGGACACCATCTCGATATAGTTTGGGATGTCCGAAGGTTTAGGATCGAGTTTTAAAATAGTTAAAAATTCGAGGAAATTACGGGACTTCAATGAGAGGTTAATAAGGTAGTTAGTAACCCTCTAGTGTGATTTGGACAGGTTTGGGAGTCCCGGTGATGGTGTTTAGCCCGGGGAGAATTACGGCAAGCAAATCGAAGCGGCAGCTTAGGACGGTCTGTGAGTGGACCTTGATTTCTAAACTGTGATGCATGCATAAATGTTTTATATGGGTTATATATGTGATTCTATGATGATGATTTAGATGTTAGTGATTTATACGATTTCACGCATTTCGAGGCAATTTATGTGTTTGCACGTGATTTACTATTTTGCACTGATTCCACGTGCTTATGGTTTTAGAAATGGTTTAATGAAATAGTTTTGGATTTGATAAGGTAAACTCGGGCATGAGACCCATTTTTTTTGTAAACCCCAGGACTAGAAGTCCCTTTTTTGTCACGTTATCAGGCCAAGGGACCAATTGGTTCGTGAACTGATTTCGGATTTGAAAATATGGAATCAGGCACGAGACCCAGTTGATTTACGAACTCTCGGACTTGAAGTCCATTTGATTTAACAAGGTATCAGGCCAGAGGCCCAGTTGGTTTACGTATCGAGCTCGAGGCCCAGTTGGTTTGCGTATCGGGCTCAAGGCCTATTTGATTTATGAATCGAGCATGAGGCCCAGTTAGTTTACGAATCAGGCACGAGGCCCATTTGGTTTACAATATCAGGCACGAGGCCCATTTGGTTTATGAAATCGGGCACGAGGCCCATTTGGTTTACGAATCGGGCAGGAGACCCAGTTGGTATATGAATTCAGGCTTAGGGCCCAGTTATGGTTTACGATTGTGATTTTGGGTCGGGGACCCATAAATAGATTTCTGGTTCATGACGGTTTATGGGGACCTGGTATGAACCCTTAAAGGTTTTGAGAATGATTTCAAAATGGTTTTTGATATACCATCCTTATATATTATAGATTATCCTCCGAAGAGGGTCGTTGGCCTGGGTGAACCCCGAAGTAGTCACGGAGCACTAACTGAGTGGAGTCGCCCCCATTGGGTACCTTACTCTCAGGAAGGCTATTATGGATTATAACCCCCAAGGAGAGTTATTGATCTGCGGACATTGACCTGGGTGGACCAAGGGGATACTTGAGATTTGAGACCCCGGGTAGCACGCACGTAGCTTTAGATATCGTGACAGGATTGGTTATATGATATATATGATAAACATGATTTCTTGGATTTGCGAAATTGTATTTTATGATTGATAAATGGATTTGGGTTGAGATCCCACATATGTTTACTATGTTTATGGATTTGTGTAAATGGTTTTGGGCAGGGGCCCGTATGACTTGAATTTACGAAACTTGGGGCTGAGACCCTATTGATGGTTATTGAAACATATGTAGTTTGATAAATGGTTTTCCTATGCATGCATACTTTTTAGTGAAGGACATAAAAGTCTTTTATGAAATATGTTTTTATGAACTCTTTTATTTTAGTCCACTCACAGTCTTTTCTATTTTTCAACACCCTTCAGGTTGATTACGGATGCGGACTGTAGGAGAGACCGAGACATCACACTCCTCCATCGGATTCTGGCTTGCTCTGGAAGCCGGTCAGGCTAAAGGTTTAAATTTTCCCTAGTTTGACACTTCGTGTCAGACGGGATCACGACACATCCCGTGTTAATCCCAGAGGGATTGGGATGGGTTGTGACAGATAAGGGTGGTGGGTCAGGTAGGTTTGAATTTAGGGAAATGAGTCGTTGGGTGTGAGATGTGGGTCCCTAGATTGTGTGGCCTTGGGACTTTGGGGGGTAGCTGATGAATTTAGTGAGATATTTGATGGAGTGTGGTTGGGAGTTGGTGAAGATAAGACACCAAGTGTGGGTGAGGGACGCTCAATGGTGTCAGTTTGGTCCTCAATGGGTGATGTAGAAAAAGGAAAGTTATTTTCATGGAAAATTACATCACGAGATGTCAAAAATTTGTGGGTCTCTAAGTCATAAAGGCGATAACCATTTTGTCCCAAGGGATAGCCAATGAAGACGCACCGACGAACTTGAGCATCAAATTTTTGTTTGGGAAGGAGGTTGGTAGCATAGTATAAACAGCCAAAGACACATAGGTGGGAATAGTTAGGAAGTTTGTTGTGCAAAAGTTCATAGGGTGATTTGTGTTGGAGTAAAGGTGTAGGGAGACGGTTAATGAGGTAGCATTCATAGAGTTTTTCTGAAACTACAGATTTTTTATCATTCATGTGTGGCTGCTGTTGCGTGTTTGTAGGTGTTTATGGTGTGGGGTTGGGTGGCGGAAGGTGGTAGGTAGTGGTCGGTTTTTTGGTGGTGGAAGATGGTAGGGAAAGAGTCACCACTTAAGGGTGCTCTGATACCATGAAAGAATAGAGAATAGTTATTTGTATTCAAATGAATAATAGTGTTGTTCAATATACAAGTCTTATACAAAACTTATAATCTATTCTAGGAAAGTATAAAACCTATTCTGAGTAAGCTTCAATCTATTCCAAGTCAATGGACATCTATGGCTAATTACACTGATTTCTAGCAACATGCAAATCTCAATAGTTGACTTGATCTTTGTCTTTAACAAGGACTATATATTAAAGAGGTATTTTAAAAACATTGCAATGGACTGCATAACTAGCCACTTTGTTCTTTTAACATTTACTATTTCAAGTTTAACTAAGTTTTTTTAACCAAGGGTATATTTGTAAATCCTCTTTTCACATTTTTTGTTGTGCATTTCAAGTTGAGGCTAACAAATTTTGGGATATCATTGTGAGTTGTGATAACTTACGACATGTTTGTGTAATAAAAAAGATTTCATTTCGATCTTCAATTCCATGAGTTTTCAGGGATGATACCGAATCATAGATTGAATTTCTTGTGGATTTTTATAAACCAATTTTCATAAAACTTATTTCGGTTTTGAATTAATTTACAGAATGATTTTATTAAAATTTGTTGGCTTTGATTTTAGGAAATATTATGACACGACCCATCCCAATCCCTCCGGAATTAACGCGGAATGAGACATGCTCCCGTCTAACACACGTGTCACCCGAGGTAACACGCGGGCCCTATAAGGGATAACCTGAAATCCTAAGCCCAATGGACCTCCAGAGTGCCCCAGGATTAGCCGAGAAATGTGAGGTATCGGTCTCTGCTATAGCCCGCATCCGCTATCAACAACTTGAAAGACATTAAAAATCATTAAAAGATGTGAGTGGACGAAAATAAACAAGTTCATAAAACACATTTATAAAAAGACATTTATGCCCTTCACTTAAAACTATGCATGCATTCGAAAGCCAGTTAATTAATTATCATAGAACATTTATTAAACCAAAGTCATTTCCTTTTCTCAAATAATTTGGGCCTTAGCCCAAAACCGTAAATCCAAACATATGTGGGCCACTACCCAAATCCACAAATCCATAAACATAGTAATACCATTTCTTAAATCTAATAATTCATGTTTACCAAATACTTATCCTTGGCATCCCAGATGCCTAGCGTCCCAAACGCTTGACGTCCCAAATGTCATATCTCACGGTTTAAGTAACACATTCTACCCCGGGTCTCTCCGGGTCCATATCTCTGACATCTCAAATGTCTGACGTCCCAGACGTCTTGTCAGGACCCACCCCTAATCCCCTGGGATTAAGGGCTAAACCCCGATCCCGTCCAAGTTACGCATGACACGAAAGCTAAAAAAAACGTCCAACCTCCATGTGACACGTAAGTCAGACAAGGGATTTCCGATTCGACCGTCCAGAAATTCTGAACATCCCAGAGTGCACAACGTCTACTGTGGATTGTGCGTGTGATGTTTCCATCTCTCTCGACCGACAGCCCGCGCCGCAACAACCTGGAGGGTATTGAAAACACGAAAAGACTGTGAGTGGACAAAAATAAAGTTTAAGTTCAAAAACATTTATCAGAAAACAATAACAGTTATACCCTCCGTTTTAAAAACCAATGCATGCATATCCAGTTCATGTCACAAAACCATACACGAAAAACCAAACACATTTTCCTTTTCTCAAATCCCGGGCCTCAGCCCAAAACCATCAAAAACCATATCCTCCGGGCCACTGCCCAAAACATCAGAAAACCATTTTTATAAACCATCATCATCACATCTTAGTGAAATCCAAAACACATTTGAAACCACGTTCTCATCCATCGAACCTGCTGGATCTATCTGAGTCTTTAAACTCCCGAGTCTTTAAACTCAATAACCAGGCCTCAATAATCTGAGTCTTTAAACTCAACAGGCCTACGGGGGAAATATGAATATATCCGAGTCTTTAAACTCCCAAGTCTTTAAACTCAATCCGAGTCTTTAAACCCAATCCGGGCCCGTCCCCCGTAAATCATAATCCGGGTCTTTAAACCCAATAACCAAATCCAGCAAATCCAATCCAAACCGTTTGAAAACCACTTTCCATTCCAAATCCGAATCCGAATCCGCAATCTCATCAGGATCTCGAATCCAAAATCAGAATTCATATCCACCCCTTTTCCAGATCCGAGTTCCCAACCATCATTCCGTAAGCCGGCATCCGGAATAACCATTCCGAACCCAAACCCGGAAATCCATTTCAAGTCCCGAATCGTATCCCGAATCGTCACCCAGAATTCTGATTCCGAAACCCGAAATCACCTTTCAGAAAACCACTTTTGAACTGGCTTCAAGCCGAAAACCTTTTCCGAAATCCTTTTTCTTTCTTTTGAAATCGAATCGCAATTCACATCCCAAGACCAAACCATTAAAACCAGGTTTAAATCAGAATATTCATCAATTCTCGTAAAACGTGCAATACCGTTATTTTCTCGAAAAATGTGCCAAAACCATAAACCATCACAATCGTAAATCAAATCATAGAATTAAGTATAGAAAACATATAAAAACATATATGCATGCATCAATAGTTAGAAAGCAAAGTCCACTCACAGACCATTCCGACGTCGCCTCGATACCCGCACACTTACGCCGTTCCCAGCCATTTCGCTATCCTCGGCTTCCCCGAACCTGTTCAAATCTCATAACAAGGTTACTAACTACTCAATTAAGCTTCTACCAAAGCCCTGTATTTTTAACTATTTTTAACCGAGGCTTAAAACCTTCGGACATCCCGAAAACTATCGAGACGGTGTCCGATTGACTCGAAACCGGCGCCAAAATGTTAGTTACATTAAATACGTTAAAATCCATGTTGAAACCTTCCTCGAAAACTGAGCCACACGCCCACACGCGCCACCCAAAGGGCCTGCGCGTGGGCCTCACGCGCCTTACACTGTTCATCTTCAACCTTCGTTCAACCCGGTTTGAACCGGTTCAATCCAACCGATCTAGCCGTGAACCGGCGTTCACGGTTTCGTCCCATTTCTGGTTCATTTTGTGTCCTTTTGATTCCATTATGTTCGTCCCACTCTAACCCACCTATTCCACTATCTAATTCGTAACAAACAATACCAAAACTTACCGTCCAAAGCTCGAAAGAAAACTCGGAAATTCGAGTTTCTGTCTCCGGTCACCCATGGTCACCGTAGGACTCTAAGTCGATACCTAAGGTTCTTAACAACCTCCTAAAGCTAATAGGACTAAAATAACGGATCGAATCAACCTCAAAACCCACGAATTTCAGACTGAAGCAAACTGGAAAAATAGGGGACAATGAACGCTTACCCTTGCTCTGGCCTCTGCCGTGCTCCACTAAGTCCACACGACTCCTCTCAGGTCACTGAACACCACCACTCCTCCAATTTTGATGGTTTGATCAACTGGGGTGCACAGCCTTGCACGGTGTCCCTGCTCTGTTTCCTGATTTCCTCCTCCCTTAGCACCGTCCTTCATCCTTTCTAATTCTCTCAATCTCACTCAAACACACCAGCACTCACTTACTCAAACCCAGCAACAACAACTCTCACACAATTTCTGGAATTGATCGATTTTCTCTCACGGCCTCACTCTCCCTGTTTTTTCCTCTCTGTGAACAAAATGGGCGATTAGCAGCCGTGTATTATGTAACCGTGCACACACACAGACACACTGCTAGAACCCTCTAGGAGTCCCCCACGTGTCCTTCATCCAACGGTCCAACCCAAAAAATCTCCAATCTCTCAGGCCACATGTCCCCCTCCGATTACTCACAATTCCCAAGATACCAAAAGACCAAAATGCCCCTAAGTGTCCAAATTACCATTTTGCCCCTCCAACTTTACAGAACCATAACTTCACCGTCTAACGTCCGATGATAGCGTGCCGCTTGTCGTTGTACTCAGGACGTCGAGACCTATCTAACGGTCCTTGGTCTACGTGAAAATTCCTTGTCTTCCAAAAAGTCAACATTTTCCCTTTAATTTACCAAATTACGATTATGCCCTTAACCTTCCGAACATCATAACTTCCTCCTCGGATGTCGGAATCGGGCGTGCCACCTGTCTACATACTCGTGACGTCCCGAACTACGTCAAGGTCATCGGTCAATACCCAATTGACCGCCCGAATTAAAAGTCAACTTTTTGCCCGGTCCAAGGGCAAAATCGTCATTCTACGCTGACCGTCCAAAGTAACCCACTAACCACCGCTTAAGCTCATTAATCTGTCACTAATCACCGTCTTAATCCTAATTTCCAGGACGGGTCCTTACACGTGTAATCATAGCAATCCTACTTTTGAGTACGGTCCGGTCGCTCCATGCATTGATCCCTCGCAGACAATGCGCCGTGACTTCCCCAGTGTCCCAGACATCTGGAGGAGACCATCCACATATCCTCATCTAAGGATGGTAAATGGGAAACAACTTTAAAAAACCATTTTAAAACATCTCCAAATATCTCAAAGGGGCCATGCCCGGAATTTTCATAAATCCATCATAAATTCATAAATCCAAATCCATTTATCCAATATCCATAAATGGGTCCCCGACCTGAAATCACATTTATAAAATCACAACTGGGCCTCATGCTCGATTTCGTAAACCAACTGGGCCCCAGCCCGAATCATATAACTCAAATGGGTCTCTGCCCGATTTCTCATTAAATCAAATGGACCTCATGTCCGATAATTTCCAAATCAAATGGGTCTCATGCCCAAGTTCATCTTTTCAAATCCAAAACCATTTCATCAAACCATCACCGAAACCATAAGCATGTATAACCACAGTATAAAACCATAAACCTCGAAATACGTGCAAATACGTAAAAACCAAACATCATATTCATCATCATCACAAAAAACATAAAGCATATAAAACAGTTATGGATGCATCATATTTAGAAAACAAAAGTCCACTCATAGACAGTCCTAGCTTCAGCCTCGATACGCGTGCCATACGCCTTTCTGACTAATCCACCATCACTGGGACTTCTGATCCTATCCAATTCACACCTGAAGGTTACTAACCCTTCAAATAACCTCTCATTAAATCCCCGTAATTTTCTCAGATTTTTAAACAATTTTAAAATAGAACCTACACCTTCGAACATCCAAAACTACCCCGAAACGATGTTCGATCGAGTCGAAACCAGTTCCAAAATGTTCGTTACATCGAAAACATCAAAACACATGTTGACCTTATCCCCTAGAACTGCCCCACGAGCCCCCACACTCCGCCCTAAGGTGATGCGCGTGAAGCCCACGCGCCAGTTCACTGTTCATCTTCAACCTCCAATGAACCCGGTTCAGACCAGTTCACTGGTTTCTGGTTCGACCTAACCAGCGAGACTGGTTCTCAGCCGTTTCCAACCCATCTTCATCCCCGTTAAGTCCTATAGCTTCGTCCCAATGTTTCCTATCGATTTATGACTTCAAAACTGGAAAATAAGAATTGGGAATTACCTTCCAAATCGAAGAACAAGGAAGCCACCTTCCTCTGTCGTGGTATCACGATCCCGGCAACCTCTAGCTTCAGTTCCAAGCCCTCTCAGCTCCTTTCATCCTCCAAAACACATTCTAATCAATAAATTCGATCAATAACGTCCAATTCATGATTTATCATTTTCGAATTCAAACACGGAGTTTCGGTTCCTTACCTCTGAACTGGGCCACCGTGCACGACGGTTCAACCCGTTGCTACCATCTTCATCATCTTACCTCACTCTTCCTTTTTCATTCACACACCAAGTACAGATAATGAGGATTGAAGGGGCTACATGGAATGGGTTTGCACGGGGTCGAGAGGGTTCGCGGGTTTTTGGGAGAAATGAAGAAATGATCGATCGAAGAGGATAAAGACCCATTTAATTAGGGTATGGGCCTATCAAATGGGTGACTGTTGTCACTCATCTGGCGGGTCCTTCTAGAAGCTTCTCCACTCAAATCCTACCACGTGTCGGTTTTCTCGATTTATATGCAATAGTGACGTTTTCTGTTTTATACCCATAATTTTCCTGTTGAACCTCCGATTTCGACATGCCGATTGTCTATGCACTAGTAGCATCCTGATCTACATCACGGTCATCGATCAAAGTCCATTTGACCATCCGGGACAAAAGTCAACTTTTAGCCCAATCCCTAGGGCAAAATTGTCATTTCACTCAGTCCGTCTGCGATTCTCCGACTAATCCCCAATTAGTCACGCTAATCCACGATTAATCACTAATCTAATCCTGAAATTTAGGACGGGTCGTTACAAACTACCCCCCTTACAAAAATTTCGTACTCAAAATTTCAAACTCGTCCAATTCCACATCCCCACTGTGGAAAATCACGCTCTACTCAGGAGTCCACAATCGACCACACTTCCCAAGTCGATACCACCTAGCAGATGTTACTCAATGACGTCAGTAACTCAGACTGACACACTGAACACCACCTTGACAATCATACCACCTTGATACTCTTGTCAATTCTGGGATCCTATGAACAACCCTCAACTGTCACCGCTTAACTATACCACCTTGGTATCAGAGCTCAACTGTCATCTAGTCAATGGCATTACCTTGAAAACCCAATACTCGAGTCATGACACCAACCGCGACCCACATCGGATTCATACTAAGGGTACCTCGTACCAACTCCCTCAATGTAGCATAAGATCAACGGCAGAATCTCACCTCGCAGAGCCAAGCTAAAATATATGCCGTAGATTTATCGGCCTCGGTACTCACTTCAATTAAATCCCTCAGTGATCCATGCTGACTCAACTAGAGTCATAGAGCAGCCGCTCCATGCGAAGCAACCCGACCACTTACCTTATATGTGGTTATACGCACCACCAAATCGCTTAACCTGTGGGTACACCACCCACGTCTCGCTCTACCTGTGTGTAACTGGACCTTATCGAATACATGTCTAGTAGTGATAACACATATGCACTGTAGGGTTCCCTTAGTCATTCACAACTCTGAGCCCTCACTCACATCAATCATTAAACCCCACCAAATCACTCCAACCCAAACACACGGTATACAATGTCCAGTCCAAGTCCTCACCAACCCACTCCATCAGAAAGGTTCTAATCGGCATCGCTTCTATCACCATTACAACTGGTGCATCTCATGCACCCACGTATCTCAACTGCCAACAACATGTCTAGGGCCTACTCCAAGCGGTAACTCATTCAAGCCAACCAATGCATATGTCTATGCACCACGTCCTCCATCACCACTGATGCAAATCTAGGCATACGCAACATCCGCGCACCTACACCGCTCACACCATGGGTCCAACACGGCCAATCATGCTTCAATTCTAGAGCCTATCTTTCCAATCCTGTACCAGACAGATCACCACTCCAGGCCCACACACATCCTACTCATTTCTCGGCTATTCATCTTTTCCTAATTTCCACCCTAGGTATCGCCTTACTTACCCAATTTTGTCATACTTACCCTCACAAATGATCGGCTTCGAAAGGAAGCCAATCCCACCGACACACACATCCAAGACAGAGCAATTCTGACCCTACACATGACAGATCCTATATACCTTTCACATATCCAACCTCTCTCTTGTCATCTCACCAGCTAAAACACAAGATTCTTTAACTATCTCACAATACGATTATCCTCTGCTCCCTAGGGCTGATTGTAAGGCTCATCCATGTACATGTAATCTTGGGGGTATGCCCATCCCCCTTGATGACTTGGAACCGAATGAAAGTTTTCATAGAGCTCGTAGGCCCAACCTTGAGAAGAATAATAGCTATTCCACGATTCCATGTCCCTAACATGTAATAAAAAAAACGAAAAAGGTTATATACAAAACAAAAAGAAAAACCACTAAGTCAAATGAATCAAATAAAATGGACACCGTTGACGAACAAGTCCCCGGCAACGACGCCAAAAACTTGATAGAGATTTTACCAAGCACAAAAGATGTACTAGGAAAAACCTCTACGTGTAATAAACTTTGCAAGTGCACAAGACGTGTAGATAGTATAGATGCAAGCAAAGGTCGATCCCACGAAGACTTTCTCAATGATATCCAATTCTGTTTAACTCAATTGACTTAAGTGGAGTAATTAAAATGCAATGGGGGGTTTGTTATGTTTTATGAATGAAATAAATTAACTAATAATAACTAACTAAGTCGAGTTAGGGTTTCTATCCACCTTTACCAATTATAGTTCTGTTAGATTTCCTTGATTAGATTACTATACATGTATCTGAATTAAGTGCCCGTGCAGGGGTCCGGCTAAGGTTCACCCCACACATATTATCTTCTCTTAGATTGCATGTTTAAGCGTGATGTTCCCGCCCTTAAACAACTATTACCTATGGTGCGTGATAATGCATGAAACATAAAGAAGATTTAATGACACTACACTGTCCCTAGAAAAGTGATGTTCAGACCTAGGAAGTCATGAGTTTAGATTACGAATAAGATTCCCCCGCTTGAACGTGATGCCATAAATTGCAGGGTGAACACAAACATCAAGGTGATCCGTCAAGCAATTACATCGACAATTATACACAAATAAAGTAGCTAAGTTTATAAGCAAAAATTGAGTTCATGAAGCGCAGTAATCTAACAAATTCAGGCATTCATAGCAATCATAATCAAGAGCCAGAAATCAAACACGAACTAACATGGCTAGGGCTTCAAGTAACCCTAGCCCTAATTACACTACTCAAACATTATTGAATAAAACAAGCACATAATTAAAAGGTGCACAAATATAAATAAAGCAAGAAATAAAAAAAGGAAAATGATTAAAAGAGATGAAGGAAAACTCCCTCAAGGTAGATGTGCTGAATTTGAAGATGCTTGAATTATAAAGAGTGCTTGAATTAAATTACAAAACTCTAAACTAAGAACATGGATTGAAGTACGAATTTTGACAGAGTTTTGGGGACCTTCAAGAGGTAAATTCGGCCCCCCAAAACAATAAGAAAACATCTATTTATAACCCCAAACACCTGCCCTAACATCTCCCTCAAAAAAAAAAAGGGAAAACAGCCCCAAAACAAGGAGTTCCTCCTTGTTTTTGTGAAAAACCATAGTTAGCCGTTTTTTGTATCCTTCTTGTACAAGGAGTCCCTTTCCTTCCTTCTTTCCACTTCTTGACTTTATCTTTGACTAGGAATTCATTTAATGCTATCCTAAATCAGATTACATTGCCCTAAAATAAAGGAAACATGATAAATTGCGGCTAGGGAAGTTAATTAACCTTAGCCATGTACAAGATAGTTTCTTAATTTCCAAGAAACTTCCTTTTCCTTATTTCTTGCCTCTTTAACTTCAAGATCTGATTAGGAATATAATTAAGTCTTCTTATCCAAGTCAATCCATGTCATTCATCATTGAGAAAGGTAGGAAAATTCGTCCAAAGTTACTTGATGCATAAGTAAACCCCATAAAACACCTTTAACCGCATTTTGTGGGCTTCTAGGGGATAGGCCGTGACTTTTAGGGTCTTGGTGGATCTTGGTCATGTAAATGGGAGATGATGAGGCCCTTTATGAGTCCTTAAAGATTTAGCCTCGGAAAGATCACATTTCATTGTAAAACATGATTTAAACCTCAACTAAGCAATCTGCACAAACTTCACAAAAGAGATCATTTTCTCCTATTGTTTGAATGATTATAATCAAAAGATAAGTAAAAGGGATAAGAAATAACATTGAAATGATGCTTAATTTTTGACTTAGCAGAGTCGTTCTCTAAGCCCAACCAAACTCACTAGGTTTGTTCACGACCTCAATTGCACCATGCCTCACAATCACCAAAGCTGACATGACATGACCGGCTAATGGTCTTTACTCCGAAAAGTCGCCAAAGTCAAACTTCTCGCAGATTCATATTTCTGAACCATACATCATACACTAGGGTTCCCCCACTAGGGGCATCGACTAACTCCATTGTACTCATAATCTCCAAACCATCAATCACAACTAGGGCTCACACGAATTCGACTGCCTCTGCAGTATAGGCCACAATCTGACCGATCCCGCGGTCTCGACTTCACAGAGTTGCCAAATCCAATTCTCAATCCCTAATAGTCCCTGACTAGGGTTTCCCATCTTCGGGCCATCTATCATACTCTAGGGTTTCTCGAACCTAGATGCTTATAGTAGCACCACAAATCTAACATCGCTTGATCGAACCATTGGATGGTCATCGTACTGCAAATTTGTCAAAAGCAACCCTATCCTGGTCGAATCACACTAACGCACGGCGTATCGAGAAAAAACATCCTCTTTCCACGATTTATTTCTACTAACTATCTTACTCTATGGCCCAAACTTTCAGGTTAATGACGAGCTGTTCCTCGTAAAGACCTCACATTCTGGGCACAAACGCAAGTGCAACCTCGCTCTGACTGCAATAACCTTGCTCCGGAATTAGAGAAACATATGCAAACTTTGTACTGATACCATCTTGACACGCCCCATCCTAATCCCCCTGGGATTAACGCAGGATGATACATGCGCCCGTCTCACACACGTGCCACCCGAGGTAACACGCGGGTCAGATAAGGGATAACCCGAAATTCTGAGCCCAATGGGCCTCCAGAGTGCGCCAGGATCAGCCAAGGAATGTGAGATATCAGTCTCTGTTATAGCCCGCATCCGCTATAAACAACCTGAAGGGCATTAAAAACCATTAAAAGCTGTAAGTGGATGAAAATAAACAATTTCATAAAACACATTCATAAAAAGAAATTTATGCCCTTTACAAAAAACTATGCATGCATTCGAAAGCCAGTTAATTAAATATCATAGAACATTTATAAAAAACAAAGTTATTTCCTTTTCTAAAATAATTTGGGCTTTAGCCCAAAACCGTAAATCCAAACAAATGTGGGCCACTGCCCAAATCCACAAATTCATAAACACAGAAATACCATTTCATAAATCCAATAATTCATTTTTACCAAATACTCATCCTTGGCATCCTAGATGCCTAGCGTCCCAGACGCTTGACGTCTCAGACGTCATATCTCACGGTCTAAGCAACACGTGCTACTCGCGGTCTCTCCGGATCCATATCTTTGACATCCCAAATGTCTGACGTCCCAAACGTCTAATCATAGTAATCCTGCTCTTGAGTACGGTCCGGTCGATCCATACATTGATCCCTCGCAGGCAATGCGCCGTGACTTCCCCAATGTCCCAGACATCTCCAAATATCTCAAGGGGGCCATGCCTGAAATTTTCATAAATCCATCATAAATTCATAAATCCAAATCCATTTATCCAATATCCATAAATGAGTCCCCGAACCGAAATCACATTTATAAATCACAATTGGGCCTCATGCTCGATTTCGTAAACCAACTGGGCCCCCAGCCCGATCATATAACTCAAATGGGTCTCAGTCCGATTTCTCATTAAATCAAATGGACCTCATGTCCGATAGTTTCCAAATCAAATAGGTCTCATGCTCGAGTTCATCTTTTCAAATCCAAAACCATTTCATCAAACCATTACCGAAACCATAAGCACGTATAACCACAGTATAAAACCATAAACCTCAAAATACGTGCAAATATGTAAAACTAGCCCCTTGGGCCGGGCCGAGTCGGGCTTATTAAATAATTTTTTAATTTATGGGCTGGGTCGGGCAATCTTACTTACATATATAAAAGTCCTTGAGCTTTATCGGGTCGGGCTTTGGTCGGGCTTTTATCGGGCTTTTCGGGTCGGGCCTACTAAGCCCACTTGGGTCGGGTTTATGTGGGCTTTTGCAATAAACTATTTATCAAATTTTAAAGTTACAAAAAAATATATGAATATGAAAAAAAATATTAATAATGGAAAAAATTACACAAGGGTGCAAAAACGTGGTCTCGTTAAAACTTTACCTTAAAAACCCTTACAAAACTGCTCAAGAGTACCCAACTAGAGAGAAGAATGAGAAGTGAAAGTAAGCGTAAAGGGAAGAATGAGGTTGAGAGATAAGAGAGATTGTGTTGAGTGAGTGTGTGTTTGTGAGATATTGAGATATGAGTTTTGAACTTCGAGAGTTGGGAGAGAGATAATGCAGTTCATGAGGAGAATCAGAACGTGGAAAGGGTTAGGGTTGAGTGAAATTTATTTAAGTAGGTGGACATAGGGTTAGCTGGTTAGGGTTTGTATTAGGTATTGGCCATTGATTTTTCTAAAATAAATTAGGTGGACTTGGGGTTGAGATTTGGATTTGGGCTGAAATATTAATATTAAAAATGGGTTAGGTATTAATTCTTAAATAATAAGAATTTTATATATTCGGGCTTATGGGCCGGGTTTATATGGGCGGGTCGGGCTGGGCTTACCGGGCTTTATCAGGCTTGGGCCTATCGGGCCTATCGGGTTTGAACACCATAGGCCCAACCCAGCCCGCTAACTCTCGGGCCGGGCTTTTGTCCACCGGGCCTATCGGGCCTCCATAAGCCCATGGGCTTTTGGGCCAAATGGTGAAGGCTACGTAAAACCAAACATCATATTCATCATCATCACAAAACACATATATAAAACATATAAAACAGTTATGCATGCATTATATTTAGAAAACAAAAGTCCACCCACAGACCGTCCTAACTTCCGCCTCGATACGTATGCCAAACGCCTTTCCAGCTAATCCACCATCGTCGGGACTTCCGATCTTGTCCAATTCACACCCGAAGGTTACTAACACTTCCAATAACCTCTCATTAAATCCCCGTAATTTTTCCAAACTTTAAACCTTTTTAAAATAGAACCTAAACCTTCGAACATTCAAAACTACCCCGAAACGATGTCTGATCGACTCAAAACCAGTCCCACAATGTTCGTTACATCGAAAACATCAAAACACAGGTTAACCTCATCCCCCAGAACTGCCCCATGCGCTGCCCAAAAGTGCTGCGCGTGAAGCCCACGCACTGTTGCACTATTTATCTTCAACCTCCAGTGAACCCGATTCAGACCGGTTCATTGGTTTCCAGTTTGACCGAATCGACGAGACCGGTTCTCAGTCGTTTCCAACCCATTTTCATCCCCATTAAGTCCTATAGCTTCGTCCCAATGTTTCCTATCGATTTATGACTTCAAAACTAGAAAATAATAACTGGGAATTACCTTCCAAATCGAAGAAAATGGCAGCCACCATCCTCCGTCGTGTTATCACGATCCCAGCCACCTCCAGCCTCAGTTCCAAGCCCTCTGAGCTCCTTTCATCCTCCAAAACACATTCCAATCAATAAATTCGATCAACAACGTTGAATTCACGATTTACCATTTTCGAATTCAAACACGGAGGTTCAGTCCCTTACCTCCGAACTGGGCCACCGTGCACGACAATTCAACGCGTTGCTACCATCTTCATTGTCCCACCTCAATCTTCTGTTTTCATTCACACACCAAGTATAGATAATGAGGATTGAAGGGGCTACATGGAATGGGTTTGCACGGGGTCGAGAGGGTTCGCGGGTTTTTGGGAGAAATGAAGAAATGATCAATCGAAGAGGATAAGGACCCATTTAATTGGGGTCTGGGCCTATCAGATAGGTGACACTTGTCACTCATCTGATGGGTCCTTCCAGAAGCTACCCCACTCAAATCCTGCCACGTGTCAGTTTTCTTGATTTTTGTGCAATAGTGTCGTTTTCCGTTTTAGATCCATAACTTTCCCTTCGAATATCCGATTTCGACGTACCGCTTGTCTAAGGACTCGTAATGTCTCGATTTACGTCAGGGTCATCAATCAAAGTCCATTTAACCATGAGGGTCAAAAGTCAACTTTTCGCCTAATCCCAGGGGCAAAATCGTCATTTCACTCAGTCCGTCCGCGATTCTCCGACTAATCCTCGATTAGTCCCGCTAATCCACGATTAATCACTAATTTAATCTTGAAATTCGAGACGGGTCTTTACATATTATTTCAAAATCTGAGGTTTTTCAATGAGTTCTAAAATCGATTATGAACTTCGTTTCTTTGAAATTTCTCTAATCTTTGTTTTTTTTTCCATTTGGGTTCGTCAAGTATTATGACTTGTTGAACTTGAATTGATTAATTATTCAAGTTTGTTTTTTCATCAAGTGCTTCTGAGTATACACTAGTTTGAATCAGAATCCTACTTGAGCTGCTGCAAATAAAGATGCACAAAAGAGTTTAGGCGGTTTGCTTCGTTTAAAGGTTGTAAAGGATAAGGCTTTCCTTGAACAATGTTTTTGGGTATTAAGCTATGTATTGTTTATATTGTTTTCTTTGAATTATTACTATTTCTATTAAATGATGATAATTCTTATGCTCACACACCATCACCTAGAACTAGTACAAGGCTGTCTACAACGATAGAGCCTCTGCGTGCTTAGGGTGTCACTTGTGTGATTGTGATCTTTGAAGGGTGTATGTGAATGGTGTGACAAAACCCCTCCCGAGAACATTTTGATAACCGAGTCTGGTCCTGTTCCCGTATGACAAAGCAACCGAAGTTCCAAGAACGCCCTTAACACTTGTAAGACAAGGGATGTCCATACTAACTCCAACTCATGCATCTGCCTGTCATTCAACTCCGATCTTCATGCAATGTCCTGGAGGGTCAACAAAGCCATTGAAAATGTGAGTGGACAAAATTAAGCATTTAAAAATACATTTTGAAAACTATTTTTTTTACCCTCTAATTATAACACATGCATGCTATTTCAATTCAAATCACATCATGAATCGTGGGACCCACAAATCATCAAAAAATCGTGTCTCACACTTCTTTCAAATCCCTATTTATCTATCATATCAATAAACCTGGAACTCATTAGCAATAACCAATCCAAAATCTATCATTGACTTTCCCGAGCATCAGCCGTCTAGGAAACACCCCGAGTTTTAGCTGTCTGTGAACAATTATAATGACCATAGTGATAACCTCGAGTATCAGTCGTGTGAAAACACCTCTAACTTAGGCTGCCTGGGAAACAACAGTAACCCTAAGTTTTGGTCGTCTTGGAAACACCCTTAACTTCGACCGTTTGGAAACTCATTACAACCACATTAAAAACCATCCAGGGATTAAACCCAAAACCTTTCTTTCAAAACAAATCCTTAACTTAAAACCAAGTCAAAACACTCTTGAAATCGAGCCTGAGCCTGGAACGCAGTTTCAGCAATATCTGTGTCTAAAACTAGTTAAAATACCCAGAAAATCATTTCGAATCATCATTCAAATTATTGCAACTCAGATCATCCAATTAAACATTTAAAATATTTAAATATGCATGCATCAAGGTTTATAAAACAAATATCCACTCATACACGATCCAAGCAGCTCAATTTCGAACTGTACGCTCCTGAAAAATGTAACATAACACTTCAGACACATAAAACTATCCTGAGACTAGACCTTATCATTTGGCCTAGAAACTCATAGGCTTGTGGGTACCCACTAGATTCATTAACCAAACGCCCAACCCAACCCGTTGTGGATTGTGGCCCAACCCGGCCCGATAGTTAGCGGGCTGGATTTGGGCTTATGGTATTCAAACCCAATAGGCCCAAATTCGGTAAGTTTGGCCCGACTCACCCATATAAATCCACCATGTGAGCCTGTGTATATAAACATATTATTAATTAGGAAATTTTAAGAAAAAATGATAATAATTATAATTGTAAGAATTAAATAATAATAATAATGATAATTGTTGGACCCATTCTAGTAGATGTAGGAATAAACAAACGCATTAGGAAATGATACAGTGGTTTCTCTAAATTCTGAATTTTCAACAAGCTTTAAATATTTCAATTAAAAGAATTAAATAAAAAAAACATGAGTTTTGATATAAGTTTCCATTTTTAACAATTCTATGTTTTATTCAACATTAATATCCCTAACATGAGCTTTGGTACATGCAGTGTATAAAGTTAAATTGTATTTCATGTAGTCTCTGAGATTGATTAGCTTAATACTTAAAGATATATGTTAATGATTTTCAATACCATGATGTACTTTCTTTCTTTCTTTCTTTCTTATGATTTTCAATTTTTTTCCAACTCCAAATTTTTTTGAATAAGTAACGTCTAAAAGTCCAATTAACCCAAACTCAAGTGGGTTTAGTAAGCCCGACTCGTAAAGCTGGATAAAAATTCGACCCAAATCTGACCTGTCAAAGAGTATCAGATTTCATATTTATGACCAGCCCACCAGCCCGGTAATTTTTAATTTATGAACTAGGCTCAGCCCAGTCTGGTCCAAGCTCAAAAAATTTGGATCAGGCATGCCCGATCCGACCCCAATGACGAGGGAAATTCAGGATGATATCCGATTAACTCAAAATCTGCGCCAAAATATCAGTAACATCAAAAACATCAAAAAACATGTTGGTCGCATCTTGAGACAAGGCCTGCACAAGTCACCCCTAATCTCTTACCGGGTCGACCTGCAGATTTGCACGTAGAACTTGACCCGACGAGCCAACCCAGTTCAAAAATCGTTCAAACTCAACCTATCAGGACTCATCCCAAATCCCCCCGGGATTAACGCAGGACGCGCCTGATACCGTCTGACAGGAAGTGTCAGACAAGGGAAAATTCCGACTTTAGCCCACTCGGGGCTTCAGAGAGCGCCAGGATCCAGAGGAGGTTGTCTCGGTCTCTACTACAGCCCGCATCTGCAATCAACCTGAAGGGCATTCAAAATATTGAAAGTTGTGAGTGGACAAAACAAAAAATTTATAAAAACATTTTCACAAAAAGACATATTTATGCCCTTCACTAAAAATCTTGCATGCATACAAAAACCATTTATCCAAAATAACCATTAGGGACTTGGCCCAAAATCGTAAATGAAACCAATCATACGGGCCACTGCTCAAATCCATGGGGGACTCAGCCCAAAACTAGTATATATCACATAACATATATATATAACATATAACCAATCCTGTCACGGTTTCCAAAGCTACGTGCGTGCTACCCGTGGTCTCAAATCCCAAGTCTCCCCAGGGTCCACCCAGGTCAATGTCCGCAGATCAATGACCCTCCCCGAGGGTTATAATCCATAAGCCTTCCTGAGAGTAAGGTACCCAACGGGGGTGACTCTACTCAATTAGTGCTCCATGACTACTCCGGGGTCCACCCAGGCCAACGACCCTCCCCGGAGGAGACAATCCATAAAATAAAGGATGGTATATGAAATTCCATTTCGAAATCATTCTTAAAATCTTTCAAAGTGTTCATGCCCGGTTCCATAAACCGTCATGAAACCAAAAATCCATTTAAGGTCTCCGACCCGAAATCATAAACGTAAACCAACTGGGCCTTCAGCCCGAACTCATGACTCAACTGAGAAGTGAGCCCGATATCTCAGGGTCAGTCATGATTCCTAATTGTAGTGATGCGTGCAACCATACGTCCAGGACCGCTCTCAATCCTAGTATGTCGCTGTGAACAAATCAACCGACACGCGACCACCTCTAGATCATGGTGCACACATTACCGATCGATCTCCTGAACCGTCAGTACTCTGAAGTCGAACCTCCAGTGGCTTCTCGACAAAGGAACGTGCATCGTGACCTCTCTGGAAGGAACACATCCCAGTCCGGAGGCGAGCGTCGTGTCGTCCGTCGCCGTGTACACATCACTTGTCGCGACCCCGACTCAGACCCGTAGGTCATCAATAGGGCCTTATGACCGAGACAAAACCAAATGGGTCTCATGCCCGAGTTTACCTTTTCAAATCCAAATCCATTTCATTAAACCGAAACCACAAACACGCATAAGCATCGTATAAAACAGAAAACCTCAAAATACGTGCAAATACGTAAACACATACAAATGAAATCATGTCATCACAAAACATATTCATAAACTCATAAAAAAAATTTATACGTGCATCAATTTAGAAAAAAAGGTCCACTCACAGACCGTCAGAGCTGCCGCCTCGATAAGCGCACCATATGCCTCTCCCGAGCCAATCACCGTCTCCGGGGTTCCTAAACCTGTCCAAATCGTAATAAAGGGTTACTAACTACTTAAATTACCCCTCATTAAAGTCCCCTAATTTTTTGGGACTTTTAGCTATTTTTAAACCCGATCCTAAACCTTCGAACATCCTGAACTATATCGAAACGATGTCCGATTAACTCGAAACCAGTCCCAAAATGTTCGTTACATCGATTAGATGATTTAATGTGTCGGAAGTACCCCCAAATTATGCTTCACATGCCCCTACACGCGGCATGAGTGCCCTGCGCATGAAAGTCAGGCGCAATACTGTTCACTGTCTTCTTCTGTGGGAAAACTGGTCTGGTCCGATTCAACTTGAAACTCCGGTCTGGCTAGACCGGCGTGATCGGTCCAAGCCCATTTCTTCCTCATTTTCGGTCCATTTCCTCCCATTTCAATCCTAATCTCTTAGTCTCAATCCTAGGAACCTAACCATGTAAATAGAACGAAGGAAAACCCCCTAGCACCCCCTGGTTCGATTTCCCCATTCACGACCCAAATTTCCAGTTTATCCCCTGGGCCGTTCGGCCGTCTTCCACCATCCAAATCTATTCCATAATGATTATACTAACCCTATAATCACATTACAATCCACTGAAAACAACCACAACGTTCGAAAGTAAGGATTTGAATTTGAAATGTAACGGGGTTCGGGTTTACCTCTGTTTTGGGCTTCCTCCGCTGTCCATGGCGGTTCTGATGCTCTCACTGTTGCCGTCTAGTCCCTCAGCCACTCTCTGTCTCATTCTCAGATCGAACCATGTGAGGGGAAGGGATTGGAGTTGTGGTCGATGGGGTTTGTACAAAATGGGGAAGGTTTCGGGTTTGGTTTGGATGAACAAACAAATGGGGTAAAATGTATGAATGAAGGGAAAAGGGGCAATGGATGGGTGGCACTTGTCACTCATCCATTGGGCCACTTCAAAAGATCTGGGCCCACTTGAGCACAAAAGTCCACTTTCGCCTCTTAAAACGTACTGCCGTAAATGGTACCTCGAAACTTCCGTGAACCGTAACTTTTTCGTCGAATGTCCGATTTTGACGTGTCGTCTGTCTACAGACTCGTATTGACCCGATCTACGTAACAATCCTCGGCCCTCGGCCATCGGACCTCCCAAGTCAAAATTTAACTTTTTGCCCTCGTTTAGGGGCAAAATCGTAATTTCGCCCTGAACGTCGGTTAATCCTCGGCTAATCCCCGATTAGCCTCACTAATTTGTAATTAAGTCTTAATTAATCCTAAAATCAGGGACGAGTCATTCCGCAACCAATTTTCATGTTTTAACCCTTAATTGAGTTATAATCGATCCCAGCAGTAAGCCTATGATCATAGAACAAGAGAATTTCACCTCAAAATCTCAACCTGATTTCCTTGATTTTGGAAAATTTTTTAACCTTCAATCACAAGCCTTCCCATAACAAAGCTTGCCAATTTCTAGTTCAAAATGATCATAGGAACTCAAATAATATTTTTTTGGACGGGGTTTCGACTTGGAGACCTTAAAACTATATGTGAATCATTCTGTATATTTCGTTGCAGAATGTTAGGTACCTATAAGTAGTACGTTCGCAACAAGACATGTCCTGAAGGCTCTATAGCGGAGGCATGCATTGCAAACGAGTTACTTACATTTTACGCAATGTACCTTCAAAATATTGAAATGTCTTTTAATAGGACCCCGCGCAACGACGATGGTGATCAATGTCTGGAGACTCTATTTGTATTTACCCAACCCGCAAGATCGTTTGGCAATGATCCAGTCTCAAAGTCCTTTACCAATAGCGACATGGCAGTGGGTCATTGGTTCATAGTGAAAAACTATGGCGAAGTCTAGCCTTTTCACGATCAGCACGAGACATTGATGAAGGCCTAACATGGATGAAATTATCGGAAATATCGGTCGAAATTTTGCCGAAATATCGAAAAATCCGGTCGGTGACAACTAAAGGGGGTGAAGGAAATTTGCCGAAATATCGAAGAATTTTCCTGTTTTGAGCCCAAAGATCCCTTTCTGGGATCAAAACGATGAAGATGAACTATTAATTTGTGAAAATTAGACATAAAACGAAGTATTTTGAGTCGGGTCATGTCATCGGGTCGGAAAACCCAAGATGCAGACCCGCTGGAGGAAGATGACTGTTAGTTTTTATAATTATATATTATACGTTGCTTAAATTTAAAATAAGGTTGGCTAGCCAAGTTGGCTTTGTATTTTATTTCTTCACTGGGGGTCCAGGGTTCGACCCCACTTGTTGATAATTGTTAATTAATTTCTTTTTTTATCCATCTTTTCCAAATTTTCAACAAACTTTGGCCTTTTTTTTTAATTTTATTTTTCCAATTTTAAATATATCCATTCCTTCCAATGTTTAAACAAAGTTTGTCCTTTATATTTAAGATTTTATATTATTATTTATCGTCAGAATCATATTTCATCATATTATTTATCATGTATTTATTATATCAAAATCATTTTTATAATTTTATTAGTCTTATGTAACCATTATTGAATACTTAAGTTTTTCCCAAAGTTTCATTAAAACATTTCAACTTTTAAATTAAATTTTCGTTATTTTTGTTGACCGTAAACGATATCGATATTTAGAGCGGGATATCCGTAAATTTGGCTAGCGACATATCTGTCTATATCGATATTTCAATTCTTGATGCCCAATAACCTTCCAATTGGGATCAGAGGAAATGGACAAGCAATTGTTTCCACATTGGTTTTTCGCACATGTAAGTCAAATATTGTATTAAATTATTTTTAAATGAACCAGACTAACTTTTTGTATTTTCGTATCAAATGGCACATTTGAGAGCTGATACAGAGTTTACGGTAAATTGTTAAGTGTGGTAGAGGTGCTTTATGCGGACCGCAAGGTAGTGGTCTTGTTCAAGTGGCATTGGTTCGATATGGACTCAAGTTCCCCAAGAATGATCATCAAAGATCATTTATGTACCTTTGTCAACACAAACAACGGGTGGTTTGAGAATGATCCATACATCCTAATTAGTACAGCAAAACAAAGTTTTCTACGTTGATGATCCAAAAGCTGGTGCATGTTGTAAAGTAGTTGAGATGGTGAAGCATAGAAACATATGAGACTTGGATGACCGGCATCATGAAGATGGTGAAGAAACATAACATGATGAAGTTTTTTACTGGGAGGATTCCTCAGAACCCGCCCTAAGCGTGGAAGGAGTGCGCACCGATGATCTCACCCTACCAGTTGCGATTGATGGCATTTTTATTGATCTCGTTACCTTAGAACCAATTGAAATTGATATTGAGGAAACAACTAGTACGTATAGCTCGGATTATGAGGGTGATTGGGAAGGTCGATAGTGAAACCGATATTGATTAATAGCTGTCCATAAAATATTTAATTTATATGTCACATATTTAATTTTATATTTGCTACTATTATTTTGTATTTCTAATTATAGATTGATTAAAAATATATTGATGTTAATTATATTGTTTGAGCCTGGTCATAAATCTTGATCAAATAAAACCAATAAATAAGGCCCGCGACGGAGAAAGTCACATTAGACTTAAATTCAATCATGAATCAAATTATAGCATATTGGCCAAGAATGACCATAAAGCTTGGTTGTAAAATGTTGGTTGGCGGCCTACTTCTCTGGCCTTGGTTGAAAAAATTGAGCCCACCCACCACTTCCCTTTCACCTCTTCTCATGTATGATATGTAGTAGTTGACATGGGTGAAAAGTTAAGGGTGATAATAATATGTGGTTTAAATGTCTAGGTCAGCTAGAAATTTAGGCCAAATATAGCCAAAAACCGAACCCAAGAAATGTGACCAAGGTGACCTGGCCAAGGTGAGAAAGGTGACCAAGGTGACTTGGCCAATGTGAGAAATGTGACCAAGGTGACCTGGCCAATGTGAGAAAGGTGACCTGGCCAAGGTGAGAAAGGTGACCAAAGTAGCCCGGCCAAGGTGAGAAAGGTGACCAAAGTGACCTGGCCAAGGTAGGAAAGGTGACCAAGGTGACCTAGCCAAGGTGGGAAATGTGACCAAAGTGACCTGGCCAAGGTGAGAAAGGTGGCCAATGTGACTCGACCAAGACATGTTCACATTTTCCGTTGAATTAGATTGACCTTGATAGTTGAATTCTTGGTCGGGTCGACCATGTAATTCAATTCTCAGCCGGGTGACATGGTCGACCTTAGTAATCAATTCTCGGTCAATTCTCGACCGGGTCGACCGTAGTAAAAACACTTGGTCGGGTCGACCTGAGTAGAAATCTTCGGTCGGGTTGACCATGTAGTCTTATTTTCGACCAAGTTGTATGGCTTTTAGACCAAGAAGTAAAGTAGTGATCACTAATGGTCTAATAACACTTAATCAAATTGGGGTTGGGTCTTTGTTTTACTAAATCTAATATTTGACCTAACCTAAGCTTAAAAGAAATTATGGATGTCGGACGAGTTCTCATCAACCCATACCCGACCTTGATTCTCAAACGATCGAAATAGGAAATAAATCAAATCATGATAATGTCAACCTAAAATCTTCCCAAGAGAAAAAGGTTTCGAACGGATCTCAATTAATCATTTCGGTATCAATCCAACCTTGAATCAAGTCGAATTAACGAGGCAATTTTTTCCGATCCAACTTGGAAGGATTCGAATGGCTTAACTTAGAAAGATTTGGATGGCTCAACTTGAAAATATTTGGGTGGCTCGACTTGGAAGGATTTAGGGTGTGGCTCAACAAGGAAGGCTTTCAAGTCAGAAGGGTGGAGGTGAAGCATGGCCAATTCGTGGGTTAGTTGAACCCTATAAATAGCCAAGGTGAAGAAGAGAAAGGACATCCACATCAACACACATACTTACTCCTAATCTTGAACCTTTCAATTCCTAGACTAGAATTTCATTCAAAATTTAGTGTAGCCTAGTTCTTCAAATTTTAGAGTAAGTTTATTTTTAAAAGTACCTTTAATTACTTGTTTCAAACTCAAGTTTATTTTTATTTAATCGTTATTTTGTTTCAAGTTCATTTTATTTTCATTTATTTAACAGTTTTATTTAATCTCTTAATTAATCTTAGTTTATTAATCTTGTCTTTAATTTAATTATTGTTTTTCTTTTAAGTATTAATTTATTACGTTTATGTTCAATTTTCTTAGGAAAAATTAGTTCTTTTCCGATTTAATTCTTGCACTTGCATCACATTCATCCCATCGTGAAATCTAATATATATATATATATATATATATATATATATATATATATATAAGTTCAAAACCTAACACCCTTGACCCCGAGGAAGTGAAAGAATCCAGACCAAGAATAGGTTCCTTACTTGGTCGCACAATCGTAAAGTTAGAAGTCAACCTTAGAGACACACCCAACATTTACAATTCCATTCAAGCCATTTGGTGGCCGAGTGGTGGCATGATAAGCACATATTTCATCACCTTTTTATCTCAATTTCCTTTTCATTTTACTTTGTTATATCCTTAATCTTACAATTTCTAACTTGTTTTAATGTTTTTAGGTACCAACCCAAAAATGTGGAGTAAAGAGGTTAAATTGGAGTAAAACCACACAAACTATCAAGAATGGGCCAAGACTTATAAAGATTGGATCAAGATTCATCAAGATGGGTCAACACTATGTCCATATGGGCAAGAAGGCTCAAGATTATCCCACTTCCACGGACCATTGTGAACGCCTCAGATAGAATCAGAATGTGAGTAAGGTATGGTTGGAAATCTCTAGAAGCCTAGTTTCCAATGGTTCAAGAATTACTCAAATCAGAGTCCTACAGCCACGGGAATTCTTGTTTTGGGGAGGCATAGTCAGTATGCGCGGGAATGATTACTTGTTCTACTAGGAATTGAAGCCTTGCACGTTTTCCAGCTGTTCCATCTTCTAAAATTCCAGCAAGCAACCCAAATTCCAAGTAAATTAAGGAGAAGAATTTCCCCTTTTAATTAGGATTTGTTTTCCCTTTTTAAATTAGGAGTTTTTATTACCTTTTTAATTAAGTTTTGTATTTAGTCTTTCATTAGGATTTAGAAACCTTTTATCTTTAGGACTTTAATTTAATTAGTTTAATCATTTTCCTTTTAGAATTAAATTGTGAACTCATATTTATTTAAGGATTAATTTTCTCCTATAAATAGAGAGGCTTAGGTTATTTGTAAGGGTCGCTCATTATTTACACCAAAACTTTGCTTAAACCAATTTTCCCTTTTTAATAAATTCGAGATTTCTTGTGCAAAAAATAAACTACACCATCCTCCATAATTCACCAATCCTCCATTGACATATAAGGAGTATTCCTGAGTGTCTCACCAAGAGTGTCGAACCACCTAGCATCTATAAGGCGTATTCCCGAGGATTCAAAGTGTAACTCAACCTCTTAACCCCATAGTTTTCTATTTGTATTTGAATATCGTGTTTATTGGATTGATCATTAATTTTATTATGGTTCTATATTTTATATTGATTTCAATAATTTTTCATCCTATGTTTATGCTTAATGCTTGATTAGATATAGGGCGTATTCCCGAGTCTAGATCATTGAAAGTTTATAAGGCATATTCTCGAGCACATACTTAAGATAATGTACATGTATTTCATTAAACTAAGGTTTTGGAATTTCGTTGATTATGGAAATTGGTATGATTTATGAATGAGTTAGGTTAAAGATGAGTTGACCATGTAAATATTAGATTAGATTAGTTTAGGTTTAGTTTAATTACTTAGAACTTTAAAAATCAATCTTTAACCCCAATTAACTAATCAAACGACAATCATGCTTAGGTATCCTCAATCCCCAGTCCAGAACGATCCCTATTTACCAATGCTACATCTACAAAAAAGGGTTTTTAATTGCATACATTTCTTTAAGTGTTGAGTGTGACTTTGTGTTTACTTTAATACTTAATTTTTGCGTATCATGGCACGCCTACACATTTATTTGAAGAAATACCAAAAACCCTTCTATCGGCTTGATAAGTCAAATTGAAGGAAATATATATATATATATATATATATATATATAACAATTAGTATTAATATATAATTAATCTTGCCCGGCTAACATCCATTGAGCAAGACCATACAAGCCCGGCGAATTAGTGTAATTCGCCGAACAAGGTTAATAGATTTTTTTTTTTTTTTTTTTTTTGGTTTTTGTCAAATACAGTTAATGTTAATATATATATTTATATATATATATATTAATATAGATATATGTATTTATTAATGTTAATTATATGTATTTGGTGATTATTACAATGTATAATTAGGCTTGCCTGGCAAACATCTGTCGAGCAAGGTTAACAAATTTTGTTTTTTTATTTTTTTGTTTTTTGTCAAACACAGTTAATGTTAATATATATAATAATTAAATATATTAATATAGACATATGTATTTGTTAATATAATATATATATTAAAATTAATTATATATATATATTAATAAACGAAATGACTATTAAAGTTTTATTCAAAAGTTTCTAAGTGTTAATGAGTTTGGTGGTTTTACGATTTTCTATAAAAAAAAAATTTATAGTTCGACCGATCCAACCATCCATATTTATGAGCCTCACACTCATAGATCATCTATGCAAAAAATTAGAGAATTTAGATGTCCCAAGATTAGATAACGGTGCACAACAAATCGACAGTAACAAAATATTTTTTGTTAATCCAACAGCTTTAAGTCCTTGAAACATCGCGATTTTCGCCATGTGAGGTCTAGGCACATCGTATCACAAACTAAATGGTCGGATTATTCAAATTTGCTTGTTCGCATATCAATCGAATAAAAAAAATGAAATGACTATTGAAGTTTCCTTCAAAAGTTTCTAAGTGTTAATGAGTTTGATGATTTTACGATTTTCTATGATTTTCTTTCATAATTCGACTAATCCAACTGCCCATATTTATGACCCACACTCATAGATCATCTATGCAAAAAATTAGCGAATTTGGAAGTCTCAAGATTAGGTAATGGTGCACAACAAATTGATGGTAACAAAACGTTTTTTGTTTATCCAAAGGCTTTAAGTCCTCGAAACATCGTGATTTTCGATGAGTGAGGTCTAGGCACGTTGTATCACAAATTGAACGGTCGGGTTATTCAAAATTACTCGTTTGCATGTCAATTGAACCAAAAAACGAAATGACTGGAAATTTCCTTCAAAAATTTCTTAGTGTTAATGAGTTTGGTGGTTTTATTATTTTATATGATTTTCTTTCATAGTTCGACTGATCCAATTGTCCATATTTATGAGCCATTTCTTATAAACTATCGATATTGCATGTCTTTAACGTATAAAACGAGTTGATCCATTTCTTCACAATGTTCTTGCTAACTTCATTTGCTATTGTTTTCTATTGGTTCGACATTATTCGTTGCATGGGTCATTTTTTGTGTACTTATTCATTGCTTCTCTTTTGTTCACATAATTAGTCTTTTGCTTTATAAGCTATAGGTTCGATTTTTTGTACGTTCATATTTTTTTCTTCAATGGTTCGATTTTTATCTTCATAATGTAAGGTTTTCTAGATATTGACTCGGCTTTTTACTTCAAATGTTTTTTTTTTGGGGCTTCAAGGTAAATTTTTTTGTGAATTTCGTCTTGGCCTCTTAGATTCCGTTTGTTTGCTTGGAATTTAGACTAGGAATGGGGAAAAAGTCATATTTCATCAAATTATCATCTAATTTGACTTAACATGGAGAGTGAAAAGAGAAATGAGTTGATTGGAATCAATTTCAATTATGAGGTGGATTATGATTACTTTCAAGGAGGTGGTATTCTATTTCTATGCTACACTTAGAATCCAAAACGACTAAAAATACCAACATTAGTTGGTCCGAGTGGAAGACTCTGGCTCCTTAAAATCTTGAGTTCGATCCCAGGATCTTGTACGTACCAAGCAAAACTTTGTTAGGAGAACTTCCCGTTATTGATGCTTGATCGTACCTTGAAAGATTAGTTTCCTCTCTCCGGACCAGTAATACCCTGGACTCACCAAAAATAAAATACAAGAAATACCCTTCTACCTTTTTGTCTAAGAAATATGCTTCTTCATTTTAATGCAAAAGAACTGCATACATCCCTATATTGCTCTAAACTCTACCCGGGATCTACTATGACTATTCCAATATTCTTCAATTCTGATATTTATTTATTTTGTTGATTGCATTTCTTAAGTGCGATTTCATATTTTACCAGATCAAATTATAAAAACAATTTAATACCAACATAAGTTGGTTTGAATGGAAAGGGTTCGGACCTCTTAAGCAAGTAATCCTAACAAAGTGATCCTAGGTTCAATCCTCAGTTTTGTGTACCAAATAAAACTCAAACTCAGTTGGAAGAGCTTCCCGCTATTGACATCTGACCATACCTTAAGGGATTAATCTTCATCGTCCGGACTAAGAATACCCTTCCACCTTTTTGCCTAAGAAATGTGCTTCTTCATTTAATGCAAAAAAAAAAAAAAATACAAGAAATACCCTTCCACCTTTTTGTCTAAGAAATGTGCTTCTTCATTTAATGCAAAAAAATACAAGAAATTTCCACCTTTTTGTCTCGCAGATCCACTTCTTCAAATGCCAAACTCCAAATATAGTACTACACGCTTACGGTTAAAAAGAAACATTACTTAAAGACATATGGATAATTTTCAACCGAATCATAAAAAATTATTAAAGAAAATAAGTTCCAACGGCATGTCAATTTCTTAACTATTGTAAATAAATGAAATTAAAATGGGTTTTCAAGGAGAAGAAATTAAAATATTGAAACAATTTATAGATAAGTAAATGTATAACCATTTTATGTGACTAATTAGTGAATCACTTGTCACGCATAAGGTGATTTTAAATGAGTTCCAAAATTTTATTTGTCTATCATTACTCCATATGATTTTGCATGCTTGGAAGAAATCGTAGGTAGAGACATGCGTGCAAAAACATGAAACGGAATTAAATTAGACCTGAAATTATACTATAATTGCATGGCATGCAAATGAATGTTTATGATGAATAAAATAGAAAGGCCTGAAAAAGGTTTGAATGTTGTTGATTTTGCAACACAATGTAGTCTCCTATAAGTACATCACAGTACTGCTCGCAATCGCAGCCATCTTCTACGTACTCACAAATTCGTCCATCTTAATTCAACAAACTACGAAATTAAAAATGGCTTCTGCTAAGTCTCATTGCCTCGTACTTGTTGCATCGCTGGCTTTATTTCTCATAATCGACTCTTCGTCGAGTCAAGGAACAGACCAGCTGATCGAGAAGATTTGCCGACAAACGGAGGACTTCGGATTTTGCAGCAAAACTTTCAAAGCTAATTTGAAGTCCCCAAATGCTAATATCCATGATCTCACCCAGATAACAATAGAGTGCGCCACCGACAGTGCAACCACTACTCTTAACTTCATCAGGCAACAGCTTCCGAAGACAACTGATCCAACATTGAAAGATTCTCTGACAGAATGTGAAACTTTCTACATTGTTATTACCCAGGCGTTTGACAACGCCGCAGTGTCATTTTTCAGCAAAGATTACGCTACTGTGGCCAAGCAGGAGACTGTGACACCCAAAGCTGAAGGCAGCTGCGAACGGGCATTCCCTGGTCTTCAGAATCTGTTGACGGATCAAAACCGGCAGATGAGGCTCTTGATTGCCATGTCTTTAGTTTCAGTGCAAGAACTCATTCGTTCCAACATTAATATTTAACATCTACCTAGAATGACTTGACCAAAACAAAGTATCATCTAGATTCTAGCATTCTACTTGCAATCAACTTTTATAATGGATACAAAATAATTTGTTGAAGCATTTGAGTATAAAGAAAAATTGGAGCAATGGTGCCTCAAGTTAATCATAATATTTGATTTCGTCTTTAAAGTTGAATGTTAGTTTTTTTTTTTCCTTAATTTTATCAAAATCGTTAAATGAGTCCCGTCGTTCAAAAAACTCACGAATTATGTTAAAAATTAAAGACATATTCGGAAATTCATATCAAATTGATCCGTAATTATAATCCAATTCAAAAACATTGTTCACTCACCTTGTTTTACTAGTTTTGCCCCTTTCCCCCTTCCTTTCTCTTATTCGTGAACAGTAAAATTACCGTTCTACCCTCAGGACTTTTCCTTCCTCCTTGCTTCCCCATTTTTTTCCTTATTCGTTGTGCACAGACCGCGCCTTCCTTCCACGCATCTTTCACATTTGCACCGCAACTCCATCCAATCTCTGCTTCACATCCTTCGGCGCTCTCCTCAACCGCAATTCATCATGCCTTCTGTTTTTTCGTTATTTTCCTACTCTCGCGAGATGTAGCCGATCCTGTATCCAATTGGCAACATGGCGGCTACAATTTTTTCGGCAATGGCTGACTATTTTCCATCGTCAATCGCTGCCAACATCCATGGGCTTTGTAGATCAACGGTTGCCCCCTTTTCCGTCGCCAATCGTTGCCAACATCGATGGCTTATGTGGATCGACAAATGCCTCCATCTCCTTATCGGCATCACCGGCTGCATTATTGGAACCCTTAATTCAAGGAGTATCGGAACCCTTAATTCAAGGAGTTGTTGTCACCTCCCTTAATTCAATGAGTTGTTGTCAACTCCCTTAATTCAAGGAGTTGTTGTCATCTCCCTTAATTCAAGGGAGTTGTTCCTTAATTCAAGGAATTGTTGTCAATTCCCTTAATTCAAGGATCTCCCTTAATTCAAGGGAGTTGTTCCTTAATTCAAGGAATTGTTGTCAATTCCTTTAATTCAAGGAGTTGTTAATTAGCTTCCCTAAGCCTATATATAGTTGTACAAATTGTAAGGATCATATGAGAGAAATACAATTCAACCTTTGAAATTCAATATGGTATCAGAGCAGGGAAATTAACCTGCTTCTGCTATACTGCTATCCGAGAGTATTCACTTTCCAAAATGTCTGAAGACAATCCTTTAGCATTAGAAGCTGAAAGTTCCCGGGAGCTTTCCTCCTTGAATGCGCATGAGGTGGACGTCAACCCAAATCAAAGGTTAAGCTCAGTCGTACTGAATGAGTTTAATTACTTGTTGTGGTCAAGAGCTGTGTCTTTGGCGCTGGGTGGGAGATCCAAGTTAGGGTTCATAAATGGAAGCATCAAAGTACCTGATGCTTCCTCACCAAACTATGAATCTTGGCTTAGCAAGGATCAGCTAGTTATGTCATGGCTTTTGAATTCCATGGAACGAAAGTTAGCTGAAATATTCAGCTATTCAAAATCCTCGTATCAGCTATGGGAAGCGGTCAAGGAAATGTATGGCAACCAGAATAATGCTGCCCGTGTTTTCCAATTAAAGAAGGACATCTCTGATCTGCAACAAGATGGCAAGCCGTTTGTGCAACTCCTAGGAAGCATGAAAAACATGTGGAATGAGTTGGAAATTTATCGTCCTCGTACAACTGATGCAGCACTGCTACGAAAGAGAGCAGAAGAAGACAAGATATTTCAACTCTTGTCCAGTCTTGACTCAACATATGAAGATCTACGATGTCACATACTCAAGAACACTGAACTTCCTTCCTTCACCAGTGTGTGTGCAACGATTCAACGTGAAGAAGTAAGGAGGAAAGTCATGAACCTGAGTACAATGACTAACGTACCTGAGGCTAGGGCATACATGACTAACGA
This sequence comes from Prinsepia uniflora, assembly GCA_032719365.1. NCBI lineage: Eukaryota > Viridiplantae > Streptophyta > Magnoliopsida > Rosales > Rosaceae > Prinsepia > Prinsepia uniflora. The sequence continues at coordinate 22,879,207 of CM064861.1, read as the reverse complement.
GAGAAAGTACAAAGGAAAGCATCCGCACTTGAAGTGTCAACACTGCAACAATATAGGTCATGTTAAAGACACATGCTGGATTTTACATCCAGAGTTAAAGCCTAGCTTCATGAAGGACAACAAGGGCGTACAAAAGGTGAACCATACTTCACATCGAGCAAATCATGCATCTACCTCCATCACCAATAGGTCAGATCCATTCAAGAACTTCACAGCAAACCCAACAGAACTCATGATTGAGTTTATGTCGTACCTGCAAGGCAAGAAAGGAGGGGCTGGAATTGACCGTGCAGATAGCATGGAAGAAAGGACCTCGACAGCATTACTCGGCAAGTTTGCAGGGTTCTTGGCAGACACGAAACCTGTACCCCAAGAGGATATGCAAGGTATCATGAAAGCCTTTAAAACTGCTCTTAAATTAAATATGTTGCATGATTTTTGGGTTGTAGATTCAGGTGCCACAGATCATATGGCCAACCATGTGTCTAAATCTCAAAATTTTGAAAAAATGGCAAAACCTTCTCAAGTTTCAATTGCAAATGGAGAACATGTAAAGGTTTTAGGAAAAGAAAAGATAAAGTTGATGTCTAATGAAATTGAATCAATAGCTTTGTATGTTCCTTCCTTTCCATTTCAACTTCTATCTGTGGGAAGGATCACAAATACCTTGAATTGTATAGCCATTTTTTCTCCTCACAAAGTGATCTTTCAGGATTGTGTCACCAAGAAGACGATTGGTGAAGGGTTTTATTTAGATGGTCTCTATTACATGTCAAAGAGCAATCCCAGAGGGTGTCAAGCCAAGTTCAACCCCATTCAAGATAATCAATTGTGGCATCAACGTTTAGCTCACCCTTCCTCACCCATTTTGTCATCTTTATTTCCAAAATTAGGCAAGGATGCTATTTTTTGTGAAACATGCCACTTGTCTAAAGCCACTAGATTATCTTTTAACTCTTCTTTGTCTAGGACTAGTAAGTGTTTTGAACTAGTTCATTCAGATGTATGGGGACCAATTAGGGAATCTTTTGATGGCTACAAGTATTTTGTGATTTTTGTGGATGATTTCTCTCGAGTCACATAGTTGTATCTCCTAAAGTCTAAGAATGAAATGATAGAAGTGTTTAAGGATTTCCATAACCTTGTTAAAAACCATTTCTCATCTCAAATTCAAACTTTACGATCTGACAATGGCACTGAATACATGTCCCATATCATGAAACAATATTTGAGCACTCATGGCATCATGCATCAAACAAGTTGCGTTGGAACCCCTCAATAAAATGGGGTAGCCGAACGTAAAAACCGTGACCTACTTGAGAAAACAAGAGCATTAATGCTGCAAATGAATGTACCAAAGAGATTTTGGTCCCAAGGTGTTATGACAGCTGCTTATATCATCAATAGGTTACCTAGCCGAGTCTTGGAATTCAAGTCTCCCCTAGATGTCATGAAAGGAAGGAAAATTGATCTCTCACATCTTAGAGTGTTTGGTTGCATCTGTTTCGTTCATGTTCAATCTCATCACCGAGATAAATTAGACCCTAGAGCTACTAAATGCATCTTCCTTGGTTACTCCTCTACTCAAAAGGGATATAAGTGTTATAATTCCCAACTAAGGAGATTAATTGTGTCCAAAGATGTTCGATTTCATGAGACTAACCCTTTTTTTGGCAAGACAAGTGAATTCACAGATCAAGGGGATGACATCTTGGACTTGTTCCCATTACCAAGAATTGAACCCGAGGGTCCGCAACAACGTGAGCTCAATCATGCCAACACTGATGCTTCTCTCAAAGAAGATAACCATGAAGGCACTCATCCTGATGGTTCTATGCATGATGATGGCAGCAGCAACCAAGAAAACCTTCAAAGTGTGGCTGATAATTTGAACGAGAGTGAGCCAACTCTCCCAAAACCTCGACGCAATCCTCAACGTGATAGGTAGCCTCCCACAAGGTTTCAAGATTTTGAAACATATAAACCGAGGCATCCAATATCAAATTATGTGTCGTATCAAAAGGTGACTCCATCTCATGCTGCCTTCCTTAACACCATCTCCAGTTACAGTGAGCCCCAAAACTTCCATGAGGCTAATAACCATGTTGTGTGGCAAAAAGCAATGCAAGATGAACTCAAAGCTCTAGACCAACACAACACCTGGAGCATCACGAAACTTCCAAAAGGAAAAAAGGCAGTGGGTTGCAAATGGATCTATAAGATCAAGTTTAATTCAGATGGTTCAATTGAGAGGTATAAAGCCAGGCTAGTGGCTCGCGGATTCACTCAAACATTTGAGGTGGACTACAAAGAAACATTTGCTCATGTTGCAAAAATGAACTCAGTTCGGGTTTTATTGTCCGTGGCTGTCAATAAGGGTTGGTCCCTGTACCAAATGGACGTGAAGAACGCCTTTCTCCATGGTGATCTTGAAGAAGAAGTCTACATGTGCTTGCCTCCTGGACATCCTCAAAGCCAGGACCCTGATTTGGTGTGTAAGTTACATAAGTCAATTTATGGACTGAAGCAATCGCCTCGTGCTTGGTATGCTAAACTAAGTTCAGTTCTTCATAGTGTTGGTTTTAAAAGGAGTGGTGCCGATTCATCATTATTCGTTCGTACTGGAGCTGGTGGGAAATTAGTTGTGTTGATATATGTGGATGACTTAATAATTATAGGTGATAATGCTGCAGAGATCTCCAAACTCAAACAGTCACTTCAACAAAGATTTGCGATTAAAGACCTTGGGGTGTTAAAGTATTTTCTTGGGATCGAAATGGCATATTCTCATAAGGGCTTATTTCTTAATCAACGGAAATACGTCATGGACCTCCTCCAGGATGCTAATATGAGTGATGTTAATCCTGCCCTTACTCCTCTCGATAGCAAGCTCAAACTTGACTTGGGAGGCACTCCACTCTCGAATATCAGCTCCTATCAGAGGCTTGTTGGTAAATTGATCTACCTAACGATCACCAGACCAGGCATCTCATATTCAGTGAGTATTGCCAGTCAATTCATGCATTCTCCCACCATCGAGCATCTGAACCTTGTAAAAAGGATCTTACGTTACTTAAAAGGGTCTGTTGGTTGTGGTATTCTCATGACGAAGAACGACCACACTCACATCATAGGGTACTGCGATGCAGATTGGGCAGGAAATGCTATCGATTGAAAGTCCACAAGTGGTTACTGCACCTTTGTTGGTGGAAACTTGGTCACTTGGAAAAGTAAGAAGCAAACTGTCATCGCCAGATCCAGTGCCGAAGCTGAGTACCGTGCAATGGCTTCAACAGCGTGTGAGTTGATCTGGCTCAAGGGTCTTCTGTGTGATTTAGGGTTTCCTGCAACCCTTCCTATGTCCCTATTCTGTGATAACCAAGCCGCCATGCATATAGCATCCAACCCCGTGTTTCACGAGCGAACGAAACATATTGAAGTTGACTGTCATTACGTTCGTGAACAAGTGCAGTCGCAAGTAATTCAGACACACTACACAAGAAGTTCCGACCAATTGGCCGACATTTTCACAAAGCCCTTAGCTTCTCATCAGTTTCAACGACTTCTGTCCAAGCTTGGATCCATCAACCTTCTGGATCTAGCTTGAGGGGGAGTATTGGAACCCTTAATTCAAGGAGTATTAGACAGAGAAAAAGTGAGGAATTTGAGAAGGAGGGGGGAGAGAGAGAATTCAAAAAAAAACAAGGCTTATTGACTAAATGTATCAGGAACACGCCTGTCTCAAAATGCACAAAGGGCTGCAATTTGCCTCAATGTGCACTAGGAACGGTTAGACCATCAAAACCGTTGCACCATTTAATTGATGTCTTATTTAACGTCGTTTAAGATAGTTATGTTGCAGGGTATTTGGGTCATTTGGTCATATATGTATCTTCTTCATCTTGTTCCTCCATCCTCCATCTTCTTCATATATTAAAATTACAGTTTAAATTTGAGATTCAGAATTAAATATGAAATTAGAAGAAAAGAAGATTACACTTTCTAAGTATTCTACATTTTCTTATCCTTTTTTCTGTTTGTTTCCCAGGAAAATCAGAAAAAGAAAAAACAGCTTCAATTTTTACAAAAGGCAAGTACTTGGGCAATAAACACGATTGCATTTTCATCAACAACAGATTTCACAGCATTTTACCCAACAATGTTCTTAATATGTGAAGAAGCCAACAGGACCCCCACCATCTCATCGTTGTCAACCCCCATCAACGTCGCCACCGTTGTCTTTACCACCTCCTTATGGGGACTGCCATAAGCCCAATTCTTGGATACGCGCTCCAGAAACCCGGCATGTGAATCCCACGAACGAGCCACCAGCGACGACACCATCAACCTCAGCCCGCGCTCGATCTGCTCTATCTGGCCTATTAATTGGCGTGACGGTCTTCTCCGCTCCATTATGATGTGTCAAGGCCAGTCAAAGAATTCCCTGTCTCTGATCTCGGCGAATTGAGCAACGGTGCTACCTTGGTCTTTTTCCTCATTGGAATCGGTGTCGTTGGCGATGACGAAGGAGCGGAGGAAGTTGGTGAAGAGGTAGGGGTGAAGGTCGCCTAGGAAGATGAAGGGTTTTTCGAGAAGGTCGCGCCAATTAAGAAACAAGAGTTGGCCGACATCATTTGAGGCGGCAAGGTCAAGAACAAGAGGTAGGATTGGAAATGGTCGTGGAGGACTTCAGCTTGAGTGGAGAGGCGAGTGAGGGAGGATGAGGATTCAGACTCGGACATGGAGCTCTGAAGAAAAAGGGGGGAGGGTGTGCTTGAGGGCAGTGAACCACTCGGCGTAAAAGTCCTTGAATTGATGAGTGGTTTTCTTCCGGCTAAAGATACATGTAGATTGATCAATTGGATTAGCGATAATGCAAATTGGGGGATTCATGAATGTAGGTTCCTGAGAAGTTCAAAGAAATTACCTTCAGCTTTGAGCATCTTGGAGATTCTTGTTGGTAATTCTTAGGTTTCCTTTCCTACTTTTGTGTTGTTGGTGGGAGGAAGAGAGCAAGAGGATGATGAAATTGATTTTGGGAGTTTGTGGTGGGAAATGAGAACTTGAAGGGTGAACTTTCAGCGCCTCCGCCACTACCACCGCCGTTAAAAGACGAACAAAGAGTTGATGTCGAAGTGGGTGGGCTCATGCTTCCTCGCATATGAAGAACATTTTGCCTTCTGTAAAAATTGAAGTTGGACTTGTGGTTTCTTTCTTTTTCTGATTTTCTTGGGAAACAAACAAAAAAAAGAATAAGAAAATGTAGATTACTTATAAACTGAAATCTTCTTTTCTTCTAATTTCAGATTTAATTCTGAATCTCAAATTTAAACTGTGATTTTAATACTGGAAGAAGATGGAGGATGGAGGAAGAAGATGAAAAAGATACATATATGACCATATGACCAAAATACTCTGCAACATAACTATCTTAAGCGGTGTTAAATAAAACATATGTTAAATGGTGCAACGGTCCTGACGGTGTAACTGTCCCTAGTGCACATTGAAGCAAATTGCAGTCTTTGGTGCATTTTGAGACAGAGTGAAATGTTCCTGATGCATTTAACCCAATAAGCCAAAAAACAATACTTTGAAACAAGCAAAAAAGCTTTCATATTACTCTTTTAAATTTAGACAAAAAGCAAAACTCTATTATCTAAAAAATCATATAGACAATAATCCCCAAATAACAATTAATAATTTAATTTAAATAATCTAATTTAAATTTTAGATAATATCTTAAGTTATGTTTCATATATAAATTTCTTATAAACACTTATCTTATATATTTTCCATTCAAATATATTTCCCTTACAATTCCTTACAATTCCTTCATTTGCAGCTTCATTGTTTCCTGGTGCCAAACATCCCAATTTGGACAATTTTGCTCATAAATTTAACAGATCCGTCAATTCTTTTTCAAGGAGAGACTAAATTATCGATTTCGATAAAATGAAGGGACCAAAAAAGTTACCATTAGTGACGAAATCAAATATTAGGATTAACTCGACGGACCATTGCTCCAATTTTTTCTTGTATATAATGTTATGAAAAAGAATAGCTCGGCTGATGAACGAGAGTTACACAAAAGGAAATATATATTTATAACAATGAAAACCATAAAATCTTAAAATTTATTAAACAGCTACTTGTACGAATCCGAAGGCAGATTATCGGGCCAACAAGGCAACACGATCCTTCTGTATTGCCTGAGTTAAGTTGATATCAAAGAGCTCGCAACGAATAGGCATCTCCATCTCATAGAAGGGATTCTTCAAGACGTAATCCGTGTACAATTCATAGAGATATTTCAAGAGACCTTCCATGTGCTGTGTCCCAGGCTCACACACAACAAAGAATTTTGTCCCTGCAACAATGAAACTATCTTCACAAAACGCACTAGTTTCAAAATCCAAGTCATTCATGAAGATTTCAAGCATGAGTTTTTACTCTAAAGATGAATTGAGCAGCTATGGGACAGAAATGAAGCCAACATAATACTCAATAAGAAAGCTTCAATTCAAAAGGGAAAAGGGCCAACCCTAAATCTAAGAGACTCAGTTACTCTGTAATTAGAAAAAGAACTTGTTAACAATGAATTGATGAAACAATCATTAGTTTCATCTGAGTTGAGCTAACTCCGTATCAGGTAGATGAACCGGAGTTGACACCTAGGTTATTAGCCAACTGATTTGCCTCACAAAATTCAAGTTGGTTGGCTTTTAGCATGCTGTATCCCTTTGTATCATTCGGGCTACTTTTTTCTTAGCAACAAAGAAAACAACTTAGAAAATCCAATACTTACTACCAGAATATCACAAACAAAGAAGATGCCTAATTCTATGGAAATCGATTACATTACACTAAATCATGTAGAGGGAAATTCTTGTCACGCAGCCCATTTTTAACACAGCCATTGGTTAATCTTTAGCATTCACCTCACTTACGAAAATGGCGTTGTACGGCCAATCATGCAAAATACAAAACCACAAAAAATGTTGTCTAACCTTATTCTTTACACCAAATACCTTTCAATCAGTTCTTTCAGACATTAAATAAATTAACTCACTGAATGACAATCTTTAGCATTCACCTCATTTATGAAACTATTTTCATGTAGCCCATATTCCAAATAAGAAAACCATAAGACAGATGCTGCCTAAATCCTACCCCAAATTAGTTACAAAAACACCACCATCAGTTGTCTGACTTGTGTGAGACATTCAAGAAATCAACTTGCTCAATGAAAATTTTAGCATTTACCTCACTTATAAACTTATCCCCAAAACTGTCCATTCTTTAATATATTACAACATATAATAATGCAATGCAGTAAAAATATCACAAGAATCACTAGATTAGCAACAGATAGAATGCCAATTTATTTCTTTAGCTTCCACTATACCGAATTTCTCTTATCTTTTGCACACAACTTAACCTCGCCAAATTATAAAGCCACCTACCGGTGTTAATCCAATCAAGGTGATAAAAACCACTCTAGTTACAACCTAAAAATTTAAAAAGCGCGATGCAATATTGTCTTATTGACTTGTGCACTTGCAAGGTTTTAACTTTCTAGAATAGATTGCATATTCCTGTCGTCTATTTCTTCCAACAAGTTTTTGGCCCCGTATCTAACTCACATCTTCCATACTTCCATCTAACAATAGTAGTTAACAACAGGTCACACAAATCATCTATATTTAAATGACCAACGATAATTTAGTTGCAAATCTGCCTTTGTAAGCACCAATTTTATGTGACTGAAACCCAGTACACTACAGCACAAATTCTTCGAACACAAAAAGCTTGGTTTTGAAATGTACCAGTGAGTGATTGGAAGCAATGAAGATCGAAAGTGTCAGCTTGAAGGAGTTCGATACCGTAACAGCCCGAAATTGGTGATAATTGCTGAGAAATGGCGTGCATTGAGTGCCACAGGCTTGCAACCCTCAAGCTATCATTAGTGTCCATCCGTCCCGCCGACCCATAATCCTATTTTGTTGCCAAAAAAACAAAGGAACCCATCGAAACTCGTTAGCTTTCGTGTTTAGTTGCTCAGAAAACAGAGAAAAATAAATCAAAATTTGAAGTTCCCCAATCTCATTAGAAACTCCTCTCTTTTTCTTTATTCTTTTCCTTGAGAAACAAATACAAACTGATTTTTAGGTTTCATACCTTGTGGAAGATCAAGCCACCTGATTTGTTGATGATGTAGATGCTGTAAATTGCTGCCATTTCTAAGGGGTATTTTTTAATCCAGGAGAAGTATCTGAGCGAAGAAGAAGAGGCCTCTTGTTCGCGAATAGAGGTAAGTAGGGAACCAACAACTTTAGCCAAGATCCAGATACGTCGACGGAAGAACCGAATCCTCCTTCGATCCGAATCGGAAGCCAAAAATATTAATAGACTGACGCGAACCTTTATTTACTTGTCAAATGGTTCGGGCGAAGTTCCCACTTCGGAGCTTCATCGGCCTTCGACAAAAAATAGAAGCCTCATTTGGCCCAAATCTCTTTTGGATACAAACTGAGATAAGAAGGAAGACAATAAAAGGAAGGAGTTGTAATACGGAGAGAAAAAGATAAAGAAAAAAGAATAATATTTTTCACCGGCCTTCCACATTTGTTTTTCGTTTCTTCCAAAATATCTTTCATATACTTCCCTTCATATCTTCTTATCTAATACCTCATACATGAAAAATGAAAATACAACTAAGATAAAATAGTTATCAAGTAGACTCTAATTATTATTTTCTCGTTCGATAATATATGTTAGGTTCTTAAACGAAATAGATTAGAGCTAGGATGTGTATCTTTATTGTCTTTTGACATAATTTTTCATCTTGTCAACCTTAGCTCACTATCATTACATTCTTTATTTTTCTATGTAAGGTTATTGAAGTGAGGAATTATATATATTGGGCATGAATATCGCATTTGACAATAGTCAAACGAGAAACTTTCTTATTGTACAATGGATTGTGTAAAATCACCACCACCAGTAACATTAGTTACGTGATATTTGTCATTTAGACTTGACTTGAATTTCCCAAATTAGTTATTTTTAACATCAACAAAATCACAAAAATAGAATATACAACTAAAAAATTACAAAAAAAACTATATTTGAATTTAAATGAAAAAGAAACAATATTTTTCCCAAAGGCTGAAATGGTCCTTATCCATCGCCAACGGATATGAATTTCGTCGATACATATCCACACTTCTATGACAAGTTTGGAGTGATTTGTCGATACATATCGATTCTTGTATCACAAGTTGCAGGGATTGTGTCGAATTTTATGCAATTCCCACTTGTCGTCCTTATAAAGGCCACGTGTCATTATTTTAAGTGGATGAGCTGTGCAATAGAAAACACCTACCTCCGCGAGCCTCGGAGATGTGATTGGAACTGGCCACGACCAGTGATAAAAATATCGGTAATATCACCGATATATCAGTATTTCCGACCACCAACCATGAATAGAAACTCAGATGAAACAACCATGAATAGAAACCCATATGAAACAACCATGAACAGAAATCGAAAAAATCAATCAAAACCCGTGAACAAAAATCGAACTAATACATCAAAAACGTAAACAGAAATTGAAAGAATCGCGGATGAACAAAATTTGACCTAATTATTCAATCCTACAAAAACATTCAAACATGCAATCCTTCACTTTCACGAATGAACATAAATTGGGAAAAACAAATTTGGACAGCAATCACTCAATCAATACAATTTGGAGTGTTATGCTACAATTTTAGAAAAAATCAAACAACACTCAATCACCCACTCATTGATGCCTACAAATTGCATCCATAGAAGCATCCTTAAAGCAACATACCTTTGAGAGAGCAAAAATTGGGGCAAAACGCTCACCGACTCCACGGTCTCGTTCTCTCTTCAATTCACTCACCTCTTGAACCAGTCGAAGGCCTCACAAAGTCACGATTATCATTGGAACCTCTCGAACTCCTCGAATCTACCAACGGTCGAATGAACCTCTCGAAGCACACACAGAAGCATTCAAACCTCGCGAATTGCTAGACAACCTCACGAACCTTGCACAGCCACTCAATTTCTCTGTCATTTCTTAGCTCCTCCTCGACGTCCCCTCCACCCTTTACGACGACCACTCTGTTTCAGTCGAGAAAGCGACTCAAAAATTATTATTATTATTATTATTATTATTATCATCATCATCATCATCATCAAAGTCTAATAATTTGTATGTATATTAGATTTCATAATTATTATTATGTTTTTAACTATATTAACATTCAATTATACTAATTCACTTCAATTTATGTTTATATTTAAGATTTTATATTATTAGTCATCGTCAGAATCATACTAAATCATATTATTCGTCATTTATTTATTATATCAAAGTCATTTTATAATTTTATTAGTCATATATAACCATTATTGAGCTGCTTAAGTTTTTCTCAAAATTTCATTAAAAGTTTCAAATTTTTAAACTAAATATTTTTGTTGACCATAAATAATATCAATATCGATATTTAAAGCGTGTCTTTCGTTAGTAATATACCTATCAATATCAATATCGATATCCCGACTCCTCGACTCCTCGGCCTAAAATTCACCTACCCAACAATCGAGGTCAACAGAAATCGAACAAATCAATCAAAACCCGTGAACAAAAATCGAACTAATACATCAAAACCGTAAACAGAAATTGAAAGAATCGCGGATGAACAAAATTTGACCTAATTATTCAATCCTACAAAAACTTTCAAACATGCAATCCTTCACTTTCACGAATGAACATAAATTGGGAAAAACAAATTTGGACAGCAATCACTCAATCAATACAATTTGGAGTGTTAGGCTACAATTTTAGAAAAAATCAAACAACACTCAATCACCCACTCATTGATGCCTACAAATTGCATCCATAGAAGCATCCTTAAAGCAACATACCTTTGAGAGAGCAAAAATTGGGGCAAAACGCTCACCGACTCCACGGTCTCGTTCTCTCTTCAATTCACTCACCTCTTGAACCAGTCGAAGGCCTCACGAAGTTAAGATCATCGTTGGAACCTCTCGAACTCCTCGAATCTACCGACGGTCGAATGAACCTCTCGAAGCACACACAGAAGCATTCAAACCTCGCGAATTGCTCGTCAACCTCACGAACCTCGCACAGCCACTCAATTTCTCTGTTATTTCTCAGCTCCTCCTCGACGTCCCCTCCACCCTTCACGACGACCACTCTGTTTCAGTCGAGAAAACGACTCAAAAATTATTATTATTATTATTATTATTATTATTATTATTATTATTATTATTATTATTATTATTATTATTATCATCATCATCATCATCATCATCATCAAAATCTAATAATTTGTATGTATATTAGATTTGTTGGAACCTCTCGAACTCCTCGAATCTACCGACGGTCGAATGAACCTCTCGAAGCACACACAGAAGCATTCAAACCTCGCGAATTGCTCGACAACCTCACGAACCTCGCACATCCACTCAATTTCTCTGTCATTTCTCAGCTCCTCCTCGACGTCCCCTCCACCCTTCACGACGACTACTCTGTTTCAGTCGAAAAAACGACTCAAAAATTATTATTATTATTATTATTATTATTATTATTATTATCATCATCATCATCATCATCATCAAAATCTAATAATTTGTATGTATATTAGATTTCATAATTATTATTATTATGTTTTTAATTATATTAACATTCAATTATACTAATTCATTTCAATTTATGTTTATACTTAAGATTTTATATTATTAGTTATCGTCAGAATCATACTAAATCATATTATTCGTCATTTATTTATTATATCAAAGTCATTTTATAATTTTATTAGTCATATATAATCATTATTGAGCTACTTAAATTTTTCTCAAAATTTTATTAAAAGTTTCAAATTTTTAGACTAAATTTCTGTTATTTTTGTTGATCATAAATAATATCAATATCATCAATATCGATATTTAAAGCGAGGGTCGTTAGTAATATACCTATCAATAACGATATTCAAGATCGGCACGACTCCTCGACTCTAAACCTCACCCACCCCGAAAGCTTTAAAGACTCCACCATGTACATATCGGCAGACACAACTTTGACAACCTTCGACGATGGGTGTCAAGCCGAATTCTGAGCCAACAATCGACGTCAACGGCCTAAAATTCACCTACCCAGGGATCAATGGCCATCCTCCACCGGGCTCCAAGCCTCTGATCGAGGACTTCACCCTCACCCTCAACCCCGGCGACCGATGCCTCCTCGTCGGATCCAACGGCGCAGGAAAAACCACGATCCTCAAGATCTTGGGAGGCAAGCACATGGTCGAACCCCACATGGTTCGCGTCCTCGGAAGGTCGGCTTTTCACGACACAGCTTTGACCGGCTCCGGCGAGCTCTCCTATCTCGGAGGAGAGTGGAGGCGAGACGTCGCGTTTGCCGGGTTTGATGTCCCGATTCAAATGGACGTTTCGGCCGATAAATTAATCAATGGGGTATCCGGGATCGACCCACAAAGGAGAGCAGAGCTAATAAAGGTTTTGGATATTGACCTCTCATGGAGGCTGCACAAGGTGTCCGATGGTCAGAGAAGACGAGTTCAGATCTGTATGGGTCTCCTCAAGCCATACAACGTAGTAAATTTCCATATTTGGCAGTTTGGGTTGTCTGATTTTCTTATGCCCCCGAAGTGTTTGATAAATTGTTTGTTTGAAATGAATTAGGTACTTCTGCTTGATGAGATAACTGTGGACCTTGATGTGCTTGCAAGAGCTGACCTTCTCAAGTTCTTGAGAAAGGAATGTGAAGAGAGAGGGGCTACAATCATATACGCTACACATATATTTGATGGGTTGGAAGAATGGCCTTCACATATTGCTTACGTTGCCAATGGGAAGCTGCAGCTAGCTTTGCCCATGGATAGAGTTAAGGAGATGTCCAAGTTGTCACTCATGGTGAGATTAAATTAAAGGCACAATTTTTCTTCTAATTTGTATTTGTTTGATTCAAATTTACTGAGATTGGATTGTATTGGGGTTTTGGTTTACAGAGGACGGTGGAAAGCTGGCTGAGGAAGGAGCGCGAGATGGAGAGGAAAAGAAGAAACGAGAGAAAGGCGCAGGGGCTTCCTGAGCTTGATCAACAAAATGAGGGAGGTGGAGATGCTCGTGGATTGAATAATGGTTGGGCAGCTGGACGATTGACTTCCACCATTGCCGGAGAAGAGAACTTTGTGTTCACTTCAAACAGAGTTCTCAGGCAATAAAGTCGGAAGCACTAGCAGCTAACGGTTTGTGACAGTTTGGGTTGGTAATTTGTTTGTGTGCGAATGTGTGAGGAAATGCCATGAGTTCGAGTATGGGTTTCTCTCCATATGTAGAATAATGGAATAGTGTTTTTACCGCAAGGCATTTGCAAAAGCATTGTATTCATTAATCAGTATGGGTATATTGAAGCAAGTCAATTACGATTACATTTATTTAACTGTTATTCTAATTAGATTTTTTTACCGCCAAAGTGGGAAAAAAATTGACCAATGATAACAGAAGTGAACTCATCACTGGTTCACTGGTGTGGTCTGGTTATTATTATAGTAACAATTATTGAAAAAAACACGGGCAAGAACAATGAATGCCACCGTATCCACACAAAGCAAGAAGAATGCCAAGCGAACGGTAGTAATTCCAAGATCCATTGATGGGGAGAGACTGTAAAAATCTTTGAATTATTTAAATCTACAAGGCAAAAAATGCCAGCAATCATTCTTGTAGTAATAAGCTAGACAAATACATTCTTAGGACAGTATCTGTAAGAAATCCATAAACAGAAGATAAGGGCATTCCACTTTGACAATGCAAACAAGAAGCTGCCGAAGTTCGCTAATTGTTTAAGCCTACAGAGCAAACACAAGCAAATCAAGAATTAGTTTCAAAACCATCAAGTATTTCTACTGCAATGAAGCAAGAGAGAGAGAGAGAGAGAGAGAGAGAGAGAGAGAGAGAGAGAGACCTTGTTTGCAATATTGTTGGAAAGCCAGTCAAGACCCTCGTAGAGACCTTCCCCAGAGGTGGCACAAGTACTCTGGATGTACCTGAACGAATAACAAAGAATGTATCAGCTAAAATTGACACTTAGTTATCACTATGTACAAAAGAGAGTTTAAACTAGCATTTGAAAGATCAAAGTACCAGTGGCGTTGACGAAGGGAGTGGAGTCCAAGTTTGTCAGTGATCTCAGCTGCATTCATAGCATTTGGAAGATCTTGCTTGTTAGCAAATACAAGCAGGACAGCATCCCTCAGCTCATCCTACATGAGAAGAATTGAAATAATCATGAACACAAATAAATAAGTTCTAAAAGTCAGAAAAATGAATAACATGTCTTGTCTATAACTTTAACAAAAAAATATAGCATGGTTTTATCATAAGATCAATTCCTAAACTATTTCACAGAACTCCTTTCTTGGACAATTACTTGGCTGAAAGATATAACAATGTTTCTAATTATTGTGTTAAGAAACAACACTACGGAAGAAAACAAATGAACTCTTCTAAAGTTTTCGTACCTCATTCAACATCCTGTGCAGCTCATCTCTAGCCTCAACAACACGGTCACGATCATTGCTATCAACAACAAAAATGAGCCCTTGCGTATTTTGGAAGTAGTGTCTCCACAGAGGTCGAATCTGTATCCCATTGTAAAGGCCCCACAAACACATAATGCAATGTAAGAGGCCAAAAATACAAGAGTAATCATAGTCCAAAATCACAGAAGTAGACACCAACAAACACATAAGTAGACCTGTTTCTAAACAATAAGTGCAAGAAGAATATATAGAATGTGTATAAAATAAAAAAATGTCTGCCAAAGTATGGAAAGCATTTCCTATCTATGAAGGAAAAACTAAAAAGAAAAGTTGGCACGAGTATATGTAGCTTATGATTATGTTATGTGCTGCAGGAGAACAACTAAGCAGCACGAGACCGTCAATAAGCACATAAGTAGAGCTGTTTTTAACACCTAGTTACACAACCAATGAATTAATAAGTGCAAGAAAGAAATTAAAACCTGTGTTTGAAATAAAGATATGTCTGCCACAATAAGGAGAGCATTTCCTATATATTGCAGGAAAAACTAAAAAGAAAGTTGGCACAAGTATATGTAGCTTATGATTATGTTATGTGCTGATGGAGAGCAACTAATCAGCACGAGACCGTCAATAAGCACATGCAAGAAGAAGATTGAACTAAGGATATCCTTCCATATAGATCATAAGGAAAACTAAAAAGACAAGTTGGTGTAAGCGAATGTAACTTATGCTTATGTTATGTGCAGATGGGAACAACTAATCAGCACAAGACTGTCGATAAGCACAAGACTGTCGATAAGCACATTGAATCAATTGGAAACTCATGCAAAGTATTTACAATACAAGTTCTGCATAAATATAAATGTGCTGTGCTAATAAAAGAATCAGGCCTATACATACAAGTTCCACAAATAAATAAGTGCTTTGCTAATGGAAGAATCAGATATATACATACAATTCCAGCATCAATAAATCTGTGCTTTTAAAATGGAAGAAACATATGACATGATCACAAGATAACTGGTTTCATCCATAACAATATAGTACAACGCACGACCACAAAATCCGCCTTTTCATTTATTCATACTTATATAGAAGAAATGAAATATCTTCCTCAGAAGACCAGACAACACTGGTAGACATAGCTAATACATACAAGCCTGGTAGAAGTAACTCATACTGCCATCCTACAAATCAAACATCCTAATTAGAAGAAGACCATCTACAAATAGAATACCATCATCTGCATGTACAGAAGCAGTGTGCCTAACCCAATGTGAAATATTTGCCAGATAGTGGATAGTTTTTCCTCGTTTTAATCGAGGAAGAACTTGAAAAACAAGGTGGCAACAATTAATGTAGCTTATGAATTTGTTACGTGCTAATGGAGCGAAATCTAATCAGCACAAGACCGTCCATAAGCACATAGAAAAACCTAGCACAAAAATTTACAAAACAATGTGTGAGTGTGTGATAAGAAGCAATTATCATCTGCATCTTTAGAAAGATCGACCCATGAAATCCACAGACTAGTGTTAAAGCTTCAAGTGTATCCCTATAAAAGGAAACCTAAGAGATAATGCATATAAATTGTACCAAACCTCGTACAACACATTAGAATTTAGATCGCATGGTATTGTTTGCCACAAACCTTGTCCTGACCCCCAACATCCCAAACTGTAAAGCTAATGTTCTTATATTCCACAGTTTCGACATTGAATCCTGAATAAAAGTGAAAACAGACATAACTTGTTAGAACCTAAGGACAGTATACAAAAACATTAAAACACTACCCATGTTAAGTAAAAAAAAAATGAATAGAAAAATATTGCAAAGCATACCAATTGTTGGAATGGTAGTCACAATCTCTCCCAGCTTGAGCTTGTACAAGATGGTAGTTTTACCAGCAGCATCAAGACCGACCATAAGGATACGCATTTCTTTTTTGGCAAAAAGCCGACTGAATAACTTGGTGAAAGACAACCCCATTTTTCAAATTTGAGCTGACTTCAGAATTCAAATGTCAGGAACCAGTTTATTAAACATCAACGCACAAACATACAACTTGGATATTCAATTATAGTGCATGGCGAAATCTATATGAAAAATCATAATAATTTGAAAATTAAAGAAGAGACTAACAGACAGAATCGGAGATTCATAATCCTTAATGGTCTGAAATTCATCACAATTCAAATTATAGCAAAAAAAACAAAAGAACGCTTCCTTCTTTTTCATTTCGCTTTAAATCCAATACTTTAAATTAAATCTCACAGCATAGAACAAATTACATTCAGAACAGCCCAAACAAGAACAAGAATAACAGATCTACAACCAAATGTAAGAGTTACCCATCAAACTCAGATTAATATCAAATTCATAATTTAAACTTCATAACAACAGAAATGGATTCAGATTCAGATCTAAATCCAAAAGCATATATAGATTTTCAAAATGAGAAAACACAGAACAATCATTAACCAAATTGACATGAGCTTTAATCTAGAGAGAAAGAGATGGACCTTGGAGGGGGCAGATCTGAGAAGCTGCCCTGGAGAGAAACGAGGGACGAAGAGAAGCGGGCTCTATGCCTAGAGACTGTTCGGGTATTTAAACATAGTCTCAGATACGATCTCCTTAACAGCGTTTGCTGCTTATGAAGGATTTTAGCGATGTCGTTAAAACGTCAGGTACCGTTAGGGTTTGAGTGAGATATGACTATATGAGTTCCCTGTGGCAAGGTGTAGAGTTGGATGTTTGTGTGAACCAATAGACTAGTAGTTTGCCAAATTCTTGATTTCCCTTAAAATATAAAATAAAAAATGATATTAGCAATCCAAAAAGGTTCATGCATTTGATTACTTTGTAATTTTAGAAAAGTTAATGGTTGAGCATTTTTTTTTATTTAACCAATGTCATTCATATACTTTTTTTTTTCACATATCAATTTAGTCTTAAATGTCAATTTCGTTATTTTTTTCATTAAAATCAAAGACAATATCATGAAATTAATGGAAACTCTAATTTAACTAAAACTAACATATACAACTCAAAAATTAAGGCATTGACATGTAGATTATAAATATTATATATCAAACTCATGTTTTTTGCAAGAGTTGAAGTAAAAACTAACTCTCAAAAATTGAAATTATAGACTATAATAAGACAAATTAATTATTTTTCTCTTTTAGTTTGTTTCTCTAATTTGTAATTTAATATATTAAAGTAAATAATTGAACATAATGACATAATATTGCCATTGATTATAACATAAAAGTTAAAGGAATTTATATAAAAGATAAAATTAATGTGCAATCTACTGAATTGAAATCAAGTGGAGAGTAGTGTAGATATTTATTAATGATATCAACCATTTTGTTATAAACGAGATCGACTTTTATTAGTCGCGGGCAAATTGGGGGTAATATCATGCTTGTCTAGGAGCTGCGTATCTCCTCTACTAAATTTTCGGTTGTTGTGAATGGGGACTTAGCGGGTTTTTTTCTTCAAGTCATAGGAGTTTGAGGCAAGGTGACCCTTTATCGCTTTATTTATTTGTTGTTGTCATGGAAGTGTTCTCTCGTATGGTGCATCAGTGTATTGCTTCCTCTCCTTCCTTCCAGTTCCACTGGCGTTGCGATAAGGTACATCTCTCACACCTTACTTTTGTTGATGACCTTTGAAACGGCCCGAACTTTGATTAATTGTAATTTCGGAATTTTTATTGTATAATGACTATTTTGCCCCTAAAAAGGGAAAAAATTGATTTTTGACCCGGGATACTTTTTGAACTTTGACCAATGTTCGTTACGTAGATCGGGATGTCACGAGTTAGTAGATAGGTGGCACGTCGAAATCGGACGTTGGACGGAAAAGTTATGGGTCACGAAAATAAATCAGAACTATTTACGTTTTTTCGGGATTTCACACATTTGTCACTTTTGGGATTGGTCAGAAAAATCTGGGTGGACCAGTAGATGAATGACAAGTGTCACTCATCTGATTGGCCCAAGGCCCAAGTATTGGGATATTTTGAACATTTTCCCCTCACCTCTCTCATTTGTTCTC
Organism: Prinsepia uniflora; assembly: GCA_032719365.1. Classification (NCBI taxonomy): domain Eukaryota; kingdom Viridiplantae; phylum Streptophyta; class Magnoliopsida; order Rosales; family Rosaceae; genus Prinsepia; species Prinsepia uniflora. The sequence continues at coordinate 22,860,518 of CM064861.1, read as the reverse complement.
TATGAAACCCGAAACCCTCCCAAAACACACAAACACTCACCACCCCAACCCAACCATTAAACCATCATTTTCTGTGCGTTTAACCAAGAAGGTGAGATAGGAAGGGACTATGGAAAGATGACAAAGACGGTTGAGCACGGCGGAGGGCACACGGCTGAGGTAAAACCGAAAACCCTTTTTTTGGACCCAAAATCTAAACTCGATTTTCTAAGGCTTGTTGAGGGATTTTAATCATTCAAACATGTTCCTAGGAACCATACGAACTCGTAGGTGTTGATTTCGAGGACTGAGGAGGCCAGGATCGACGAGAAACTGATTTGGAAAATCGACAGTTACTGTTCATTGTTGGAAGGTACATTCTAGCTTGTTTTTCATGATTTTGAACCCATAGATCTCTTCTAGGAACCCAGACAATCATGTAGGACCAAACAGGATCGAAAATGGGTTAGAAATAAGGGAGTTAGAACCGGATCGGGTCACAGGTCTAGGTGACCCGTTATAGTAAACTGGGTTGACTCGTCGTGAGGTAGACGATGATGATGTCAGCATGGTGGCGTCATCATCTGTCAGGTTGTCAAGCCACATGGTCAATAAGATGCTGCCACGTGGTAGATGTCAGGTCAAGTCAGCTCTGACGTGTCAGACACATGGACCAATCAACGGGTGACACGTGGCACGTGTAAGATCTGACAGGTGTCAAACCTATCAAACTGACGTTAGCATGACGTCAGAGTTGACCGTGACATCAGTGTTGACTTTTGACCAGGACTTTGACTCGCGCGTGGGGACGCATTGGTAAATTTTTTGAGGGGAGACCAATCCCATTTTAAAGGTTTCGACGATCCGGATCCAATGGTGGTGGTTTCGGGTCAATCGGAGATCGTTTGATATGTCATTTAAGGGTTTAAAGCTTCGGGATGTGTGTTCGGAATGCGTTCCCGATATTGGAATTTTTGGCGGTTTTGAGTATGAACTTGTAGAGTCTGTTAGTGACCTTTGGATGTGTTTTGCACAGGCCCGAAGACTGTGGTTTAGTTTCTGGGCAGTTACAGCGCAGTTCGTTAGCGCAGCGAGGACAGTGTGTGAGTGGACCTTTGGTTTATAAAATGAATGCATGCATAACTGTTTTAACTACTTTATTATAAGATTTAAATTGAAATACTTTGGTATCATTTTTTATGGTCTTGTGGATTTAAAAGGTCGGTTACGAACTGTTTTATGGTTTACGGTATTTTGGGCTTGAGATCCATCTGGATTCTATATTTACTAGTTTTGGAGTCAAACAGAGATTTTGAGAAATGGTAAACAGGGTTTTCACTAGTTTTTACTACTACACTGTACGTACCATCCTTATTGGGTATTGTCTCCTCCAGACGTCTTTTAGTATCCTGGAGTAGTCAGGGTGCATTGTTTGAGAAAGGCCACTCCGAGGAGTGGCTCAGGATCAGGAGTATGATATATGGATATCACCAAGAATAGTGTCTGGTGATATCACCCGAACACTGGTGGATCCTAGGGAGGACTCGGACTTGAGACCTCGGGTGGCACGCGGAGCCTTATGACCATGACATTATTAGACATCTAGGATGTCGGCGATTGGTTATACGGTGTATTATTACTATTTTTTATATGTCTTGTTTATATTGATTTATACTGCTTTATAATTCGATTTCCATTTCTTATGATTTGACTTGAATGCATACATGTTTGAAACCGGAGGGGGAAAACCTTTATTTGTTTCCTTAAAATGGTTTTGTAAATATTGTTTATTTTTTGTCCACTCACTCTTTGACTGTTTTCTTGACCCTTCCAGGCCATGACACTGAGGCAAGCGCTGATCTAGAGGTCGAGGCATAGATATCTGTTGCGTACCTATTGTCAGGACCCACCCCGGTTTCACCCCGAAACCCGAGGTAAATCCCGCTCCCGTCTGACTCCCCGACACAAAACTCAAGTAAAACTCACTCGAACCTAGTCAGACGCAGGAGTAATTACAAAATATCCCAACCTTATCGTTTACAGAGCATAGCACTAAATTACAAGGAAAATAAAAACTGATAAAGTACACGCACACAGAAGCCTTTAAACTCTTCTAGGATCCCTCACGTCACTTCTATGCCTCGGACACTGCCTCGATGTCAAGACCCCGCGCTCGCTCCACAACCTGGAGGGCAATTTAAAACAGAAAATGTGAGTGGACCAGAAAGTACAAAAAGTTCAAAAACCATTTTATAAGAAAACCGAGTTTAACCCTCCGTTTTGAAACCACATGCATAACCAACAGTTATGAACACAGTTATAAAATAATCGTTATAAAACATCATGAGAAACAGAAACACTATAAAATATCATAAGAAACCATAACATGAGTATCAGAAACCGTATCAAAAACCATAAACACCAAATCATCATTTTCCCGATCAAACCTGCTGGACCTCTCCGAGTCTTTAAACTCAATCCAGGCCTTAATCATATCCGAGTCTTTAAACTCCCGAGTCTTTAAACTCAAGGCCTACGGGGGAATATCAATATATATCCGAGTCTTTAAACTCCCGAGTCTTTAAACTCAATCCGGGTCTTTAAACCCAATCCGGCCGGTCCCCCGTCACATATATCCGGGTCTTTAAACCCAATATCCAGATCCAGCAAATCCAATCCCAAAACCATTTGAAAACCATTTACCAATCCACATCCAAATCCGAATCCGAAATCACTGGTCCGATGCCCTTCCAGCATCCCGAACCGTCATTCCGAACCCAAATCCGGAATCCCCGGTCCAACTTGGAAACCAACTTCCATTTCCGAAATCCGTTCTAAAACCGAAAATCTTTATTATTGAAATCATTTTCCAAAATCCCTTGATAATCATTCGAACATCACGGCAAAACAGAGCAAAAGAGTGCCTGCTGTCGTCTGAGCTCCGCCGTGTACACCCCCGTCACGGCGACCATCCTAGTCGACGCCTAGGACTCTCCTGAACCTCGCCCTGACCTCCAATTCCCTCGACTCTCACCCTAGACCCACGACTTTCACGTTGAACCTCAACGGGAAAACAGAGTACCGAAATGGGGACGAGGAAATTACCTGCCTCCTGTCGCCGCCGTGGGCTCAGCCGCGAGGTAGTGGCTCCTCTTGTCTTCCACCGTCCTCTGAGCACTTCCCTTGACCTCGAGTGATCGAGTACGGCTGCACCACCAGCCACTTCTCTGTTTTTCTCCCTGAGTTCCTCCCTGGTTCCCGTGGCTCACACCTCACACACACACACCCGCTGCACCTCTCAACCACCTCACCAGCTTCCTCTCACTCTCCCGTCCCTCACTCACTCACCAGGACTCCTCAATAGTCACGATCACCCTTCCCAATCTCTCAATTTCCTCCCTCTGTTTCTCTCTGTGTGTCGAAGAACAAAATGCATAGCACGGGTGCACCCCAATTATTTGGGCCGTGTATGCACAGGATTCCACCAGAATCCTCTACACACATGCCACATGTCGCAATCCACTCCACACACTCCCACATGGCCCAATCCCAGCCGTCCATTCCTTTCCTCTGTGTACAAATCCCAATGTGCCACAAAGACCAAAATACCCTTCTTTTTAACTCATTTTTACGGTTTTGCCATTACCCTTCTAGACCCGTAACTAACACCTCGTAAGTCCGATGAATACGTGCCCCCTGTCATCGAACTCAGGACGACGAGATCTACCTAACCATCCTAGGTCAATGTACCAAACCCCGTTTCTACGAAAGTCAACTATTCCCCTTAATTTACTCAAATTACGGTTATGCCCTCAACCTTCCAAACATCACAACTTCCTCCTCGGATGTCGAAATCGGGCGTGCCACCTGCCCATGGATTCGTGACGTCCTAAACTACGTCCTGGTCACTGGTCAAAGTTCATCCGACCCCCCGAACTAAAAGTCAACGTTTTTGCCCAAACTAGGGGCAAAATCGTCATTCTACACTAATGACCTTATCAGGACCAATTAACCACCGATTAACCTCACTAATCACACCTTAATCAGTCTACTAATCCCGGCTTCCGGGACGGGTTGTTACACAAGGGATAACCTAAAGTCACTGCCCAAAAGGGGCTTCTAGAGTGCACAAGGATCGATGGAGAAGGCGTGCAATGTCCCAGTCTCTGCTGCAGTCGCATCCGTAATCAACCTGAAGGGCATTAAAACCAATAAAAGATGTGAGTGGACGAAAATGAACCTTTAGAAATACATTTATCAAAACACATTTTTACCCTTCAGTTTTCACAAACGTGCATGCATAACTTAAAACATGAGTAATAGTGTGAAATCAATCAAGTATGATTAGTGGACCGATAAAATCAAAATACATTTTCCCATGGTCTATAAAAACTCATGTTCATCAAATCAGTTCATGACATAAAGCATCTGTTATAAATCCTCTGGACACAAATATCAATAAATCATAATACCACCAATCCTCAATATCCAATCTCAATATCCATATATCCCGTCACGATATCAATGCAACGCGTGCAAACTCGGTGTCTCACGTCCGAGTACATCCCCCAGGATCTACGACGTCTAGGGGGATATCAACTCTAGGATCAACGACGTCTTGGTCCCACCTAAAAATACGCTCCCACACGCGCGGGTCAAAGTTTTAGTCAAATGTTGACCAAAAAGTCAATGTTGACGTCATCAGAACAGTAAGTCAACGGTCAAAAGTCAACGGGTCAGAGTCAACGAGTCAACTCGTCGGTCAACGAGTCAACTCGTCGGAGACCGAGTCAACTCGGCGGCGACTCACCGGAAAACTCCTTTGATGCCCCAAACTTCAAACTTCGATATCTCACTCGTTTCTCAATCCAATTTCAACGTTCTACCTATGTAAATCCATTTACTCGAGCCAAGGATTCCAAATATCAACCCAGAAATTTCAGAAAGTACCTGGATTTTAAGTTATGGTCAATCAAAGTTTCGGCCAGAATTCCAATCATCATTCCGGCCACCTCCAACGTCCAAATCCGTCCCAAATTGTACCTTCCAAAATTCTGGCCACCGTGCACAACGGTCCTTACCGTGGCCACCATTGGGTTCGTCTCAACATCCTCTCCAACTTTCGTTCACGGGTTATAAGCAATGGATGATGATTGAGAGGTGTTTGTATAGGATTGAGGTATATGGTTTTGAAGAAAATAAATGAAGAAGATGAAGATGACGGATGATGAAGAATGAATGATGATTAAGGATGATGAGGAATGATTAAAAAATGGATTAATGGGAAACATGTTCCATAATTTAGAGCCTCAAAACAGGGGATGGGTGACACTTGTCACTCATCCAAGTGTTCACAAACTCTGATCACTATTCACTATTTAATAATATTTTAATCGAAATCCCTGTTCATTCGGTTAATCGATTTCGCTCCCGAGACCACAACTTCGTCGTCGAATCTTCGATTTCGGCATGCCGCCTGTCATTGGATTCGTATCGACGAGACCTACGTAACGGTCCTTGGCCCTCGTCCATTGGACTTCCCGGGTCAAAAGTCAACATTTGGCCCATTTTCAGCCAAATTACCAAAATACCCCTCAACTTCCGAATGCCATAACTTTTTCCTCGAATGTCGAAATTGAACGTGCCACCTGTCTATGAACTCGTGACGTCCTAAACTATGTCACAGTCATCGATCAAAGTCCATTTGACCGCCCGATCAAAAAGTCAACATTTTATCCACGACTAGGGGCAAAACGGTCATTTTGCACATTTTGTCCGATTTCGCCCTACTAATCACTGATCAACCTCACTAATCAAGATTAGTCACTAATCTAATCCCGGAATTCGGGACGGGTCGTTACACGAGGTCTCATCTCCTAGTACTTCGCCATGACCCAACTCAACGACGTCCAGGGTGATATCAACATGGGGTGCCTACCCGGATCTACCGCGTCTGGGACGATATCATAACCCTGCACTCCTGATGACGAGCCTCTCCTCGGAGTCACTTATCTCAGGTAGTGCATCGTGGCTACTCTAGGATCCTTGACGTTTGGAGGAGACTAACCAACTCACCCAGGATGGTATATGTGGGACCGTAACCAAATCCAGTGAAAATCATATTAAAATCATTTATGTCCCAAATCAGATTTAAACATTGTTCAATTGGGTCTCTGCCCGAGACATAATTTCCGCAAATTGATTCCACAAAACCACCCGAAAACTGTGTCCATAACATGTTTATAAATCCCGATTTATCGTTATCCAAATCCAGTTGAAATGCATTATTTCCTTTCAATATCCGTTGACTCTAAATCTAAGTCAAATCATCATTCCATCGGGTTTCAAGCCCAAAACCACATTTTCACGAAAATCCGTCAAATATTTCATAAACCGATGATTACAATCCACATCATCATCAAATCACAATATCAAAACAGTTCAACTTAAATCATGTAATAAAACATTGAAAACAGTTATGCATGCATTTCAGTTCTAAAAAAACAGTCCACTCACGCTCGGTCCACGCCGCAAGCTAAACCTCAGTGTTATTTCTATCACCGAGCTAGTCCAAAGTCTATGGGTCTATCCAAATCATGTATAAAGGTCACTAACATACTATAAAAGTTCATACATCAAACCTTCACAAAGCCCGATACTGAAAGCACGTCTGAAACATGCTTCCCGAGGCTAAAAACCTTCAAATGACCAACTAAACGGTCTCTGATCGACCTGAAACCACCACCATTGGATTCAGAACGTCGAAAACTTTCAAACAAGACTAGTTTGACCTAGAAATTTGTGCCCACGCGCCTTCATGTGCTGGTCAAACTTTCGGTCAACGCTAACGTCAGCAAAGTCAGTGGTTGGCATCATCATGACGTCAGCCTGACAGGTCTGATAGCTATCAGGTTTAACACCTGCCACGTGTTACTCTCTAATTGGTCAGTGTGTCCTGCCACTTGTCCCCTAACACCTCTGTCACACTGCCACATGGCACCATCCTATTGGTCCACGTGTTCTGACAGTACTGACTAGACTTGCTACGTCAGCTGCCACGTAGACCTGACAGGTCTTGACAATTTTCCACATGTCACCACCCGATTGTTCCATGTGTTCTGACAGTCTAACACTCTGATAGCTTGCCACGTGGAATCACCTGATTGGCCACGTGGACTAACAACCTCTGACAGATGATGACGTGGACTGCCACGTCAGCATCGTCAACCTCTAGCCAGGTTGACCCAGTTCTCTGTAACTGGTCAATTCTACCCGCGACCCGACCCGATCCTATCTCCTTCAATAATCAACCATTTTTCACCATTTTTCTTCCTATATGATCGTAATGATCATAGGAAGGGATCTATGGACTCAAAATTAGATAAAAGGTCTAGAAAGTACCTGTGGAGCTTGTTGATTTTCGAGCAAACTTCCAGCTTGATTTCTAGGTAGTTCCAGCCACCCCAATCTCTCCTATTGGTTCCTGTGAGTTCATCTAGTCCATAGGAACTTGTTTTAATCATCAAAACCATCCAATAAATCCCAAATCCCAAACTTCGAATTTTGAACCCAAAATGGCTTACCTTCAAATTTTCGGCCACCGTGCACGGTTGTCCAAGCCATTAGTCCCTTTCTCTTCGTCTCAGCTCACTCTGTCACTCTCTCTTTCACACAAATGGCAAATGATGATGGTTGAGGGTGGGGTGTGTGGGTTTTGGGTTTGGGTTTGGGTTTGTGTGGGTTTCGGGTTAACAGAGAAGAATAAATGAAAATGAATGATATTAGGTGCATGAACATAGGTAAAGGGGCCAATATGATGAGTGATACTTGTCACTCATCTATTGGTCCACTCAGATATTTTGGACCAATCACAAAATGCCAACGGTATACTTTCTTGTAATGTGTAAATAGTGTCGGTTTTCCTCCGTGACCCATAACTTTCCCGTCGAACATCCAATTTTGACATGCCACCTGTCAACAGACTCATGACGACTCGATCTACATAACGGGCCTTGGTCAAAGTCCAAATAGTATCCCGGCTCAAAAGTTAACATGTTTCCCTGACTATGGGCAAAATAATCATTTTACATTAAATTTATGAATTTAAATTTAATTAAAAGTCTGAGGAATTACACTGGACCTGTCCAAATCACATCCGAGGGTCACTAACAATCCATATAAGTCCGTATATACACACCCCCTAAACTATGGTACAGTAAACATGTCCTGAATACGCTTCCTGGTGAGAAAAACCTCTAAAACACTAACCAAACGATCTCTGATCGACCTGAAACCACCACCATTGGATTCAGATCATCAAAACCTTTTAAACAAGACTAGTTTAACCTCGAAATTCATGCCCACGTGCCTTCACGCTTTGGTCAAAGTTCTGTCAATAATGGTCAACACTGATGTCAACTGCTGACATCAGCCCTTGCTAATGTCAATACTAACAAGTTCTGACATCCTGTCATATGGCACACCATGACTGGTGCCACGTGTCACATGCTGGCGTCATCACTGCCATTTGTACTGCCACGTCACTTGACAACTCTGATACATTTCCACGTGGCACCACCTGACTGGTTCACGTGGTCTAACAGTGCTAACGTGGACTTGCCACGTCACTTGACACGTCAGCATGAAAATTTGACAACTCTCTGATATGTTGCCACATGGGACCACCTTATTAGTCCATGTGGGTTAACAGTGCTGATGTGGATTTGCCACGTCGACGCTAACTCGACCTGACACATTGCCATGTGTCATCACTTGGTTGGCCATGTGGCCTGACAAGATGACGTGGACTGCCACGCCATTATCGTCAACCTCTGGTCATGTCGACCCGGACCTCTATAACGGGTTCACTCGACCTAAATCATGACCTGACTCGTTCTTTGTCATTTCTCGACCATTTCTCTCCATTCTTTAACCCATATCTTCGTCTCTCACCGAGGAACGGAACTACAAGCTTGAAATCGAGAAAACATACCTCGTTTACCCTGGCCAAGCTCGAGACCCACGAATTTCCTTCAAACTCGTCTCCAGGACAATTCCAGCTTACTTCCTTCTTGTTTGTTGGTTCATTACACTCGTCCAATCACAGAGAAGGCAACCATGATGTCAATTTTCAGCTCCAAGACCTCAAAAAAGCAACCCGAAAAATGACCTCGCGGTTTACCTGGGTTTTTCACTGTTTTCCCGCCAGCCACCTTGGCTCCGCCTCCCTCCGTCACTCTCGCTTTCTCAGCCACTCACTCTCACTCTCTGTGCCACTCAACTAGCACCAGAGGCTGAAGGAAGATGAAGTAAAATGGTGAAGTAGGGTTTCGGGTTGTTTGAAAATGAGAAGGGAGAGATGATGCATGAACTAGGGAGATGGCCAATGGGATGGGTGACACTTGTCACTCATCAGTTGGTCCAAAACTAGATCTTTTGGGCCTACTAACAAACAAACAACTTTCCAACTTTCTCGTAAAATGTGTCATCAAATATCTGATCGTACCATTCTAGACCTGTAACTTTCCCGTACGACGTCCAAATTCGAGGTGTCACCTGTTTACGTACTCGTTATTCCTCGATCTACGTAATGGATCTCGATCTATGTAATGGACCTCGGTCCACGTGCAGTTAGCTTTCCGAGTCAAAAGTCAACATTTTTCCCTTATAGGGGCAAAATTGTCATTTTGCCTTGACTAATCCCGATTAGTCCTAATAATTCTCAATTAATTCTTAATTAACCTCGATAATCATGAAATTTTGGGACGAGTCGTTACATTTCATACTTTTTCTCTCTTTTTCTCTCATTTGATCTCTTTGCCCATGGAAGCCAAAACCTAATACCAAACACACTTTACAATTCCTAGTAGTTGAATTCTGAGCCATCTACTCATCCGTAAATTTTGAAAATTTGACTGCCTGTCATAAATCACTACTAAAGGTTACTTATATCCCAAATAATTTTAATTTAAATCCCCTAATTTTTCGAGATTAAAAATGAGTTTAAACTTAAACATAACAATTCAGACAACCAAAACTATACCGAGACGATGTTCAATCGATCTAAAATCTGTGCCAATGGGTTCGTAACATCGAACACTTTAAAACACGTGTTGGTTGGAAACCCAGGCGGTAAGGCACGTGCCCCCACGCGCCACCCCTAATCTCTGCACGTGGGCCTCACGCGCTTGCATCAATCATCTCCTTCCTCTAGCCAGGTCGACCCGTTTTCCAAGTTTTGGGTTTCCCGACTTGACGGTCAACCGGCTCGAAACCTTCCAATTCCTATCAGTTTTTCATGATTAATCCCACTAACCTTCTCGCAATTAACCACAAAACAAGTTTTTGCATCCAATTCATGGAATCCGTACCTTGAATTCTTGAATTTCCAATCAAAGCTCACTGTCCACTTTCAACCTCTGCTCTAGGTTCGTCTCAGCGTGATTTCCTTCAAATTTTTGATGTTCCTACTTGTGATAGTGCAAGGAAGTGGTTTATAAACTTAATTTGAGCAATCAAGATCCGAATCAACAAAACCCAATTCCAAGGTTCATGGGTTCAATTTCAAGTTCCACATGCTCATTTCTTTATTTTTTCTTCCCTTATTTCCTCACTTTCCTCTCTAACTCTCTCATTGTGTTTCCTTTGCTCTCAATTTGCTGGACAAAGGTGGGTGTATTGGGTTTTTCGCTTGTTCCTTCCTCACAAACATATATGGATAACATACACAACACACACATAAGTAAACATACCCACCCCACCAAGTTGGTGAAACCATTCCAAAGGGAGAAGCATGGACGCAAAAAATCTCCCGTGTGCAATTACCAAAATACCCTTAATAAGTCTAGACTCGTAGTAAGTATAATTGGTCTATCTACGAACTCAGAATTCCGAGTCCTATGTAACAGTCCTCACAAAAAGTCTAGAAAGCACCCAGAGTGAAAAGTCAACCCTTGATCTCTAGGGGCAAAATTGTCAATTTCCTTTTTAAATTTCCGAAATTACATTTTTTGAATATCCAAGTCATTACATAATAAGAGGATGATATTGGTGTCCTGTCCTCTAGCTTCCGCTTTGCACTGTCGATGTCGGTTAGTTCCCAGTGTCAGTCTTGGTCATCTTCATGGCAGAATCGTTCTCTTACTCACTGACTCACCCACCAATTGGAATGAGAGCGAAAAATGTGAACACGAGGGAAGCAGTTTTGCATTGTGTGCAAGTATGATGTACGCGTATACTTCTACAACAATCCTTGGACTGTTGTGTATATCCTTATATGATTACACAATATTACAAGTTATGAGATTGCGCCATGTGTAAGCCATCAAAGTGATGTGCAAGCTATAATCCAGCCATCTCAGTGATGTGCACGCTGTAATCCATCTGTAAGATAGTTGGTAATTAGTTAATCTGTTAATTGTGTTTCTCATCCACTCTCCCAATCTAATAACGTCTTTAGATTGAAGAGGGATGTTAAGATGAATGGTTCTAAATAAGTACAAGTGTCATCATCTCATTAATTTTAGCTCTCAATTTGACTCTTAGCTAGTGTATTATGTATAAAAAGCTTGAAATACCACAATGCAATGTTATGTTGTATTCCTTTTTTATCAACATCAATAAAGCTCTTCCTCTTTCTTCCTTCCTTCATTTCTCTTAATCAAACACCAAGCTCATGAGCCACACATGACACATAAGTTATGCACGACACGACACTTAAAACCGTCGTTTCATAATCTTTTATTTTTACTTTTAGTTTAAGACATAAAAAGTAATCAAGATGTAAAGAGAATGAGTAAGAGTACGTGGTGGCCGGTATGGTAGAAGAGGGAAAACAAAACAAAAAGAAATGAGAGAAAAAAAAAAACCGAAAGACGAAATCCAAAAAAATACATATTTTGATTTTTTTTTTTTTTTGGGGGGTCTCCAATTCACTATATAGGAAATTCTGCATTGCCCTACGAAACACGTGCGTCCAAAGTTCCAATTTCGTCGGGGGAAATATCACAATTCCTGTAGTGTTTGTTCTTCACATACCCATTTGTTCTTCATATCCGAAGCAAAAAAATTGAAAAATGAAAATATGAAAAACGAACCAAACTAGCTAGTTATTAAGTGTTGGACAACACAGAAATTAAGGAACTAAATAGTTAATAAAAAGGAAAAGACAGTTCTCATTAATGGATGAACACGTCACAGTTGGACAACACACAAACACACTTGATAAAAAACATGATTCAAAAAGGTGGATGAGAGTCCTATTTTGCTCGAGGACATTTCTAAATGCGGCTCAAAATTAAAATGAAAAAGAAAAAAGCAATAAAAGCATGGCTTGACATACATCCGTGCATGCTCACCATATATATGTGCCGAAGGTTTATCATCAAATTAACACAGACAACAGTGACATCAGATGGAAACGAGAGAATATTTGGAACTTCGGCTCAATTTTTGCTCTCTGCATGCTCTGCATTTTGGCCACTTGATCCATTTATCCAATGTCGTCGTGGCTGGTTTTGGAATGCACTTGCATCATCTGCAGCTCCAAGTCGTTTTTCTCATACTCCTTGGCGTGACCTCCCTTCGTTGCGTCAGTTTGTTTCGCATTCGCAGTTGGCTTCTCAAACTCCATCTCCTTATTCTTTCCCCATAGAACAAGATACAGCCCGACCACGATCAACACAGATCCCACCGCGCTAAAATCAGATGTATATTACAAGTCAGATTGATAATTAATGTATATAGTTAATTACGATATCATTTCATTAAGTAAGTTATAAATGAATGATACGAACGTTCCGACGAATAATTTCTCCTCGAGCAATGCCCAACTTGAAACTGCCACAATAATGAGGAGCAAGGGGCTGAACACCGACACGTAAAGAGGGCCTTTTCTTTGAATACTCCATGAAGAAAGGAAGAAAGCTAGTGCAGAACCCATAATTCCCTAAAATTAATTATTATATTATGATTAACTAGCTAGTTAAAATGCTATTGTATAATGAATTAAGCTAATTATTTGATTTATTAGTGAAGGGGATCGAGTTACAGCATAGAGGGATGAAACAAGCCTCATGGGATCTTTCAATGACCAAGCAGATTTTTTGTGATCAGCAATCACAGCAATGAGCCCACATTGAAAGCTGGCCATCAAACACATCAATGTGGTGCTTGTGTATGGAGCTGGAAAATTTTTCCCCACTTTTGCCTGAAATTAATTACTCAAAACATTATACATAACATACCAAATTAATTAAGTTTAAGAAACTGTAATATTAATTATTGCGTGCGCATCAATATCTTACTTATTAATTTATTTATTAAAAATAAAGAAAGGTAAAAGCACGTAGTTTGCTTACTTGGATTATGAACCACATTGCCCAACCTAAGGTGCTGATGATGACAAAAAGGGGTCCCACAAAGGAGTTTGCTTTGGTGCTTGAACTTGCCTCTCCCATTCTCTCAGCATAAGTCCAGTGAATTTTCGACTCACCTAGGTCAATGTTGTGTCCATGGTAAAATGAAAGTAGCATGGCTCCAGATACACACACAACTGTTCCCATCACCTTAGATATCCCTGCTTGGCTCTTTATTTTTGCAGATTCTTGCCTGCAATTTAATATATTATATATATAATATTTGATCAAGGAAAAAGTTTAAAGAATTAAATTAAACTCAAAGTTTAACTAGCTTGTTGATTATCATACCTGAAAATGACTGCGAGGATAAATGTCATTGCTGGAAGTGTGTTCGACAATGCGCACGCAATCGTCGCCGATGCAGTCTTTAAACCGAGAAAATAAAAAACCTGATTTGCAGTTGCCCTGGAGAGCATTTTATAATTAATTAGGTGAATTTCTAGCCATTGATTATCTTAAAAATTAATTAATTAAGAACTAATATTAATTGCTGGGACTGGAAATAGTTCATAAAAACACTTACCCAGTTAAAGAACACAGAAAAGTCTGGAAAAGAATAGGCATTGTGATCTTGGGTCTTGTTTTCCTATTCCAAACACATGGAAACCACACGATATATGCAAACATTATATTAATTAGTACTATATACAAATTGGTTTTTTACTAACGTAAATGATGATATAACACCATTTATTTGGAGTAACATATATATTACCATGCATGATGAATTATAATTGTTGTATTTTATTTTAAATATTAAATTGTGTGTGCTATATGTAGTTTATTTTATTTAAAAATAAATGTAAACCTGGCATCATATTACTGCTAACTGCATGGTTTCGATCTTCGAGGATTGAGTTTTTATGGTGACTAATGAAACAATTTGAAGTTAGATTATGAATACTGCTAACTGCATGGTTTCGATCTTCGAGGATTGAGTTTTTATGGTGACTAATGAAACAATTTGAAGTGAGATTATGAATACTGCTAACTGCATGGTTTCGATCTTCGAGGATTGAGTTTTTATGGTGACTAATGAAACAATTTGAAGTGAGATTATGAATGCATGGCCCATCGGAGGACGGGAGTCGGGACCAAGCTCCAGCTACGTATGGCCTAGCTAGACTCGGGGCTTACAATTAATTAAGCTGAGAAGAAAGTAGCAGGTAGGGACAAATGGGTGAAGATGACATGGCGGCCATGCAAAAGTTTTGTCTTTTGAGGCAGTATGTTACTTGCGAATTACTAGGTGGCGAGTTAAATTAAGACGGGACTGCAAAAGTAAATAGTTGACACACTTCTCATGCATGGCCTTCTCCTCATGCGTTGATTGCGTGCCTCACTGCCACATCAGATCCAACAACAAGCTTCAAGTTTTCACTCTTCGGATTTTCCAAGAACAAGTTTTTGTTAATTACACTTTCACCCTTCTAACAAAACTCAAAAGAATTCGTTGCAGAGACCAAAATCCCATACATGATCATAGATTCCGACACGTATGCAGTTAATAAAAACACTAAGAAATATTGAAAGCCGGCCTGCATGTGAAACTCAAATAGTTTAAATTTTGTAAGATGATGAAGGTGGAATAATGTATAAGTTGCAATAAAAGTAGTAATAATAATAATAAATGAGGTGGCTAGGTTACCATTCCAAGAAATAAGCAAAGGGGGCGATGGCAAAGGTGGCGAAAACTTGTCGATAAGCAACAAGAACAAGAGGGTTCATGTCGGATTCAATGGCCAGCTTTGAAGTAATGTTCATGCCTGCATAGCACACTTGGACTAGCACCATCGCCAAGAACGGCGCGTACTCACCGAAGCCACCCATTTTTCCGATCTGCAAACGCCCTGGCCGGCCGGCGTTGGTGTAAGAAAGTGATAGAGTCTGTAAGAGAGAGAGATGGGGAGAATGAGAAATGGTAGAGGAGACGCAAATGTGAATATATAGAGAAAGTAAAGAAGAGGGTTTTGCGTGGAAAAAAGAGAAAAGAAGGCGTTGAAGATTGATTTGATGTAACACTTGGGCTTATGCATGGTTACATCCCTCAATGAAGATGACACTAGCCACATAAAGACGGTTTCAGTTTTGTCTTTTCAGCAGTTATGAGTTCATGAACTTCACCAAATGCATGCCTTGGCCTGGGATTGGGGTTTGCTAGGTGTAGGACTGTAGGCCCGTTCAAACTGGTCACTACCTTTTTCAATGTCTATAACGCGATTTCCTTCACCATTACACACCTAATTAAAGGCTCAAATCCTGCCTTCCATTCTCCTTTTTCTCCCATCCTTATCTTGCTCCTTTTTTCAATCCTACGTTGTTTGTGTATGTGGATCTTTCCATTTCAGTTAAAATTCCGTATTTAATTATTTACCTTTTTTTAAAAATATTTATCTTCATTACGACATTTTCAATATTGTTTATAAGTAATGATTTTATCGGTCATTAATATTTTAATATTTCTTATTTAGACGAACTTACATAGATGAAAATAAGTCTCTTCTTAAAAACAAATGCTAACAAAAAATTTAGATTGAAGAATGCAACTAGCTATATACTAAAAACATCATGCATATATATGCGATTTTTTTCCTCTATAAGTCGTGTTAGATTTAATTCATGATACCTCAAAATTATGATATGAAAACAAATTCATCTTGATAAACTCTCTTCACAAAAATCCCCTTGTCATTTCTCCGGCTTCTTAATATTCATCCAATGCTTACTAATACCATTAATAATTTTAATTTGTAAGTGTGACACTGTGAGGATTATATCTTTATATAGAGTTTGATACATAATAGTCACGCATTACGTGACTTGTCCCCTTCCAATATAATTATACTAAAAATCAACCATCGCTTGCTTTTCATTAGGACTTAGATTTAGTACCAAATGAGCATGGATCGAAACCACAGATAAGTTTTCAACAATGCTATCATATTCTTACATCAACCACCAAGAGTGCATGTATTAAATTTTCTTTAAAAAGGAGTCACTATATTAAAATCATGATATACCAAAATTTGAAGATATCATTAACTTAAAGGAATAATATTGCGTCCTACGTACCACTATCATTCTGGTGTCTTTTCGTTCTCCTTTTTTAAATTTATAGAAGTGTGCTTAGACATGTATCATAATTATAACTATTCAAACTGTGAATCATTATTTCAAGACCATTTATGCAAAAAAAAAAAAAAAAAAAAAATCAACCAAATATGAGATTATTTAACTATTCATATCTATCAATTAAATCGATAGTTCACCATGAAAACATTAGTTTGTACTATTATTGCTGATTTGTTTATTACATATGAATGACTAAAAAACTTAAATCTTATTTATTTGTGCGGAAATGATTTTAAAATTAGGATTTAGAATCTACAAAATGCATATAATATTTGTATAAGACATTTTGATAAATTAAAAAAATAAAACGAGAAGTATAATCATAATTGCAAGTAATACATGATTACTTTGTGGTTTAAGGTCCTTATTGTCATCAACATGAAAGTATTTGCCAGTGGCCCTGATCTTTACACAACTTTGCTATCGTCCTTAAATTTTATTATTAGTATTAGTTGTCTTTGAGTTATATCTAAATGTGTAAGAACAATTATTTCGTTAAATTTCTCTACTATTTCCATTAAGAAAATTGACATAATATGACAACTTTAATTAGGGGTGGATATAAATCTGTTAAAACCGTTAACCGATTCAATTCAAACCGTTATTTATCAAACAGTTTTAGTTTGACCGGATAAAAGTCAAACGGTTTGAAAATTCAAACCGCACCGTTAGTAACGGTTTGGATTTGAATTTTCATTTTGAAAATCTGTTAAATTCAAATCGGACCGTTAAAGAATTTATTAATTTTTTAAATCTATTCTTAAATTCATTAGTTTTAACAATTTGGCAGCAACTAATCTGAATTTTGTAGGATCAGTGAGCCTTTATGATTTTAACGGTTTGGATTTGGATATTGTCAATATATGTATCGAACCGTACCGTACCCACCCCTAACTTTAATCCTTATCTTAAAACATAATTATTGAGAAATTCAATAAAAAGACTATCCAGATATATTTAAACATAATTTAAAGACATCTACCATTGATAATAAAACTCAACTCAAGGGCCAATAACTAAAATAAGTTTAAAATTCACGAATGCGCCGGTAATAGTTTTCCTTTTAAATTAAGATTTGCTTTGAGGACTTTATGGTAAAAAGATCTGGGTAGAACTCCAATGATTTATATATGGCTTATTACACTAAATGCACTAGGAACACGCCACGAAATCTAAAAATGCACTAGGGACGAAAATTTGCCTCAGTTTCACCAAGAACGGTTACACCGTCAATATCGTTGCACCATCTGTTAGTCAAAGTTATTAACGCCGTTAATTTTGATGACGTGTCAGTACTATTACAAAATTAGTAAGGGTTATTTAGATATTTTCTTTATTTTATTATATTTTCTATTAAAAATATTTCTAAAAAATTAAAATTCATCTTCCCCATCTTCCTCAACCCAGTTCGTTCAATCATCTCTCTCCCTGCACCTCCATCTACCTCGACTCTGACCTCATCCTCATTGACGACATTGCCAAGCTCGCCGCCACGCCCCTCGGCCCTTCCTCCTTCCTCGCCGCCCCAGAATACTACAACGCCAACTTCACATCCTATTTCACCTCCACAATTCCCAGTCTGCTCTGCTTCTTTTTCTTCCTTAGACGCGTCGATTTGTTCTGTTTTCTGCTGTTGCCACGCGTTGATGTTCATTGAGAAGTTAAGAATCCAGAACGAACGACGTTTCCAAGAGATCGTAGGGAGCCCAAAGGGCGTCGAGAGGGCAAGGTTGGTTGGCCTCCAGTCGGGCTCACGGCTTCCCTTTTATGCTCCAATGTAACAGACTTACAGAGCCCGGATGCAGATCTCGGCACAACCCTCTGAAATTGTCTCCGCCCAATCCGTGCTGGTTCCACCGGTGCTCCACCGCCGCTATTTTGCCGGAAAAACTAGACGAAATGGCGGCAATGAACCCAGCTCGTAGATTCTCATTCTCTTCTGCAGCTCCATCCACTCTTTTATTTTCACCGTGTACACACCGACTTTCCACTGGTCCAAGTCGATCACCATCACGTCGGTGTTGAAGTAGCAGGCTTTCCGGTCTGCGAAGGTGAGAGAGAGGGAGGGGTTGGACCAGAATGTGGAGGTGAAATAGGATGTGAAGCTGGCGTTGCAGTATTCTAGGGCGGCGAGGACGGAGGAAGGGCCGAGGGGCGTGGTGGCAAGCTTGGCAATGTCGTCGACGAGGATGAGGTCAGATTCAAGGTAGACGGAGGTGCAGGGAGAGAAGTTGCTGGAAAGTGAGAAGTTGCTGGAAGGTGAGAAGTTGCTGGCCCACATCTGTTTGGAAACCCTTTGGGTAAGACCTTCACTCTTGATTTTTTTCCCTATTATTATTGTTTCTTGCTTTTTCAATCAGATGTGGTGTGAAAGTCCTTGTGAGGTTGCACATAGTTTGGCTGGGAGCCACTTTTTGTTGGACATGTGGCTTCTTGTGGTTGGAGAGAAAGATAGGGAGTGACTCAGGTGGAGGTCTCTGATTGGTGGTGTTCTGAGGTGGGTCCTGCGCGCTTGTGGATGTCAGAAAAGATGAAGTCCAGATTGGACAAGCTGCTGACATGTAGCCTTGCCTGCTGTGACTCGCGTGGAAAAAACGCTGGAGGATAGACGCACGAAAAGTGGAGGAGGCTGCGGGCCAGAGTCATCTGTGTGTAGGCGTGGGCCACGGACAAGTGGCGCGAATTGGTTGGGCTGTCTCCTAGCTTGACTGACTGGCGGGTGGCGATAAGCCTCGACATTTTCGATCTGCCACTTTCATTTTGGGCACATGGCTGGCAACCTGGCGCCACATGTGTTCTTATTTGCAATATATATATATATATATATATATATATATATGTTTTCAACGTACATTTATATATTAAATATGTTATTATTGCTATGCTTTTTTTTTGCAGGGGTATTTGTTTACATATTTAATATAAATATATTTATATGTTAAAAGGTGTATTTAATATATAAATAACTACTATTCATATAACTCAAATATATGTTGTTTCTTTGCAAGCATATTTACTCACGTATTGATTGCGTATATAGATATATTAATATATTAAAATATGTATTTAATATATTAATATTATTAAAGTGTTTGGTAATAGCATATGTATTTCTCATTATTATTGGCGTATGTATTCAAGTGCGTATATATACGTGGTATATATTTTTTGTGAGGAGCTAATAAATTTGTTCCTTTATTGTAGGTGGACGTTTTTGCCCATTTCGAGAGTTCAGGACGTCCGTTGAATACGATTCAAGCGGCGAACTTTTGATTTGTTCGAGGAGATAGTTTCAAGACGCGTCAAGGTGTACTTCTAGAGAGACCTAGCAGGCTCGCATTGTGGGAGCAGAGTGGCTCGCGTAGTCAAATTC
Organism: Prinsepia uniflora; assembly: GCA_032719365.1. Classification (NCBI taxonomy): domain Eukaryota; kingdom Viridiplantae; phylum Streptophyta; class Magnoliopsida; order Rosales; family Rosaceae; genus Prinsepia; species Prinsepia uniflora. Next base: position 22,840,616 of record CM064861.1, on the reverse strand, counting down.
CATTCCAGGGGAAGGACAAGGACTTTGAAGGACCCGAAGATTTCCAGGCGTGGGAGATCCGCTACAAACATGCATTTCCAGAAGAGGTACTTGCGGAGCTTTGCGACAGATGTTCCTCCCAGAAAGCTCCCAAGAATAGCAGAGGAAGAAATCTGAAGTCCAACAGATGGACCAAGTTCCACCCTTTGATCGTCAGCTGGGGATTCAAATTCCCGTTTTCAAAGTTTTTCTTCTGGATTCTCAGTCAGATGGGCTGCTCACCTGCTCAACTGGATGTTGACTCTTATAGACACGTAATGTGTTTTGAGAAGCTGAACGAGTTTTTCAAACTGGAGCTCACAGACGAAGAATTCTGGCACTGCTACACCATAGCGCACGATGGGCTATCCGGTGGAAGTCTCACACAAGTCGTCCCCAAAGTCGAGTTGTTCGTGAACACTGTATTTACCGACGGGGCATACATGCAGAGCTGCTTTAAGGTGGGTGGCACATGGGATCGTAACTACAGTGGAAATGTGAGGATTGCATCTCGCTTCCGTACCCGCGATGAACTGTACTCAGATTTCGAGAGCCATCCTGACCTTACGAAGATTGACAGAGCTCTGAAGATTCCTCCTGAGTTTCGCGAGATGAGCTAGCTGTTTTGTCCATCCAGAGATACTGATGACAGAAGACCTCCTGCTAGCATAATCAAAGAGTGGTTAAGTGCTCCGCTTCGTCTGAAGAAGGCTGTCATCCAGAAGAAGAAACATAGAGAAGGACTTGATGCACCCCAAAAAAGGAAATCAGGTCCTAAAATGCATTCACAAGATGTCCCGGACTCCACACCTCACCAAGCTAGTCCTGCAGGATCATCCAGCAAACGTAGAGCCTCAGGTGGTCCTTCAGAGCAAGCGGCGGACCCTTCTAAGAAGCTGAAGGTTGTCTCTACTTTCCCTGAAATGATTGAAGCTCTTCGGGATGATGGTTCAGAACGTCTAGTGAAAAGAGCACAACCAACTTCTAGGGTCGTGGATACAGAGGCTGCTCTTGAGATTGCAGAAATGACGAAGGTTGTGCCACATGCTGCATATGATAAAGCTGCTAGAGACCTTAGGATCGCAACGAAGGGGGCCCACAACCTGGTTGACATACTCCATGGACAAGCAGGGCTGGAAGAGGAGGACAAACGAATGAAATCAGAGTGCATCCGCCTTCGAGAGGGTCGCGACCATTCCAGACGAAACAACAATGCCTTGGTGGGGAAAATTCGATCATTAGAGAACAAAATGCTCAAGCTGGAGACAAGTCATGCAGAAAAGCTGTTGGTAGAAAGTGAACGTGACACTGCCCTTAACGAGTCTGTTTTACTGCGTGGGCATTTGCATGAGTCGGAAGAGAAATTCAAACTCCTGGAAGCTGAAATATCAAATATGAAAGCTGATTGCTCGTTACCACCACATGCCTCCACAACTTTGTACTTCAAGGAAAGTGAAGCGCAAAAGTTGGGTATGGAGAGTCGGAGCGGGATCACTACCAAAGAGCAAGAGCTTGAACTAGAAGTAGAGCCCGAGGTTGGACCTGAGCTTGAGGACGAGGCTAAGAAAGTAAATGTGCCTGAAACCGACGAGTCACTTTTTGATGACATTTCCCTACTTTCCGTAGAAGAGTGGGCAGAGTTTTGAAGAACCATAGGTTGTGAAGACTTGCATCCATAGTTTCTTTATATGTGTATGTTGACTAGTGCATTTTCATTTTTGTATTGAATAACTGGTTTGAGAAATCGAGATGTGATTAGCCAGCCATTCCTCAAATGAATAAATGAAAATAATTTTTATGAAGAATTTTATTCTCCCGGCTCTTTGTCAAATTGTTTTCAACTATTTGACGTATCCCAAACTTATTTGTTCATCAAATGCCCCCCATTGTAGCCATGGGTGTTCAATGTTGGAGTTTAACTAACTTTGTTAGCATTTGCATTGGTGTTGCCTTCAAGGAAGGGCTTGTGCTTCTTAAGAGAAGGCTTGAAGTGTTTCCATGAGGAAGACTTAGGGTGCTTCCAAGAGGAAGGCTTTGGGTGCTTCCTAAAAGGAAGGCTTGAGGTGCTTCCTGAAGGAAGGCTTCGGGTGCTTCCGAGAGGAAGGCTTTGTGTGCTTCTAAGATGAAGGCTTTGTGTGCTTCCAAGAGGAAGGCTTGAGTGCTTCCAAGAGGAAGGCTTGAGTGCTTCTCGAAAGAAGGCTTTGGATGCTTCTCTGAAGAAGGCTTGAGTGCTTCTCGGAAGAAGACTTTGGATGCTTCCTGGAGGAAGGCTTTGAGAACTTTGCCGAAAGTACAATAACACATAGGTGAACTAGGAATGACTTGATAGCTTTATTGATAAGTCTAAATACATCATTCTTGAAAATAAAGTCTATATTTGCCACAAAACAAAGTATAGCTTAACTTTTGAGCTCTAGTTTGCATTACACATAATACTTTCGGAGGTGATGAGCGTTCATGGAATCACTCACTAACTTTCAGTCCATTGTCTCTAAGGTGTAGCTTCCCTTTCCGCCTACTTGGTAGACTCAGTAGGGTCTTTCCCATGGGGACTTGAGTTTTTGTGTAACGACCCGTCCTGAATTCCAGGATTAGATTAGTGACTAATCACGATTAGTAAGGTTAATCGGTGATTAGTTGAACGAAATCGGACTAACGATGCAAAATGATTGTTTTGCCCCTAGGCGTGGGCAAAACGTTGACTTTTCATTCGGGCGGTCAAATGGACTTTAACCGATGACTGTGACGTAGTTTAGGACGTCACGAGTTCATAGACAGGTGGCACGTTCGAGGAAGAAGTTATGACGTTTCGAAATTTAAGGGCAATTTGGTAATTCTGAATAAAAGGGGTCAAATGTTGACTTTTTGACCGGGAGGTCCGATGGCCGAGGGCCGAAGACCGTTACGTAGATCTGGATGTTACGAATCCATAGACAGGCGGCACGCCTAAATCAAACTTCGAACGGGAAAGTTATAGGTCACGGAAGTTCGGTTTCACTATGCACGTACTTCGAGACGATGCTGATTGGGCATATATTTTGAGTGGGACCCATGGATGAGTGACAAGTGTCACTCATCCCATTGGCCAATTTCCCTAAAAAGGGGATCTAACTAATTAAATATTACTATTTCTAATATTTTATAATTAATCTTTTTATCATTCAATCCTAGCCCTCCATCTAAACTTAATCTTTTAATCCTCACCACTAATCTCATTTCCATCTCTCCTCTCATCTAATCTCATCATCTCCTTTGTTCTTCAAACACCAACCCGAAACCCATATTCTCCATTTCCTCCATTTATCTTCAAACACAAACACACATACCACGACACCTCACCACCATTCCTCATGTGCGAACGTGAGGGAGAGAGAGTGATGGAGGACTGAGACTAAGGACGGCCAGCCGCGGCGGCTCACGGCGGGGAAACCCGAAACCGTAGGTAAGTATTCAAAAATCCAAGTTTCGATTTTGTTGGTTTTTGTTCGATTCTAAGGATTGGGTAATGTTTCTAGGGACCCTAGGAGAGGAATGGGATTTTTTTCGAGGCGTTGGACGGCCGGGAATGATAGTGAACGGCGGAGGAAAATCACGACCGCCATGGCCGAGCTTGGAAGGTACGGGTTTGGTGGTTTTGGTTCCGTTTTAATAGCTAAAATGATAAGAAATGAGATTAGGATTATATTAGGAAGAAAATGGGATAAAATGGACTTAAAAATGGACAGTTTGACCGATTGAACCGGTCCAGACCGGTCGGCCGGTTCGCTACGGGTTGAAGATAATGAATAGTATTGCGCGTGGGTTTCACGCGCAGCACCTTCACTGGGCGCGTGGGGGCGCGTGAGTGACCTTTTGGGAATGTGTTCAAAATGTAAAATCTTCTATTCGATGTAACGAACATTTTGGGACTGGTTTCGTGTCAATCGGACACCATTTCGATAATGTTAGGGGCATCGGAAGGTTTCGAATCGAGTTTAAAAATAGTTAAAAATTCCAGAAAATTACGGGGCTTTAGTGGGAGGTTAATTAAGTAGTTAGTAACCTTCTATTACGATTTGGACAGGTTCGGGAGTCCCGGTGACGTTGATTGGCTCGAGAGAGTCGTATGACACGCAAATCGAGGCCGTAGCTCGGACGGTCTGTGAGTGGACCTTGTTTTCTAAATTGGGGCATCCATAAATATTTATTATATGTTTTAAACACTTTTTGTGATGCCATGAGTGCATTTGGATGTGTGGTTACGTATAGGCACGTATTTCGAGGTTTCGGCCCTATATGGTGCCTATACTGGTCTGTATTTCTTTATTGGTCTATATGAAATGGATTTGGATTTCCAAAAGGATAAACTCGGGTATGAGACCCATTTGGTTTTTTCTCTGGAATATGACCCTATTGATGGCCTACGGTTCTGAATCGTGGTCGCGGCAGGTGCTATGTGCAAGGCGACAGACGATACGACGCTCGCCTCCGGATTGGGATGTGTTCCTTCCAGAGAGGTCACGATGCACGATTCATGGTCGGGCAACCTGGGGAGGCTCGACTTCGGAGTGCTGACGGTTCAGGATAGCGATTGGTAATGAGTGCACCATGATCATGTGGTGGTCGCGTCGGTTGATTCGTTCACAGCGACATACCAGGATTAAGGGCGGTCCTGGATGGATGGTTGCACGCATCACTACGATCGGATTCGTGACTGACCCTGAGATATCGGGCAGGATGCCCAGCTGATGTCATATGTTCAGGCACGAGACCCAGTTGTTTTACATTGATGAGTTCGGGTTAGGGACCCTAGATGGATTTCCAAGTTCATGGCGGTTTATAGGAACCGACATGAACTCTGGAAAGGTTATTGTGGTACATGACGGTTTATGGGAACCGGGAATGGAGGATATTTTATGTATATATATGAATGGAATGGATATTATGGATCATGATGGTTCAGGGGAACCGGGCATGAATGTTTATGTTATGTATATATATATGTTCATATACCTTCCTTTACTTGTTCTATCTCCTCCGGGGAGGGTCGTTGGCCTGGGTGGACCCCGGAGTAGTCACGGAGCACTGACTGAGTGAGAGTCGCCCTAGTTGGGTTCCTTACTCTCAGGAAGGCATGGATGTGACCTCAGGGCGAGTCGGTGGTCTACGGACATTGACCTTGACTCTGAAAGACTTGGGTGTGAGACCCCGGGTAGCACACGCGTAGCTTTGGAAACCGTGACATGATTGGTTGTGTGAATTATATGTATATATGATAGATGATTATGAGATGTGATATGTGATATGCACAGGATTTGGGCAGTGGCCCCTATGGTTGATTCTTTAAGGTTCTTTCAGTTATGCTTTTGGGCTTAGTTCCCACCTATGGTCCATTTGGTTAAACGGTTTTCGAATGCATGCATGCTTTTTAGTGATGGGTACAAATCTCTTTATGGAAATGTTTTTACAAACTCTTGTTTTTTCCACTCACAGCTTTTAATATTTTGACTGCCCTTCAGGTTGACAACGGATGTGGACTGTAACAGAGACCGAGATATCACATACCTCCTCCGGATCCTGGCGTACTCTGATGGCCCGAGAGGGCTAAGGTCAGTAATTTCCCTTGTCTGACACTCCGTGTCAGATGGGATCAGGGTCGTTCCTCGTTAATCCTAGGGGGATTGGGGACGGGTCTTGAAATTTTGAGACCCTGGACGATTGGGTGTTGCAAACGTTTTCTTGAGAGCAAGGTCACCTGGGAGAAAGTTCCGGAGTCGGGACTTCTTGTTGTAGGAACTCCTCACTTGCTGCTGGTAGCTGGAGATGCGCTTCACCAGTTGTTCTCTTAATTCCTCGCTGAGATCAAGTGATGTTCTTAGAGCGTTGGAGTTGACTGCTGGATCATCGAGCTCGATAAAGGGCACTAGAACAACAACATGTGGAGGAATGACTGTGTCAGTACCTTATGCAAGGGTGAATAGAGACTCTCCTGTTGCACGACGCGGAGTGGTGCGGTAAGCCCAAAGCGTGCCATCCAACTCCTACTCCCATAAGCCTTTCTTATCATCGAGTCGCTTCTTGATACAGTCAAGGATTGTCTTGTTTGAAGCTTCTGCCTGGCCATTACCCTGGGGGTAATATGCAGTTGAAGTGAAATGCTTGATCTTCCAAGACTCAAAGAACTCGTTGATTATGGCACCAGTGAACTGAGTTCCATTATCAGTTAGAATGACTTTGGTAAGTCCAAATCGGCAGATGATCTGGCTCTAGATGAATTTTTGAACATCAGCTTGAGTTATGGTAGCCAAGGATTTTGCCTCCACCCATTTGGTGAAGTAGTTAGTGGCAACAATCAAATATTTCTTGCTTGGAACTGGAGTGCTTGGGAGTGATCCTACGATGTCAATTCCCCATTGCATGAACGGCCAATGACTCGTCTGTGCATGCAGCTCTTTCGGTGGTGCCAATTGGTTAGGCTTGAACCTTTGACATTTGTCGCATTTCTGGGCATACTGCAGAGCTTCCTAGCGTAGAGTAGGCCAGTAAAATCCTGCACTAAGAGTCTTTTGGGTAAGCGATCTTCCACCGGAATGATTTCCACAATGTCCTTCATGAGTCTCAGCCAAGACTTTCAATGTTTCAGGATGCTTCAAGCATAACAAGTTTGGCCATGTGAAGCTCTTTCGAAAGAGTCGGCCCTTGTCAACATAGTATCGTGCAGCCTTCATCTGGACTTTGCAGGCTTCTAATCGTTCATCAGGCAATATTCCATGCTCTAGATAGTTGATAAAAGGATCTTGCCAGCTTGGAGATGAATCAATTTGTCTTACTTCAATCTCCTTCACATCAATACTCCTCTGCTCGAGATACTCATTCGGAATTGAGCGCTTGAAACGAAAGTCAAGTGAGGACGCTAGATTGGCCAACGCATCCGCTTGTGTATTTTCGGCTCGTGGAAGTTGATGAAAAGTGAAAACTGAGAATAAAGCAAGCATTTCCTGGACCTTGTTGTTATATCTGAGCATCCTTGCATCACGCGCAGCATATTCACCAATCGATTGGTTAGTGATCAGCTGTGAATCCGAATGAATATCAAGTTTTTTGACTCCCAACTCCTTGGCAAGTGTGAGCCCACAAATCAAAGCTTCATACTCCGCTTCATTGTTAGAGGCTTTGAATCCAAACTGTACTGCCTGCTCCATTAGTGAGCCATCGGGAGTGATAAGGACAATCCCTGCTCCTGCCCCCTTCTGGTTCGAGGAACCATCAACAAAGAGCTTCCATAGATGATTGGAAGTTGAGGGTTGCAAAGAAAATGAACTGTCGCTATGAGCTCGTGACAAGGAAGTTTCGGCGGCCCTGGGTGCATTGCCGAACTTATTGCCATTGCTTCCTTCCAATGACGCTGGTGTGAACTCCACAACAAAATCCACTAAGGCTTGGCCTTTGACAGCTGTTCATGGACGATAGAGCAAATCATTACCCGTGTCGATGCATCAGGTGCATGAAGTAATGAACGGAGTGGATATTCTGTCATGACGATTACTCGATGAGCTTGAAAGTAAGGCCTCAACTTCCTTGTGGTAACCAGTAATGCGAGAATCAGCTTTTCAAATTTTGGATATCGTGTCTCAGCAACAAGAAGGGCTTTGGATGTGTAGAACACATGAAGTTGAATCCCATTCTCTTCCCCGGATAAGTGCAGAGCTTACAGCAACATCAGAGACCCCCAGATATAGGAACAGGTTCTCGTTATCTTTGCGTTTTGATAGTAGTGGTGGAGACGTCAAGTAGGCCTTGAGATCTTGAAATGATTTCTCACAACCTTCATCCCACTTATCTCTAGATGCCTTCTTTACTTCTTGGAAGAAAGGTCGACACCGATTAGTTGACTTGGACAAGAATCTGTTCAATGTTGCAGCTCGCCCAGTGAGACTTTGAATCTCTTTCAGACTTGACGGAGACTTCATCTCTAGAATTGCCTTGATTTGCATTGGATTTGCTTTGATCCCACGCTGAGTCACAAGGTAACCCAAGAACTTTCCCGTTGATACCCCGAAAGTACACTTCAATGAGTTGAGCTTCATTTTGTACTTCTTCAGTAAGTTGAAAATCTCTCGCAGGTTGGTGATATGATCTCCTCGTTTTTCTCCTTTGACCATGATGTCATCCACATAGACCTCTGATAGGTCCTCAAATAAGCATTATTTTATATTATTTTATACCCTTATACTTGACTTTTAATATTAAAATAATAAATAATTAGATAAAATAATAAATTTTGTGATATTTTTGTTTAAATAAATAAAGCTTGTAATTTGGAGCATTTTGGCGAAAGAATCGTCCCGATCGGATTTATAACGAAAAAATTATTGACGAAATTCGGTTGAATTAATTAATTAATTAATTTTGATTTTGCAAACCCAAATTCTTACTTCAGCCCATTTTTGTGCAGCCGTTCGCCCCAGTTCCAGCCCGCATCTTCGGCCCGTCCATCAGCCCAGCTGATGCGCCAGCCATTTCCCGCGCGGCCCAGTTCCAGCCCGCGTCGCGCCAGCCCGCATTCAGTTCCTTCACAGCCCGCTACGCCTGCTACACCACATCACGCCAGGCCCGTACACTTCTCCCAAGCCCGCGCACAGTCGCCCACCAGGCCCGCCTCTTGCTCCAGCCCGCACGTCTTCACCATCTGCTGCACTGCTCCAGTCCAATCCATCCGTGCAAGCCCAGTCTGCCTCCAGCCCCACCTACCACCTGCTCGGCCTGCATCTCTGAAGCCCAACCATCCACAGCAGCTGCACCAGCCCAACTACTCAAAACTGCTCCAACCTATCCTATTTTACATCAGAAAATCAGATTTTTCAGCATAACCCATCCCTAAAATCATCATAATTCATCATTATTCATCATTTCACTTTTATTTATTTTTTATTGTAATTTTTATTTATTTTCTTTTCTTTTTATTAGCTTTTTCTCCCTATAAATAGGGAGACAAATTCATTTGTAAAGGGGTCCCCATTTTTCCATTTTGTTTCTCTCTTTAGTTTAGGTTTTATTATTTTCTCTCTAGTTTCTCTTCTCTTAGTTCATTCTTCTTTAATTTTGGGGACCATTTTAGCTTCTTTTAGATTATTTATTTAATTAGCTTTCTTTAATTCTTATTCTTAATTTATATTAATTCTTAATTTCATTTCTTCTTTACTTTGTTCTTGTGATTTTTCTTTGAGATCTCTTAAATACATTTTTATGCTTTCCTTAAGAAATACCTAGGCCAAGTATTTCCGAAATAATTCTAGAATTTAAGTCCGTATTCTTATGTTTTATCCTCCATCTTCATAAGGTTCTTGCCGCTGTTCGGTGTTCCTTATGAATAACATTCCATTGTTTCCATCCACTTTCGGAATCACAAGCTGTTCTTGGATTCCGAAAGTGTAACTTTTCTCCATTTACTTAAATTCTTGCTATTATTTTGGTTTTACTTATAATTCAATATATGTGTTGGTATTTTCTTTCTAACATTTGTAAATGTGAATACAATCTCAATGTGTTTTACTTTTTGAATTTCATCTACTTCATATGTTTTAGTGTTTAACCTTCAATTTAACGCTAAGTGTTTATGACCGCTGTTCGGTGCACTTAGAATAGGATTGAAGAGATTTAGATGTTTGACACACATTGAAATCACAAACTTAAGGTGAATCGTATTATAAGTGTTTATGACCGCTGTTCGGTGCATTTATAATATTGAAAAATGTATGCATGTATTTGAGATGATTAAGGTAGAATTTCGTGATTGGTTCAATATGAGCATGATGTTAGATTGTTGGTAAAAATATGTGTTTGAAGAAAGTTCACTTGCATAAAAGTTAAAGTAGAAGTAGAATTAAGTTCTTAATTATTTTTACTTGTTTTCTTTATTTTATGATTACAATCTTTCAAACCCCCCATCTAATTTTTTATTCTTTTATTATTTAATTCTTTATTCTTTTATTCTTTATTTCATTAATTCATTAATTCATTAATTCATTTATTCTTTAATTCTTAATTATTGAATTATTGAATTATTGAATTATTTATTCTTTTATTCCTTTTAACTAACATATTAATAATGTTCCCTAATTTCCCCGGTTAAGAACGATCCCTATTTACCAATGCTACAATTACACAAAAAGGGTTTAAATTGCATAATACTCAAATTACGTGTTTAATTTAATGCGTAGTTTGGGCGTTATCAACCTCCATAGTCTTTCCGATGAAATATTTGAACATCCGATTGACAAGTCTCTGGTATGTTGCTCCCGCATTTTTGAGGCCAAATGACATGACTTTGTAGCAGTACACACCTCGGTCGAAGACGAATGCAGTTTTTTCCTTGTCCTTTTCATACATGAAAATCTGATTATAGCCCGAGTATGCATCCAGGAAGCTCAGGAGCTCATTTCCTGCGGTTAAGTCCACTAAGAGATCGATTCTGGGCAGAGGATAGTTATACTTTGGGCACGCAAGATTGAGATCGGTGTAATCAACACAAACTCTCCATCGTCCTGCCTCCTTTTTTCTTGACAAGTACGACGTTTGCTAGCCATTCAGAGTGCGGAACTTCTTTAATGGATCCAGCAACGAGTAACTTGTCAATCTCCTCTTGGATGATAGCAATTTTCTCGGGGGAAATTGCGTCTTTTCTGCTTGACCGGCTTGTGGTGGGGATTAACGTGCAGCTTGTAGTAAGCGATGGTAGGATCAATCCCCGACATATCAGACGGAGACCAAGCAAAAACTTCTTTCTCCTCACGCAAGAAAGCTATGAGTTCTTCTTTTTCCGTGTCACTCAGTCGAGCACCAATGCGGGCTTCTCGCTCAGAATATTGAGGGTCAAGTTGGATGAGGGTGACGTCATCCTCCGGCTGCCATCCTTCCGAAGTTGGTGGTTCCTCATGAATGTCTGGATCTTGACCCATGATTAGTTGCTATTTGGGAGACGAAGAAGAAAGCTTGCCCCCAGTGGATGATAGTGCTTGGGGAACGAACTCTGCCTCCTTGACCTCCTTTAGCCCTTCAGTGAGGCACCGTCGAGCCATCACCTAATCGCCCTTGATCTCCCCGATTCCACCACCGGGAATAGGGAACAAAATCTTCTGGTAAAGGCTTGACGTGTTTGCGAGGATTTTGTGAAGCCATGGCCTTCCCAAAATTCCATTGTATGGAGAGTACTCGTCCATGATGTAGAAAGTCTGGGATGTGACTACATGATCAGAATGTACATCCAGCTGGAGAGTGCCTACGGTCATGCTGGTCGACCCATTGAAACCTCGGAGTAGGACAACCCTTTTTGTTGTGAGGCTTTCTAACCCCTTCTTGCGGACTGCATCCAGGCGAGTATATTTTCTGCGCTCCCTTCGTCTACGTGAATCCGATCAACTTGAGTATGAGCGATCTGGATTGACACGACTAAAGCATCGTCATGCGGCCAGTCAAGTCCTACCTTATCCTTCAAAGAGAAACCAACGACAAGGTCGTTGGCCACCCCGAGGGTGGAAACATGGGAGACCTACGAGATGGCCAGTGCATCTCAGATCTTTCTTTTCTTTTGCTTGGAGGTGGTTCCTAGCAACTCCGATTCAGCTATGATGGTATTGATGCGAATCATCTTTGCTGCAGACTCCTTCGGTCCTTTGTCAGCGGGTCGATCCACAGCCTTCCCTTTGACATACTCAGTGCAATGTCCTTCTTTGATGAGATTCCAGAGATATCTCTCGAAAGATATGCATTTTCCAATGTTGTGCCCGTAGCATTCATGGTAGGCACACCACTTCGTATTATCGGCCTTCTCTTGATCACCTTTGACTGGCTCTGGCTTCTTGAACCATGGTTTGTCCTTAACTTCATTGTGGATCTGATGGACTAGAAAAGACAGCTGCAAGTTAGGCTTCCCCATAGCTGGTGTTTGGGAAGGTTGTCCCGCCTTGCGCTTGTTGGACTTTCCAGCCGCAAAATTTCCATGGGACTCATCTTTATTGGAGGCTTTTTCACTAGCCCCAACATGGTCATGAGTATGAGTGGCATTCTTCTCGTCCTCCCAGCTTGCATGTCGCTCTGCTAGCGAAAGCATTTTGGTGAGACTTCGCGCATTGCTCATGACGATGTCCCCGTAAAGCTGGCTGTCCCGATGGAGTCCTTGTTTAAATTCCATTGCCGCAACAAGGTCGCTACAGCCGACAATCCGAGACTTCTCCTCGCAAAATCTTCGTATGTACTGTTGCAAAGTTTCTTTTGCTCTCTTTCGGACAGAGAAAAGATGGGCATCCTTCACCTCGATTGTCCGAAGTTGTGCGTACTCCTTCACAAATGCTAGAGCCAACTCTTCAATGGATGCAATCGACCTCCGGGGGAGATGATTGAACCAAGTCATGGCTTGGCCTTGAAGAGAAGCTTGAAAAACTTTGCACATGAGTGCATCGTTATGCCTGTGGGGGACCATGACTCCCCGGTAGTAATCTATATGCTTTACCGGGTCAGAGTGTAACACCCCGGACATTCGAGGATTTCGATATTATAATTTAATGTATCAATTGACGTTTTACCCTTGTGAATGGATGGCCAAATTTTTGACTTTTTGATTTGTGGGTCAAATGGACTTTGACCTATGACTGTGACGTAGTTCGGGACGTCACGAGTTCATAGGCAGGTGGCACGTCCAATTCGGACGATCAGGGAAAAAGTTATGACTATCGGAAGTTCAGGGGCATTACCGTAAGTTGGACTTCACGGGCAAAAATGTTGACTTTTCGTTTGGCAATTAATTTTCACGCGACTCAAGGACCGATAGGTAGGTCTCGACGTCCTGAGTCCGTAGACAGGCGGCACGCCGAAATCGGACTTCGTATGGCTGAGTTACGGGTCTAGGAAGTGAAGGGCATTTTGGTAATTATTGAACCAGGGGCATTTTGGTCTTTTGCCCTGGTTACTGTAGCAACCGCGCGGGGGGGGGGGGGGGGGGGGCATGGGCGGCACCACCATGTGCGGTGGCTCAAACGTGCAATTGAGTATGCAATTGTGTGCTGGAAAGTTGGGAGTGCCTGATGCTTTAGAACGTGGTCTGTTGCATCCACCTTGCACGACACCATTGTTAATTCAAGTTCGAAGCTTTTCGGGGAACATTTTTCAGTGGACAAATTGGACACCCACTAGCCTCTGGGACGGCTTGAAATTTTTTAAACCGATTATATAGTGTGTGAGCTTCACTCTGGTATTAAAAGGACTAAAAATAAGAGTGGAACCAGAGAGAAACCATTTCGGGGATTTTTGGAGGGAAATCGGGAGTTTAATTTCTACGGTGTGTTGGACCAATCTAATCGCAGAGTAAGCTTTCTAGGAGTATTTAGAACACAACCATATCAAAATCGAAGGCAACCAGCCACGGGTGAGCTGGGACGGTGACTGCCGTGTTCAGAAGAATTTCAGAAGTTTGGACGACTACTTCCAGGTGAGTGTTGGTTCAATTGAGTGTGTTTTCCAGTTCGTTGTGATACTATGATGCTTCATGTAAGGTTAATTTGATTTTGGTTTAGAAACCAGTGAGTTGGGGTGATCAACCCGTTTGGATGATCACGGGTCGAAGGGCCATTTAAGGATTCGATTTGGCTAATTAATAACTCAGAACTTAAATTAGATGTTTAAATAACATGTTAGGATCAAATTGGATTGAAATCGAGTAGGAATTGATGGGTAATTAACCGGGTCAAGCTGCGGGTGGCAGGCCCGAATTACAGACAAACGGGTGAAGGTGCTGACACTGTAGCTACAATGTCAGGCGCGTGACTTTCACGCGCAGCCACTTTGGGCGGCGCGTGAGGGCGCGTTGGGGCTTATCTCCGATCACGATCAACATGACTTTTATTCCTCTCATCATTCTGAACATTGTTGGTGAATTAACCATGTTGATCTGAGATAGTTTGAAGGGTCAGTTTAGGGCCGGTTGCCTCGGGAAACGTGTCGACGGTTTCTCCGAACCGGTTTCTGTTTCGAACTTTCTTTTGAATAAATATTAAGGATTTGTAGTGACCCTTACGTGTGAATTGAACTGACAGGAATTGTATGATAATCCTGGTACAGGTCCGTACGCGCAGATTCGCAGCGGAATCGTACAGTGAGTGGGCCCAATTTCATTAAACACTTGCATGCTCAAAATGTTTTCCGATTTACTTATTTATTCACATGCTAAAATCAAATAAACGGTTCTGATGATATGGAAATTATGGTTATGACACGTTTCACGGTATTTGGGCTTTAGACCCGTCCGATGGAACATAAGGTTTGGTTTGGATTTTATCTATGTATAAATATATGCCTTGCATGTAGATATCAATAAAATGTATTTGTTACTGCACTGTATAGATCCTTCCATATGATACTGTCTCCTCTGGATGAGGTACCCCGGAGAGGTCACGGACGTCTAGTACGTCCAGCGTCTAGGACGCTAAGCATCGGGGATGCTGTAACCGAACAGGGTTCGGGGATTGAACTCGGAATTGAGACCCGAGTGGCACGCGTAGCCTTGTGATTGTGACCTTATTGGGCGTCAGGGACGTCAGACATCAGGAATGTAGGGGTTGGAGTGTATGGTGCAGTGACTAAAATGATATTATGGTTTTACTATATGCCTTTTGGTTCATATTATATGATTGATGGTTTTAAATACGGTTGCATGCATGTTTGGAAAACGGAGGGGTAAATTATATGTTTTACTTATCAAATGATTTTATAAACTTGAGTTTCGGTCCACTCACCCTTAATGTTTTTGGTAACCCTTCCAGGTTGTGATACTGAGGTAGAGGAGGAACCTGAGGCTGAGGCATAGATCTACTTCTGCGTACCTGAACCCTTGCTGGGTGGTGTACCCGCAGGTTTATGTTAGAGTCGTGCTCGCAACTTGTAATTTTGGATTTCATCCCTTGTCTGACATCTGTTTAATTCGGATTTGATGTATGACTTTAATTTGGTTATTTATGCATTTGATGTTTTGAAGTTAAAATTGGTATGAATTATTGGGTGTCAGACGGGAGCAGGGCACGTCCCCATATGGTCCCAGAGAGGATCGGGGCGGGTCCTGTCACAGAGGCTCCTTTGAATGGAGTGAATTTTGGCGTTGCAAACCTTTAGGGGAATGGCACCTCCTCAATTTCCCTTACAAAAGGCGTAGAGAGCTGTATCTGGCGATGTAGATCGTCCTCTGGATCGCCATCTCGTTGAGCACGAAGGTGCCTGTCCAATATTCTTTGAACATCATTAGCCCGCAACGCACTTGCTGAGGCGGTGAGTCATTTCGTGTTAATCGCCGAGAACCTCCTTGAGCTTCTCCTCTTGACCTCTGGGATCGTGCAGGGGAGTAGGCTTCATCTTCACTCTCACTGCCATGGGCAGATCGTCTTGGGTCTTTGTGTAGAGCCTGAGGTTGCCCCTACTCCCATGAGAGGGCTCCACCCGTGAAGTTGCCCCAATCCTACTTCCTAGCCGTTCATGTACAGATGGCCTTAGGCGTTGTGGGCTCTTTGCTCGGCGAGCCTGACTTTCTTCACCGGAGTCGCTTAGTGAAGTGTCTCGTGACATTGTTTGGCAGCGAATCGGTTCTTTCCCAGGTCGCCTTGGAGCATTCTCTTGCCTTTCACGTGACGTGGAATGTCTGTCTGGCTCTTGGACTGGTCTTTCTACTAGGAGTCGCTGTAAGAGCTCTGATTGTAGTTGAACTTGGCTGCTCAACCTTTCAACCTGATGCGCCAAGTTATCCTGGCGTGGTTGGCGGTGACTTCTACCTGAGACGTCGTGACGCCCATCCAGAAAGTCCCTTAGGTCCATGTTTGCTGTGGGCTGATCATGTCGTGATGCACCTCCCATCAACCGCCCTTCTGCTTGTTGCAAAGCCGAAGTTCCTTCCCCTAGTGTGGGCACTTGGTTAGCTGGAGAGGAGAATGCACCGAAGCTGAAGGTTTGCCTCTCTCCGAGCGTCTCCATGGGTGCTTCTATGGACACACGCCTGGGTCGAATTGGACGCTCCTCTGGAGTCTCTATGCGTGCCTCATTCCTTGTCTGAGCAGTTGAGGTAGAAACATCTTCTCCAGCTGAACGAATGGATCGTCGAACCTTGGCCATGCTTGATCAGCGAATCTTGAATGGAAATTTGTCGAACGATGAACACGTTCAAGATCTTCGAATCAACGTTAAGAACGATGAATGAAGTAGGATGAACGATGAACAATCGTAAGAGCTTCTTCTTGAATATCTTCAATCTCTCAATGAAAACACCAATTATTGAAGCAGAATTTGTCCTTTAAACTCAAAAGACTCAAGGATCCCTGTAAACAAGCAAACAGTAAGCTATCGTTCGTTTAATGATCGAGACCCGGGGGGTGTTCGACCAAGAACGCTCCAATGCTTAAGTTAGCTTCGAAAGAGAAATCTCAAGAGCTTAAGTAGCGTTAAACAGAATTACCTGGAAAGTGAAATGAGCTCCGCTATTTATAGGAAAACCTTGGGAGCCTCGGAGCGCTCTGATTGGTCGGTTGAATTTGTAATTAATAAATAATATATTATTAATTGAATATATTATTTAATAATTATAATAATAGTTCATTATGATAATAATGATAATTATTGTGATTTAATATCAATATTTAATTGTCCGTTATTTAGAATAATGATAATTAACTCTCGGGGAGAATATTAATTTTACAGAGACTTGTAACCCGATTAAATAACATTTTTAGCTGATAAATAGATTATTTAATGTATGAGTGTCCTTAAGTCATTTGTTTATTGCAGAGGCAATTTGGTCATTTCAGGGATTATAGGCCACGTGGCAGCTCCACAATTTTCGGGTGATTTTTGGGTTCCACAAGGAAGATGCGGAAGAAGAATTTTAATTTTTTAGAAATATTTTAATAGAAAATATAATAAAATAAAGAAAATGTCTAAATAACCCTTAATAATTTTGTAATAATACTGACACGTCATCAAAATTAACGGCGTTAATAATTTTGACTAACGGATGGTATAACGGTATTAACAGTGTAACCGTTCTTGGTGAAACTGAAGCAAATTTCTGTCCCTGGTGCATTTTGAAATTTAATGGCGTGTTGCTAGTGCATTTAGTGTAATAAACCTTTATATATTGGGCTCAAGTACGAGTAGGTCCACAAAAAATCCGTAGGCCATAATTCAAATAAGGCCATAAATATTAAATAATATAAGGCTTGACATTTGGCTAACAAGATGCGACATAGGGAACATTGATCGAGCTTAGTCCACGAGATCTCGAACGCCGTGCTTCGATTGCGGGCTTTCTTTTCATAAACAGTGAGTTGATATATGAAAAGTGAAATCCCCAAAAAGCCCATTTGCATTTTGTGAAGGGGAAAGGAGATGAAATCGTGGTTATAAAGATATGAAAGGGTCTTCAGATGATGAGGAAGAAAGCGACTCTCAATCTTTGTTAGAGAGTGGAAAAATTCAGAGGAAAGATAAAGGAATTGTTGTTGGGTTTGGGGAGGGCAATTTTGGCCATCATCCTCCTCCGGCAAGTTTTAATATTGCATTGCAGCAGCAAATCCCAATCTCTGCGGACAGAAACAATGCAGCTGCAAACCATGGGATCCCACCTGAAAATAAGGTATCGTTTTCAGCATATATATTGGATTTGTTTGCTAGCTTTTATGTTTGGGAAAACTCAATACCATCAATTGAATCAAGCATCGATCTGTTATGCATAATGAGAGTTACATATGAACAAATAACGTTGGACCTTTCCTTTGTAATTATAGAATGAGGATTCGAATTCGAATCACAACGCCAAAATTGAAAAGAAATAATAAAATGATAAGTTATAATACGAGCCCTTTAAAATTTAACAAAAGAATGATGCATATGAATATGAGATTATGAGATAAATTGAGTCACATTTTCAAAATAAATTAGTAAACTTTGGTATATAAGAAAGAATTAATTATAGATTAGTCAAGTTTTTAAGTTTAATTTATAAATTAGTCTATTTAATATATAAAATAATTCATTTACTGTTTTTTTTTTTAAATTTTTACGGTGTTCTTTTTATGATTTTGTTTCTTAAAGTTTTTAAATACCATTTATACCCCTTTTTCAGATATGAATGAAAAGTTTTTAAATTTTAAATATTATTATTTTATATTTATTTTTCAAAGTTATTTAAATTAAGATAATTCTAACTAAATTTCAGAAGATTTATTTTATATTTGTTTTGTCTGATAATACCTGATACTTTTGAAGGGTTAGAGAGTTATATGTACGTTATTTATCTTATTACTTTTCGTAGGTAAATTAATAAGAACCTGTTTATTTTATTTTATTTTGAGTGAGGTATATTAAAAAATATATATACATATTATGATACAATTAGAATTTCCATATATAACTATCTCATTTATACGAGAGAGTTAAATATGTAATATTATTTAATCTACCTTTTAAATCTAGAATCAAATATTGGTAAGTACATAAAATATTTTATTACCTGTATGATGAAATTATAATCTGTGACATCGAATAAGCATATAACTAGAAGTAAGATTAACTATATAGATAGTGAACAAATGAATCGCGAGATCATACATATAGATGGTGAATAAATTGAATCTAATAGATCTACTCTTACAAAAAAATCTAACAAAAATATGAAACAACATTATGCAAGATTCCAAATTGTTTAAAAAATATAATATGTAATGGCACACCTGTAATTATTTAAAAAATAACGGACTAAAAAGAATGATGTAATTTGGAAAATAATAAAAAAATGTTATTTATTTTTGCTGTGTATATTTACTATAGTGGATTAACTTATAAGTTGAATTAAAAATGGGACCTATTTATAGGTGTTGAAAGGATTTAGATCCACTAATTAGGGGTTGGTACAAATTCATTAAAATTATTAACTGATATGCTTCAACTGTTATTTATTTAACGGTTTAGATTTGACCTGTTACAAACCAAACGTTAAAATCATATATCGAATCTTTTGAGATTAGGGAAAAAATAGCATTAAGAGAAAACCTGCTTGAATAGCTCCAATAGAAGTGAGGAACTTGACTTATAGAGAATTAGATTTGATAAATAAATAAATAAAAATCATAGAGAATGAATATGAGAGAGAGATATATATAGTAGTTTTTCGTTATAACTCTTTATAACTGCTCATGTAATCAAAGACAACTCTTGAACTCAATTTTTAGATAGATTAAACTTACTTGCTAGATGTAAAAGAAACTCGATGATATGAGTGAATTTTATTAATAAATATAAAAGATATACCTAATCAGGAGGGACATGATGAACTTTATTCCTTAAATGTATATATATACATAAATAAAAACTTGATAAAAAGAAGAAAAAAAATTAGAACAAACCCCTAATTAAAATGCAATGTAAATATAAATAATCATTTCATAATTTTAAATTGTACTTTTTGAATCTTAATAGTATCAAAATCTTCAAAAAAAAAAAAAAATTCCTTCATTATCTCTTTATTATGAATATTAAATTGTAGATGAATTAAATAAAGCTGGGCTGAATCCAAAATAATAAAAGATCTAATTTGGGTGGAAAAATGCTATAACCCTTCCGCTTCAAGGGAAGGATCCGCCCCTGCATG
Organism: Prinsepia uniflora; assembly: GCA_032719365.1. Classification (NCBI taxonomy): domain Eukaryota; kingdom Viridiplantae; phylum Streptophyta; class Magnoliopsida; order Rosales; family Rosaceae; genus Prinsepia; species Prinsepia uniflora. The sequence goes on along the minus strand of CM064861.1, from coordinate 22,820,944 downwards.
TAATGGATAATGCTGAGTTACTATTATTTCAATTTGTTGTTTTTTTTTTTACAAATAATTATTATTTTACATGTTTATGCTTTACAAATGAATTAGTGTGAGTGAGGGGTGAGATAATTTTTATGCAAAACAAATATATGAGATGTTGTTTAAAATTATCAAAACAAATAAGATCGAGAGAAAATTAGGATTTATTTATTTATTATTATTTTTGAAGTATAGGATTAGGATGAATGGTATAAGATAACTTTTGATTAAAAAATTGATATAAAATAACTGAAACCACCAACCAGTTGATAAAAATAAATAAAAAATAATATTTTTATTTACTTTTGAATGTGGAATGTGGTAATTGTGTTTTTTTTTTTAAAATTAAAATAAATGTTCAAAATAAATAAATATATCAGTGGTAGGTTTTCCTATTTTTATTTTAGATTGCCATACATGAGCAAGTAAATTTTTTATTTTATTTTCTAAACACTAATAACTCTTAATTATCCCTTCCATTAATATTTGACTTTACCATTTTCTATTAATATATATGTTTTTATTTTACTATTCTATGCTCAATTATTAAATCAGTGCTGTGCTCCGCAAAATAAATTAATTGAGCTTCTGATTATATATATATTGATTTACTTATTTTTACGAGAGGTTTGCAAATTAAGTGATAACAGTTATTCAACATACATGAACCTTATAAAATTTTGACCAAAAAAAAAAAGAAAAAAAAAGAACCTTATAAATTTAAGCAAACACATTGACAAATCATACTACATTTATTACCGAGACTTCTTATATACGTATTTTTGTGTGCTCTGTTTTGCTAAATATTCAAACTCTTGTCTTTTTTGTCACTACAATTTTTGAAAAGACCATTACAAATGTGGGGAAGAAAAAGAATAGAGGAGACCGTTGTAATGTAGTTTGGGTGAACGATATTTGGACACCGACAATTTTCGGGATTTCCAACCTTTTTAATTTTATGTCAGTAATATAATGCATCGGGAGCAACGGTGTCAGTAGTGGATTGATACCGAGTATATATATTCACTGCACAAAAAATAAAATAAAATAAACAAATCAATTAGAAAAGCAATTATTATGCCATTTTTCACATACCAAAATGAAATAAATGCAAAATTATATGAGAAGCAGTATTCTTCAGTCACAATCTTCGCGCAGAGACAGAGAGTGAGGGAGTTCAGTGAAGTAATTCATAATATTGAGGTGTGATCTGTGTATATGTTGCAGGAGGGTATGGGTTGGAGTCAGTCTCAGTCATTGGGTCTCATTCTCACCCTTACCGGAGCTGTGTTCTTGATTGTTCTTTCAGTTTCCGTCGATGGCCAACGCAATTCCAGGCCCGTCATCTTCAACTTCGGTGACTCCAACTCCGACACCGGTGGACTCGTTGCCGGACTAGGCTACTCCGTCAGTTTCCCCTACGGCCGTACTTTCTTCGGCAGATCAACCGGCCGCCTCTCTGACGGCCGCCTCATCGTCGACCTCCTCTGTGAGTTAACTCCCCACCTTCCCAGTATTAATATTCATCGAGCTAATTAAGTAGCTTCTAGAGAGTAGGGATATCGTGAACATTCATAAGCTTAGGAACCATCGATTTTAGTCGAATCTGGTAGGCTGAGTCTGGTTGCGCTCTGTCGGTGATTCTTTTTTCTTATTGAGTTCACTTTTACTTTTACGAGATGTTACTGTTATTCCAGGAAACGACGTCGTCGTATCGAAGTGAGTTGGAAGTAAATGAATGATAGGTGTTTATTGATGCTGTATTGGTATGATCGAAACCGTATTATGGTATGCTATGTTTTTGTTTGAAACCGTATTATGGTATGTTATGGTATATTATAACCTAATTAAATTATACTTTTTTGGCTTTGCTGAAATTGCACTGAGCTTTGTCCTTGGTCAAGTTTAATATAAGATTACTCGTTAAAGCAATCCAATTCGAACTGGTCAATTTTTAAGACAGTCGGTTTACGTTTAGTTTTTTTTTTGATCGAATCGGTTTACGTTTAGTTTGGTTATGCAATATTAAGAACCGAATCATTTGGATCGGTTTGGGTTTAGACGGCTCTATCTGGCTAAACGAACCGGGCCCAGACCTACCCTGTAATGTTTCCTTACTCTCTTAGGGGAAGAGTAGATGCATTGTAACCTAATTTATGAACGTGCACAATTTGAATGCTGAAGAAATCATGTGTAGAGTGTCCAGTATCGAGTCTACCAAGTCATGTGCCACACATACGACTGTTGTGTCGCTATCGTTTTCGTGCTATTTAATTAGTAAAATACTATCTGGACCCCCATCACATGTACAAGGACATGGATTTTACTAAATTTTTGTAATGGAAACAAAGATAATGTTTTTTTTTTAATTTTAATTTTTTAAAATTTCTTGTGCAGGCCAAAGTTTGAATGGAAGTCTATTAAGCCCATACTTAGACTCTTTATCAGGGTCCAGGTTCACAAATGGGGCAAACTTTGCTATTGTCGGGTCCTCCACCCTCCCTAAGCGGATCCCTTTTTCTTTGAATATTCAGGTCATGCAATTCACTCATTTTAAGGCAACTGCAGGTAATATAACATACCCTTCATGTTTGGTATTTGAATTTCACAGCTACCTAAAGGCTAAAGCTAAAGCATTAGATGTATAAACCGGCTAATTAGGTTCGAAAAATTTGATGAGCGAGGATGGTTTCCGGAAAGCACTTTACATGATTGATATCGGACAAAATGACCTTGCTGACTCATTTGCAAAAAACCTTTCGTTCGCTGAAGTAACGAAGAGAATTCCGTCGGTTAATGCAGAAATCAAGAATGCCGTTAAGGTGATTTTGGTGTCTATAACAAATTAATTCTGTTATGTTACTTGTCACTTTATAGAATTTGAGGGACATTGCTATATTGTAGTCTATATATGATGATGGTGGAAGGAACTTTTGGATACACAATACCGGGCCATTGGGTTGCCTCCCTCAGAAACTTTCGTTGGTCGAGAAAAAAGATTTGGATCAATATGGATGTCTTTCGAGTTACAATGACGCTGCAAGATTGTTCAATGAAGGATTGCGCCATCTTTGCAACGCGATGAGATCAGAGATGAAGGATGCTACCATAGTTTATGTAGATATATATGCCATCAAGTATGATCTCATTGCCAACTCCACCAAGTATGGTAAGCCTGCTTATGCTAATGCTCAAGTAGTGGGTGAGTTAGTTCAATCTAGCTAGTTTATGAATGGTTCATTTATCTGATGAATCATTCACCATATACGTAGGTTTCTCAAGTCCCCTAATGGCATGTTGTGGCAACGGAGGTCCTCCATACAACTACAATGTCGGGGTGACGTGTGGTCATCCTGGCTCTCAGGCTTGCGAGGAAGGATCCCAATATGTAAGCTGGGATGGAATTCATTACACCGAAGCTGCAAATAGGATCATAGTCTCAAAAATTCTTTCCAAGAACTATTCCACGCCACGCATTCCCTTTGATTTTTTTGTTGCGATGCATAAGTTGTAGAAAATCAATAGTACATGCATTATTACTGTTGAAATTTTAGCGATTGCTTTCACTTCTATTTGTGTGGTATTATACGACGTAGTGGCGAGGGCGGGTAACATATGAATTTAACTTTAAAAAAGATGAGAATGAAGTTAAAATTGTGCTTTTGATGAGAAAAATTACGTAAATGACCACTAGCAGACTCATAATTGGGAGCTATGTAGACTATAGCTCTCAAATACAAATACAAATACAAATACAAATACAAATACAAATACAAATACAATACGTACAATATTAATTCTAACATGCGTGAAATGGGGAATCACAATTTAACAGTTCGTATTCCTTAGACTCATTTGGGTAATTAGATTATATTTTTATATTTAAATCGTAAGTACTAGAACACTTCCATTTTGACTTAATTTTCTAATTATGCCAATTTTGGCTTAATTTTCTAGTTATGCCAGTGCCTGTATCCATTTGTTTCATTGGCCATTAGTTTTGAAGATGCTCGCTGTTTTTTGAATACTTGTCAATATGCAGACTAATGCCAAACGTAATGCCAATGGTTCATTCCGAAATAAATGAATCATCATAAGTAATTCTTGACATCATAATTTTTTTCTACTTCTTGTCGTTGTCCTTGTCCTTGTCCTACTAAGGTAAGTCGACATGAGGAGCAAGCAGTTATTTTCTACTTCTTGTCCTCTTGATTTGCGATCCTTGGACCCAAATCCCTTTGCTTTACAAGGTATATGTGTGAGCCCACTTTTGTTGGTCCATATTTTCCTAAAGGAGAAGGATTTTTTCTTTTTAGGGGTACAAAATTACAAATCTGGTGTCTTCCATTAACATCTACATTATTATGTAGAGATGATTATTGGACTCAGTCGGTAAGTCATGTTCTAATTAAGACAATTGCCTTATGTAAACGATATCACCCCAATTTTGCATCTACCTCCTCATCGGAAAATGGACTGCGTTAGGAGGGATGAGAAGAGTCAATGTCGGCTTCATTCATCTTTACACAATTTAACTGCATTCAGAGGGAGGAGAAGAGTTCACATTTTCTTCGTTCATCTTTGTGAGTTGATTGCGTTCAGGGAGAGGAGAAGATTGACATCGTCTTGGCTCATCTTTGAGAGTTAACTACGTTTGGAGGGAGAAGGAGAGTTGGCATCGTCTTTGTTCATATTTGCTACTCAAATGAGAAGCTAGGGAGATTTAATAGCTGGCGTATGGTGGTAATGATGGCAGTTAGGGTGAAGAAGAGTTGGCATCGTCTTTGTTCATATTTGCTACTCAAATGAGAAGCTTGGGAGATTTAATAGCTGGCGTATGGTGGTATTGATGACAGTTAGGGTTGAAATGCAATGTGACAATTGTGGTGATGACGGGCGGTTGGGGTTGAAATGAGATGCGGCGCTGATGGTGTTCACAACTACCTATTGGCTAGATTTTACGGATGGCAAACACACATAAACGTCTGCCTCCTTATCGACATATTTCTCTGTAAGTTTCAATTACTGTAGACTCAGATATAATCTTAACAACAAGAACCAATGCCAGAATCACAATGAAAGTAATTAGAACTTTCTTAGAAACACTCGATATACTCTCACACAATAATCAAATAAATCAAGAGAGAGATCATAGACTGGAGCATAAAAAGGCTGCATTTTATATTCAATTCTATGATTGACTTACAACATAGATGTTTTTACAAAAGGAGTTGAACCATCAAAGGAACGGACTAGAACCTTTTGCAGTACAAATGCAACAGCTACAAGAGAGAAGAACAAAACATGTACTGCACATTTTGATATTTTTAGAGATAGATACACATTTAGGGTTTTCTTTAAAAAAAAAAGACACAAAACCTAACTTGGGATTGGGCTTAATGAGCTTGAATTAATCTCCAACACCCTCCCTTAATCCAAGCTCATCGAACTTCATCATTCCCATCATCCGCTTCAACTTCATAAACAACTTAGCCTTAAGGGGGGCATCGTAAGAATGTCTGCAATTTGGTCATTGGTTGAGCAATGTTGAAGTTCAACCACCTTACCATGCACCATCAGACGACACTTTTATCAAAAATGTTGTCTATGTTAATATAAATAACAATTTTTTTAATTAGATGTTGTATGATATACTTTTAGATGACGATTTTTTATAATTAAGACAACAATACTTCACTATTGTATGAAACTTTTTAATTTTATTAGAAAATGACATTTCTGTGTCAATTCCTCAGGCACCTATCGTTGATTCACATGTAAATATTTTTCAATCAATAAAAAGATAAATATTTGTATGAAGCAAATCCATCAAACATAATTCTTGTATTAAATCAGCTAAAAGCCAAAATGATGTTTAAATCCATTAGAAGACAATCATACTATGTTTTGGCAAACTATTAAGAAATTTTGATGACAAATTTATGACAACAATCATTTCACACATAAACTTCTATAGTTACTTTCTCATAAACAATCTGCATCTCCATGAGGAGGATTCAAGCAGCCACCCTTGAGTCAGGAAGCTGATCACTAGCTTGAGATGTAGTCGTCTGAGTTAATTTGTCAATCCTGTATGCTTTAATATCTACCTTCAACACCTTGTTGACATACACAAGATAAGCATATAAGAGGAAGAACTAAGATGTAATCAGATTAAGAAATGGTTTTTCTGTGAATACAAATGCAATACTCTCTCATTTTCTCATTTTGGAACATGTGACGATGAACAAGTAATAAAGAAAATGAAACTCCAGCACTTGATTGTTGAAACACATAGATAAGCCATTTTGCCATTTCTTGTCAAAAAAATCAAGTTTACACATGAGCAGATACAAAAGGGAAAAGGAATATAACTAGTTACTATATGACAAGTCCACACAAAATGTTGCATCCAAAGTAGCACAGAACAAAAAAACAGTTTTTGCTATAACTTGATAGTACTTAGACATCAACCCGATACAATGAATCTAGTGATAACAATTTGGAGAGTGCAGAAATATAAGTTCAATACGATTTCCTCCCCCATGAACTATTTAGCATCTTCTACTTACCTCATATTTCCCAAGAACCAAACAAAATATAAATAACAAAAAATATGAAAAAGTAGTTACCTCATTAGGCTCTTATTCTATTAAAACAAAGTAAAGAAATCAGGACCCATGGAGCTCCAAAGTTTCAATTTTAGGACTAGATATCATCAACTGGAAGCAGTTACCTGCAGATCTGCGTTGAAAGAATACAAGTTTTATTGGCTAACTCAAAAACTCCAGCATTTACCTTTCTTGGTTGGTGAACAGAAGGTCTCACACTAGAAGTATCGCCGATGATGATGAAATTGTTGACATTCCCACTTTGATCCCTTTCAAATAGGGAATATGTTGAATGCTTCCAATGTCCATTGACGATGAGACAACTCCAGACCCAATGTGGAAAAGATAACCATAGGTACTCTTTGCTTTCTTAATGTCTCATGCCCAATCACTATCAGTGTATCCAACAAGCTGCACATCACAATTAGTTGAGTAGAAAATACCATCATCTTGAGTACCTTTTATGTACCTCAAAATCCTCTTCGCATCTTGCATATGAGATTGAAGGGAAGCCTTCATAAATATACTAAATATTCCAACACCATATGTAATATCTAGTCTTGTGCAAGTCAAGTAGCGTAAACTTCCAACCAACCTCTTATAAAGTGTTGGATCAACAAAATCTTTGTCTTCATCTTTTTTTTCAACTTCAGTTTTTCTTCCACTGGAGTTAGAATAGCTTGCAAGTCTCCATCTTAAAACTTCGGAGAATGTCTCCAGCATATTTTTTTTTTGTGAAATGAAAGTTCCATTCTCTGTTTGTATCACTTCAAGGCCAAGGAAATAGGACATCAACCCCATACCTGTCATATCAAATTAAGATGTCAAAGTCTTCCTCACTTTATCAATAAGCTTTAGGTTATTTCATGTGATAATAAGATCATCCACATACAAACACACTATAATTTTTTTTTCCTGCATATCAGTTTTCACATACAAAGTGTGTTCATATGGACACAAACATAGAGTATATCAGTCAACTGCATTTGGAGAAAGGAAAAGAGTCCACTAATCCACTGTGTTCGGAGGGAGGAGAATAACTGTCATCATTATCATAGTTCATCTTTGCGGTTGGGGTTGAAATAAGATGTAATAAGATGCATCAGTTGCGGTTGAAATGAGGTTGTGGTTGAAAGGAGGTAGTGGATGATGCATGTGGGTGTTAACAACTACCTATCAATAGAGGAGTAGTGACAGGGTCCCACCCGACTACACAAGAATAGTAAACTCGGGCCCTGCTCCTGTCTGACAGAAACTGACAGGACCAGTCGCAAATGGACTTTGATAACTATGCCCGGTCCTACTCCCGTCTGACAAGTCAACTGAAGTCCCGAAACTACCTCTCAGCACCTGTCAGATAAGGGATGACTGGATCGATTTCTGCTCATGCCTCCGCCTCTCGATTTGCCCCGAATCTAGTGCCACGACCTGGAGGGTCATCAAAACAGAAAAGGTGTGAGTGGACAAAAATAATATCATTTCAAAATACATTTCAAAATACATCATTTACCCTCCAGTTTATCAAATCATGCATGCATAGAATCAAACATATGAATCATTTCATGAAACCATTCTATCATAAAATAAAGCACATAACTCGGGAATTACACATTCGAGGGTCCTCTGGGAATTATACATCCAGAGTTATCATCCTGCTGGGAATTACACATCCAGCCTCACCGGGAATTACACATCCGGTCCCTCCGAGAATTACGCATCCGGAGTCCCTCCGGGAATTACACATCGAGAGTTACTTCGGGAATTACACATCCGAAGTTTACCCAAGAATTACACAACTGGGAGCACTGAACATAAATACAAAATCAAAATCTTTCTTTCAAAATCATTATTAAAACCACGTCAAAACCATTTATCACGGGGTCTCAAGCCCAAATCTCATTTTCGCGCAAATTCGTGCAGCCGCAACCTAAGTTGCCATTTTCACATAAATCCATAAAATATATCCAAAAAACATTACAAATCCATCAAATCAATCCCTGACTCATAATCCAAGTCAAAACCGATCTCAAACCTCGGGGCTTCGCCCAAAACAGCAGATTCACAGTTTCTCGAAAAGCATGCCCAAAACACTGATTAAAATAATCATTGAATCCCGTAAATAATCGTATCAAATCATGCAATCATTGTAATTAAAATCATGCCATAAATCATGTAAAACATTTAACTATGCATGCATATCATTTTATAAAACAAACGCCCACTCACACACCGTCCAAACAGCTTGCTTTCCGAGCTGCACGAGTTTCTGTAATTTCCAATACTTTCCAGGAATCTCGAATCCTTGGAAATCGTGCCCACGCGCCCTCACGAGCCGCCGTGAGTGGCTGCGCGTGAAACCAACGCGCCTGCACAGTAACTGTTACAGTGCATCGTCCTCATCTGGTTTTCACTCAAATGGGTCCTTCGACCCGCGACATAACCCGACTAATTAGCCTTCAATTCAGTTCAATTTCAGCTGTTTTGACAGGACCCGTTCCAATTCCCCCGGGATTAATGCGGGACGACCCTGTTCCCGTCTGACACGAAGTGTCAGACAAGAGATATTTCCGATCTTTGCCCTCCCGGGCTATCAGAGTACGCCAGGATCCGGAGGAGGTATGTAATATCTCGTTCTCTACTACAGTCCACATCCGCTGTCAACCTGAAGGGCAGTCAAAACATTAAAAGTTGTGAGTGGACAAAACAAGAAGTTTATAAAAACAGTTTATCAAAAGACATTTGTACCCACACTAAAACGCCTGCATGCATTCGAAAACCATTTAACCGAATGGAAACCATATGTGGGAACTAAGCCCAAAACCATAATCAAATCAAGTACACGGGCCACTACCCAAACCCATAAGGGACTCAGCCCAAATCATAAGAAACCAACCATACGGGCCACTGCCCAAAACCTGTGTAAACACACATCACATCTCATATAATCATATATCATATATACATATAATTCACACAACCAATCCTGTCACGGTTTCTAAAGCTACGCGTGTGCTACCCGGGGTCTCAAACCCAAGTCTCTCGGAATCCAAGGTCAATGTCTGTAGACCAATGACCCATCCTGAGGTTATAGTACAAGCCTTCATGAGAGTAAGGCACCCAACGGGGGCGACTCCCACTCAGTCAGAGCTCCGTCACTACTTCGGGGTCCACCCAGGCCAACGACCCTACCCGGAGGAGAGAACAGAAGTAAAGGAAGGTATATGAACATATATATACATAACATAAATATCCATGTCGGGTTCCCCTGAACCGTCATGATCCATAGCATCCATGCCATTCATATATATATATATATATATATATATAGAAAACATCCTCCATGCACGGTTCCCATAAACCGTCATGTACCACAATAACCATTCCAGGGTTCATGCCGGTTCCCATAAACCGCCAAGAACTTGGAAATCCATCTAGGGTCCCTAACCCGAAATCATAACCATAAACAAACTGGGTCTCGTGCCCGAACATATGACATCAGCTGGGCATCCTGCCCGATATCTCAGGGTCAGTCACGACTCCTATCGTAGTGATGCGTGCAACCATCCATCCAGGACAGCCCTCAATCCTGGTATGTCGCCGTGAACGAATCAACCGACGCGACCACCACAAGATCACGGTGCACTTATCACCGATCGCTATCTTGAATCGTCAGCACTCCGAAGTCGAGCCTCCCCAGGTTGACCGACCACGAATCGTGCATCGTGACCTCTCCGGAAGGAACACATCTCAATTCGGAGGCGAGCGTCACGTCGTCCGTCACCATGCACCAAGCACCTGCCGCGACCACAACTCAGACCCGAAGGTCATCCATAGCGTCATATGCCTGAGACCATACCAAATGGGTCTCATACCCGAGTTTATCCTTTTGGAAATCCAAAACCATTTCATTTAAACCAATAAAGAAATACAGACCCGTATAGGCACCGTATAGGGTTGAAACCTCGAAATACGTGCCTATACTTAACAACACATCCAAATGCACTCATGACATTACCAAACATGTAATAAAACATATAATAAACATTTATGTATGCACCAATTTAGAAAACCAAGGTCCACTCACAGACCGTCCGAGTTGCCGCCTCGATTTGCGTGCCATACGGCTCTCCTGAGCCAATCACCATCACCGGGACTCTCGAACCTGTCCAAATCGTAATAGAAGGTTACTAACTACCTTATTAACCTCCCACTAAATCCCCGTAATTTTTCGGTATTTTAAACTATTTTTAAACTTGATCTGAAACCTTCCGATGCTCCGAACATTATCGAGACGGTGTCCGATCGACACGAAACCAGTCTCAAAATGTTCGTTACATCGAATAGAAGATTTCACGTGTTGAAGACATTCCCAAACAGTGGGACACGCACCCACTGAAGGTGCTGCGCGTGAGATCAGGCGCCGCACTGTAGCACCACCACTAACCTCTGGCCGAACCGGTTTTTCCTGCACTGAACCGTTCTGGACCGGCGTGACTGGTCCGACAGTTTTTCCTCCCCTAATTCAGTCCGATTCAACCCCAAATCAATCCTATAATCTCCCTTGCATCTTTACGAATCTAAACATATAAATTAAGGTCCTTAAAACTCCCTAGAACCTACGGTTTCACTTTGTCCCCCACGGTCCCTGTTTTCCCGGACATCCTCACGGCCTCCTCCGCCGTGAACCAACCTCCAAAACCTTTTAAAACCTCCCTAGAAACTCCCTAATCATCTCCCAATCACCCACAACTAACCATAATGTCCTATTCGAAAATAATGGAAAAAATGAGCATTGGTCGGGTAATCGGGTTACCTGGGCCTTCACAGCCATGTGCGGCGGTCCAGACACTCCCAACCACCGTCCTTAGCTTCCTCAGCCTCTCTCTCACTCTCTGGTCTCACTTAAGATCAGATGGAAAGGGTTGGATGGGTTTGGGTTCAAACTGAGATTGGGTTGTTTGAAATGAAGAAAGAATTATTGATGCATGTATTAGTTTGGGTGGCCTGTGGATGGATGACAAGTGTCACTCATCCATAGGGCCTCCATAAAATATCTGGGCCCACTAGAGTCCAAAAGTCAGGTCGTCTCGTAATTCGTGCAATAGTGCACTTGAACTTCAGTGAACCGTAACATCGCCGTCGAACGTCCAAATTCGACGTGCCGCCTGTCTATGGATTCGTATCATCCCGATCTACGTAATGGTACTCGGCCCTCGGCCATTGGACCTCCCGGTCCAAAAGTCAACATTTTGCCCATTTTATCCAAAATTACCAAAATGCCCTTAAACTTCCGAACATCATAACTTCTTCTTCTAATGTCAGAATTGAACGTGCCACCTGTCTATGAACTCGTGACATCACGAACTACGTCACGGTCATCGGTCAAAGCCCATTTGACCGCCAGAATGAAAAGTCAACATTTTGCCACGACTAGGGCCAAAATGGTCATTTTTCATCGTTCGTCCGATTTCGCCTAACTAATCACCGATTAGCCTCACTAATCATGATTAGTCACTAATCTAATCCTGGAATTTGGGACGGGTCGTTACAACCTTCCCTCCTTAATTAATTTCGTCCTCGAAATTCCAACCAACCTAATTCTAACTGTTCTTCCCTCCTTAATTAGTTTCGTTCTCGAAACTCCAACTATCCTGATTTCACATCCACCTCGTGGAAAATAGAATCGACCCCACAACACGTGTACACTCTTACTCCTACTAACCAGAACAGTAATTGTCTGCAACCAGATGTACTACCAATGCTCACGTTGCATCGACTACATTCGACCACGTCGAATGACAGTAATCACACGTTCTGAACTGATACCACTTGTCAGTATCAGAGCCGCCTAAGTATCCTATGAGCTAACTACTTGTCAGACCTATCATTTCGCTGACACAAACAACTAGACGGTTTCTTTCTCAAACACTAAACTATCCTGACGTCTGCTCCCACTGGGAGTTACCAAACCTCACTAACTAATCCATGATGAAACATCCGACAAACTGTCACCACTTGACAGTCGTCAGTCGAAAACTGACACTATACTTACATGTGGCTACACTAACCACCAACATACTCAACCTGTGTGTAACTGGACCCATCAGAATTACCATGACCCAGCGCACAGTATCCAATGTCCAGGTCACAACCTCAACTAATCCAATGGTATCGGAACTAAGCCTACTACCAACACGCTCACTAACGTCCCACTAGTATAACCTATATACCGTCACCAGGCATCACAAGTCTGCCCGGTATCTTACCTCGAACAACGTATAAGGTACATACGTGTAACGACCCGAACTTTCGTAATTCTTATTTTATTGTAAAATGACCGTTTTGCCCCTGAGGGGGGAAAAGTTGACTTTTACCTCGGGAAGTATTTAGGACTTTGACACGTGACCATGACGTAGTTTAGGACGTCACGAGTTCATAGGCAGGTGGCACGTTCGATTCCGACGTTCGAGGAAGAAGTTGTGACGTTCGGAAGTCGAGGGGCATTTTGGTAATTTGGCCATTTGGGGGCCAAATGTTGACTTTTGACCCGGGAAGTCCAACGGACGAGGGCCAATGACCGTTACGTAGGTCTCGTCGATACGAATCCGTAGACAGGCGGCACGCCGATATCGGACTTACGACGAAAAAGTTATGGTCAAGAACGTAACCGAACTAACCGAGACTCGGAACTTAAAATAATAATAAAATATTAGAATCTGATTTACTTTAACCCAATCAATCTGGACCCTTGATGAGTGACACATGTCACTCATCTACCTCATCCACATCATCCTCAACAATCTGGATCTATGTCTGCCTTTAGAATAATTAATTAATTTAATTTCCTTAAATCCTCACCTTTCATCCTTAAGTCAGACTCAATCCTAGCCGTTGGTTTCTAATGCCTATTCTGTTTTAAACTCATCAAACCATACTCCCACATTTTCATTCTCTTAACCGTGCACCCTCTCATCCTTCGAACAATTACTCCAGCAGCTCACCACCCAACCTCCCTCACCAGGCAGCACCAGGCAACCACCAGCAACCTCCAGACGGCCATCACCACCACCACGGCCACCCTGCACGGCCAGGCAACCCACAAACCCGAGAAGGAAACCAAACCACCCGAAACTGTCCAATCAACCAAACCATGACTTCTGGGCTCGAACAAATGTAGGGTTAGGATCAGTGTGACCTCTGCACGACTCAGGACCGGACTGGGCAGCCCACGGCGGCGACACGGCGGCGGTAAGCCTGCAAACCCGAGAGACACCGATTTCCTTCCCTGTTTCGAAACTTCCGTTTTTAACGTTAGAATTGTTTGGTTGCTTTTGAGACATAACCTAGGGGACTAGACGAGCATTTTGGACCAGAGTTTGTGGCTGGAAGCTTGACGGCTCGCCGGAGAAGACGAACCAGAGCCGGCAGCCGGTTTCCCGTCGATTTTCAGGTGGTACCTTCAACTTAAAAACCTGTTTTAATTACACAGAGCCATAGAACATGTTCAGACGAGTTCATATGAACAAATCCCATCGATTTTGGTGGTCGGGTTGATGAGAACTGGTCGGGTCGAACCGTGGGTCTGCGGTGACCCGGTTCTCAGACCCGGTTACTGTAGCTGATGACGTCATCATGCTGACGTCAGCAGTGACGTCATGATGACGTCATCATGTCAGAATATTGTCAGACCAGGGACCAATGGGCTGTTGACACGTGTCCTCTGACACTGTCAGTGATGACGTCATGCTGACGTCATGCTAACGTCAGCATCACTGTAGCACTGTTGACCAGAGGGTTGACCGGCGCGTGGGGGGCGCGTGTGAACAGTTATTTGTGTGGGACCAGTGCCATTTTCAAGGTTTCGACGATACGGATCCAATGGCGGTGGTTTCGTGTCGATCGGAGATCGTTAAGTTGGTCAAATTAGGGTTTGACGCCTTGGGAAGCGTGTTCGGACGGCTTTCGTGGGCCGATTTCAGTCTAGGATTTCTTAGTTGTTTAGTAGGGACTTAAAGTGACCTTTACGTATGTTTTGGGCATGACAGGAATTGTACTTTAACCCTTGGACGGGGCTTTACGCTCGGGATTGCAGCGGGATTGTACTGTGAGTGGGCCTTTGATTTCACTAAACTTCGGCATGCATAACTGTTTTACTTTCTAGTATATCTATATGTGATTCAAGTAAAAGTATCTGTTTATCTTGTGTATGATTTATGGCACGTATTACGATGTTTGGGCATGAGACCCGTCTGGTTGTTTATGAATGGTTTGGAGTCATATATATGTATAATGGATCTCGATATTATCTGTGGTACTGCACTGTATAGATCTACCCTAGGATTCTATCTCCTCCGGATGTAGGTACACCGGAGTGGTCACGGCGCATTGCCTGTGAGGAGTCATTCCACGGAGGGACCGGACCGTAGAGTGACTCAGGAGCAGGATTGCTACTATTGGACGTCTGGGACGTCAGGCATCTAGAATGCCATGCTCGGACTAGGTTCGGGATTTGGACTCGGGATTGAGACCCCGGGTGGCACGCGTAGCCTTGAGACTGTGACCTTATTGGGCGTCTGGGACGTTAGGCATCTGGGATGTCAGGGTTGGGATGTATAGTGCAGTGACTAAGATTATATTATGTTGATATTATTCTGCTTATGACTATATGGTTTTGTGGTTTATGATACTATGCATGTCTTTTCGGAAAACGGAGGGGAAAAGCTATATGTTTTCGAAATGGTAAACTACTTTGTAAACCTTGAGTTTCGGCCCACTCACCTTTGTTGTTTTACTACCCCTCCAGGTAGTGCTATCGAGGAGGAGGATCCCGAGGAGGAGGAAGAGGAGGATCCCGAGGAGGAAGAGGCATAGGTTTACGTTGCGTACCTGAACCCTACTGCTGGGTAGGTTGGCACGTAGTGTGTCTAGAGTCGTGCTCAATAAACTGTATTCGGGAACTATCCCTTGTCTGACACTATTTGTATTCGAGTATTCGTGTGGCGTGCTATGTATGACTTAACTATGGATTTTCTTTATGCATTTTATCTTCAATAAGGGTATTTTTTTTGGTATTTTAATGTCGGGTGTCAGACGGGAGCAGGGCACGTCCCGGGTGGTCCCAGGGGGATCGGGGCGGGTCCTGTCAACTTGGTATCAGAGCACTAGGTTGTGGTCAGCATGTAAGACTAGTGGTCAGTACTTAGTTTAAAAGACGTCAGTATCTAATCTATGCCTCTTAACAGCGGGTTATGCCTCCAAGGAGAATTCCTCAAACACGAACTGACGAGGAAATCGCGAGAGAGATGGAATGTGCTAGCATTGAGCGGGCTCAAAGGTTGGGAGCCACACCGTTCAGCGGGGGATCAAACCCCGAGGATGCCCATGAGTGGATTGCGAAATGGGAAAGAATCTTCACCGTGATGCACTGCCCACCCGGCGAGCGGGTGGCATTGGCGGCCTTCTTACTCGAAGGCGGGGCTTATCAATAGTGGCATGGTCTTGAGATGTCCGGGTGGACTGTTCACACCACCACATGGGAGGTCTTTCGTGCCCGATTCTTAGATCAGTATTACCCGCGTTCATTTCGCATGGCACGAGAGGCAGAGTTCCTGCGGCTGGAACAGGGAGATATGTCCGTGGCAGATTACAAGCAGACTTTCGGGAAGCTTTCCCGTTTTGCCGCAGCTTTCGTGAGTACTGAGGAGGAAAAATGTCAAAGATTTGAGTTGGGACTCCGAGGAGAGTTGCGGGCAAGTGTGACGGCTACTAGTTACGCGACTCTGAGGGACATGGTCGACGCTGCAGTTCGTGTCGAGGCCAGTCTGGCGGCACACCAGGCGCGACAATCATCAGGTGAGGGGCAGCGCCGGGATCGTCCACATCCTGGACCAACCGGCCCAAAGATCTCTAAGGGGGGAAATTACCGAGGAGCACCCTCATCTTTACGTGTTCGTGGCTGGTCAGGTCGACATGGGAACTCTCAGAGGGGCGGATCGAGATTCAGTTCTGGACAGCATCAGGCTTGGAGTGGTGCATCAGGAGGGTCTTGGGATGGACCGAGGACAGTTAATTGCTTTGCTTGTGGAGGAGCGGGCCACTATGCCCGAGATTGCCCTTTACTGTCAAGGAACAACGAGACTAAAGGTGTTAGTGTGACACAGAGTTCGGCTTCTCACCCTTCCAGAGGCCGAGGACAGAGTGCTGAGCGTGGCGCGCGTGGGCGCGGACAGACTGCGGGACCCAGAGCTCGTGTTTTTGCAGTGACTCAGCAGCAGGCGAGGTCAGCCCCTAGTGTGGTTACAGGTACTCTTCATATCTCAAATATTGTTGTACGTGTGTTAATGGATGCTGGGGCTACTCATTCTTTTATTTCGAAAAGTTGTGCGGGTATGTTAGATCGCGAGGTGTCAGCCTTGGATAGTGAAATGGGTGTTGGTACACCGATGGGCGTTGTGTACATAGTGAATCAGGTGATCCGGAGATGCCCAGTAAGGGTGGAGGATGTAGATCTGCTAGCTGATCTAATCCTTATGGATATCCATGACTTTGATGTTATCTTGGGAATGGATTGGTTGACTGAGCACGGTTCGCTCATCGACTGTTGTAGTAGGCGGGTGATTCTGCGAAGTCCGGGTTTGCCGGAGGTTACTTTTCAGGGAGAGCGCGACGGTTCGCTACCTGAAGTAATTTCTTCACTTGCCGCTACGAAGCTTCTACAGAAGGGATGCCAGGGTTATTTGGCGCATGTTGTGACGACAAAGAGTGATACTTCGGGTGCCGATAATATACCTGTGGTGCGAGAATTTCCGGATGTGTTCCCGGAAGATTTGCCTGGTTTACCACCACATCGGGAGATTGAGTTCACAATTGAACTACTTCCCGGCACACGACCTATATCACAGGCACCATATCGGATGGCACCAGCGGAGTTACGGGAACTGAAGATCCAATTGCAGGAGTTGGTGGACTTGGGATTCATCCGACCGAGTACATCACCGTGGGGAGCACCAGTATTATTTGTAAAGAAGAAGGAGGGAAGCCTCCGTTTGTGTGTGGATTATCGACAGCTCAACAAGGTCACGGTAAGGAACCAGTACCCCTTACCCAGGATTGACGATCTTTTTGATCAACTGCGGGGAGCACAGTACTTCTCGAAGATTGATTTACGATCTGGTTATCACCAGTTGAAGATTGCTGAAGGAGATGTCCCGAAGACAGCGTTTCGGACCAGATACGGGCATTATGAATTCCTTGTGATGCCTTTCGGCTTGACGAATGCTCCAGCAGCATTCATGGATCTGATGAATAGGGTCTTCCAATCTTATTTGGATAAGTTTGTGATCTTGTTCATTGATGACATCCTTGTGTACTCGAGGAGTGCTCAAGCTCATGAGGAACACTTACGTTTGGTGTTAGGGAAGCTGAGGCAGAACCAGTTATACGCCAAGCTGAGTAAGTGTCAGTTTTGGCTAACCAGCATTGGATTTCTGGGACATGTAGTGTCAGCAGACGGGATTAGTGTGGATCCCCAGAAGACCGAAGCGGTGAAAAATTGGGCTAGACCGACAACCGTGATAGAGGTACGGAGTTTCGTTGGTTTGGCAGGATACTACCGGAGATTTGTTGAGGGCTTCTCTAGTATTGCTGCACCGTTGACTCGTTTAACCAGGAAGGGAGTAAAGTTTGTTTGGGATGAACAGTGTGAGCAGAGTTATCAGGAATTAAAACGTCGGTTAACTACCGCACCTGTTCTTGCTTTGCCGGATAACAGTGGAGAGTTCGAAGTCTACAGTGACGCATCGTTGCAAGGTTTGGGTTGCGTGCTGATGCAGAATGGCAGAGTTATCGCTTATGCATCGAGACAACTAAAGACACATGAACTGAACTACCCTACGCATGATCTGGAGTTGGCAGCGGTGGTTCATGCTTTAAAAATCTGGCGACATTATCTGTACGGGGTGACTTGCAGGATCTTCACCGATCATCAGAGTTTAAAGCATTTGTTCACCCAGAAGGAGCTGAACGTAAGGCAGCGACGGTGGTTGGAACTGATCAAGGATTATGATTGTACGATTGAATATCATCCAGGGAAGGCGAACGTTGTGACAGACGCACTCAGCAGGAAGTCAGCAGGATCAATTGCACACCTGAGGCTGGTGTACCTTCCTTTGCTTGTGGAACTCCGAAGAGCTGGAGTTATGCTGGGGATGGATGAGCAGGGAGCTTTGTTGGCCAGTTTTCATGTACGACCTGTGCTAGTCGATCGGATTATCGAGGCACAATTGGAGGATCCGACACTTTGTATCTACAGGATCGAGGTCGAAGCGGACGAGAGGCAGGACTTTACTATCCGACCAGATGGAGCTCTGGTGAAACTGGACCGTTTGTGTGTTCCTGCAGTGGCAGAGTTACGGGCAGAAATTCTCGAGGAGGCCCACAGTTCGGCTTATGCCATGTATCCGGGAGGTACAAAGATGTACCGTACCCTCCGGGACCACTATTGGTGGGCAGGAATGAAGAAGGATATTGCAGTGTTTGTGAGCAGATGTTTGACCTGTCAGCAGGTCAAGGCGGAGCGGCAGAGACCGTATGGAGCTATGCAACCGCTTCCGATTCCCGAGTGGAAGTGGGATCACATTACCATGGACTTTGTCTTCAAATTGCCTAGGACTCAGAGGGGATGCGATGGAGTTTGGGTGATTGTCGACCGATTGACCAAGTCAGCTCATTTCTTACCAGTACAGGAGACATTTAAGCCAAACCGACTGGCTCAGCTGTTTGTGAAGGAGATCATTCGACTTCATGGTACGCCGGAGTCGATAGTGTCTGATCGAGATCCGCATTTCACATCTAGGTTCTGGCGAAGTTTGCAGAACGCCTTGGGTACAAACTTACATTTCAGTACAGCGTTCCACCCACAGACCGATGGGCAGTCAGAGAGGACTATCCAGACACTGGAGGACATGATGAGGTCTTGTGTACTGCAGTTTCAGGATTCGTGGGATACTCATTTGCCTTTGATGGAGTTCGCATACAACAACAGTTATCAGGCAAGTATCGGGATGGCACCCTACGAGGCACTGTATGGCCGACAGTGCAGGACACCTATCTGTTGGATGGAGGTAGGAGAGCGAGCAGCTTTAGGACTGGATTTGATGGACATGACCCTGGAAACAGTTCGAATCATCAAGGAAAGATTGAAGGCAGCACAAGATCGCCAAAAGAGCTATGCGGATCGACGAATTCGAGACTTGGAATTCGAGGTTGGAGATTTTGTGTTCCTTAAGTTATCTCCATGGAAAGGAATTATTCGTTTTGGCCGACGCGGGAAGTTGAGTCCACGTTATTTTGGGCCGTTCGAGATCATTGAGAGGATTGGACTAGTGGCATACCGGTTGGCATTACCTCCAGAACTTGCCAGAGTGCACGATGTTTTCCATGTGTCCATGTTACGGAAATACCTACGGGACGATTCACATGCCTTGCCGGAACAACCAGTAGAACTGATGACTGATTTGAGCTTTGAGGAGAAACCAGTGCAGATTCTGGATCAGAAGAACAAGGTTCTGAGAAACAAGACGATTCGGTTGGTGAAAGTGCTATGGAGGAACCATGACGTCGAGGAAGCGACGTGGGAACCTGAAGACTTGATGAGGGAGCAGTACCCGTTTTTATTCGAGTAAATTTCGAGGACGAAATTTTTGTAAGGTGGGTAGATTGTAACGACCCGAACTTTCGTAATTATTATTTTATTGTAAAATGACCGTTTTGCCCCTGAGGGGGGAAAAGTTGACTTTTACCTCGGGAAGTATTTAGGACTTTGACACGTGACCGTGACGTAGTTTAGGACGTCACGAGTTCATAGGCAGGTGGCACGTTCGATTCCGACGTTCGAGGAAGAAGTTGTGACGTTCGGAAGTCGAGGGGCATTTTGGTAATTTGGCCATTTAGGGGCCAAATGTTGACTTTTGACCCGGGAAGTCCAACGGACGAGGGCCAATGACCGTTACGTAGGTCTCGTCGATACGAATCCGTAGACAGGCGGCACGCCGATATCGGACTTACGACGAAAAAGTTATGGTCAAGAACGTAACCGAACTAACCGAGACTCGGGACTTAAAATAATAATAAAATATTAGAATCTGATTTACTTTAACCCAATCAATCTGGACCCTTGATGAGTGACACATGTCACTCATCTACCTCATCCACATCATCCCCAACAATCTGGATCTATGTCTGCCTTTAGAATAATTAATTAATTTAATTTCCTTAAATCCTCACCTTTCATCCTTAAGTCAGACTCAATCCTAGCCGTTGGTTTCTAATGCCTATTCTGTTTTAAACTCATCAAACCAAACTCCCATATTTTCATTCTCTTAACCGTGCACCCTCTCATCCTTCGAACAATCACTCCAGCAGCTCACCACCCAACCTCCCTCACCAGGCAGCACCAGGCAACCACCAGCAACCTCCAGACGGCCATCACCACCACCACGGCCACCCTGCACGGCCGGGCAACCCACAAACCCGAGAAGGAAACCAAACCACCCGAAACTGTCCAATCAACCAAACCATGACTTCTGGGCTCGAACAAATGTAGGGTTAGGATCAGTGTGACCTCTGCACGACTCAGGACCGGACTGGGCAGCCCACGGCGGCGACACGGCGGCGGTAAGCCTGCAAACCGGAGAGACACCGATTTCCTTCCCTGTTTCGAAACTTCCGTTTTTAACGTTAGAATTGTTTGGTTGCTTTTGAGACATAACCTAGGGGACTAGACGAGCATTTTGGACCAGAGTTTGTGGCTGGAAGCTTGACGGCTCGCCGGAGAAGATGAACCAGAGCCGGCAGCCGGTTTCCCGTCGATTTTCAGGTGGTACCTTCAACTTAAAAACCTGTTTTAATTACACAGAGCCATAGAACATGTTCAGACGAGTTCATAGGAACAAATCCCATCGATTTTGGTGGTCGGGTTGATGAGAACTGGTCGGGTCGAACCGTGGGTCTGCGGTGACCCGATTCTCAGACCCGGTTACTGTAGCTGATGACGTCATCATGCTGACGTCAGCAGTGACGTCATGATGACATCATCATGTCAGAATATTGTCAGACCAGGGACCAATGGGCTGTTGACACGTGTCCTCTGACACTGTCAGTGATGACGTCATGCTGACGTCAGCAGTGACGTCATGTTGACGTCAGCATCACTGTAGCACTGTTGACCAGAGGGTTGACCGGCGCGTGGGGGGCACTGTTGACCATAAGTTCAACTAGAGTTCCACGAACTCGACTGCTAACTACCAGGAGTAGTAAATCCATTTAACTCAAAAAAATTCGATCATCAGATGATCACAATTCCGAACTATCGTCAAAACGATCCTACGACATCGTGAAGACGATCCCAACTAACCGTCTCACGATCAAAATGCTAACGTGCATTTACGTTTATCCCTTCGTAGGGTCCCACACTGCCAACCTTGATAGAACTATGGCAACCCCGACATCAAATGCCGAACCAAGACATTTCACGATCCAATCTTACTAACTATCGTACCGACACCCTAACTATCAGGTTGATAACGAACTGTAGCCCATTGAGATATCACATCCTCGACCTGCGTACGGAGTAATGCGCAAAACGCTCTGGAGTTCAGAGTAACATGAGCAACCCTGCTCTGATAAACAATCCTATGCTCTGATACCACGCTGACAGGATCCGTCCCAATCCCCCCGGGATTAATGCGGGACAACCCTGCTCCCGTCTGACATGAAGTGTCAGACAAGGGATATTTTCGATCTTTGCCCTCCCGGGCTATTAGAGTACGCCAGGATCCTGAGGAGGTATGTGATATCTCGGTCTCTGCTACAGTCCACATCCGCTGTCAACCTGAAGGGCAGTAAAAACATTAAAAGCTGTGAGTGGACAAAACAAGAAGTTTATAAAAACAATTTATCAAAAGACATTTGTACATTTCACTAAAAAGCCTGCATGCATTCGAAAACCATTTAACCAAATGGAAACCATATGTGGGAACTAAGCCCAAAACCGTAATCAAATCAAGTACACGGGCCACTGACTAAACCCATAAGGGACTCAGCCCAAATCGTAAGAAACCAACCATACGGGCCACTGCCCAAAACCTGTGTAAACACACATCACATCTCATATAATCATATATCATATATACATATAATTCACACAACCAATCCTGTCACGGTTTCCAAAGCTACGCGCGTGCTACCCGGGGTCTCAAACCCAAGTCTCTCAGAATCCAAGATCAATGTGCGTAGACCATTGACCCATCCTGAGGTTATAGTACAAGCCTTCTTGAGAGTAAGGCACCCAACGGGGGCGACTCCCACTCATTCAGAGCTCCGTGACTACTCCGGGGTCTACCCAGGCCAACGACCCTCCCCGGAGGAGATAATAGAAGTAAAGGAAGGTATATGAACATATATATACATAACATAAATAGCCATGCCAGGTTCCCCTGAACCGTCATGATCCATAACATCCATGCCATTCATATATATATATATATATATATATAGAAAACATCCTCCATGCACGGTTCCCATAAACCGTCATGTACCACAATAACCATTCCAGGGTTCATGCCGGTTCCTATAAACCACCATGAACTTGGAAATCCACCAAGGGTCCCTGACCCGAAATCATAACCATAAACAAATTGGGTCTCTTGCCCGAACACATGACATCAGTTGGGCATCCTGCCCGATATCTTAGGGTCAGTTAGGACTCCTATCGTAGTGATGCGTGCAACCATCCATCCAGGACCGCCCTCAATCCTGGTATCTGGCCGTGAACGAATCAACCGACGCGACCACCACAAGATCGCGGTGCACTCATCACCGATCGCTATCTTGAACCGTCAGTACTCTGAAGTCGAGCTTCCCCAGGCTGCTCGACCACGAATCGTGCATCGTGACCTCTCCGGAAGAAACACATCCCAATCCGGAGGCGAGCGTCACGTCTTCCGTCGCCGTGCACCAAGCACCTACCGCGACCACGACTCAGACCCGAAGGTCATCCATAGCATCATATGCCCGAGACCAAACCAAATGGGTCTCATACCTGAGTTTATCCTTTTTGAAATCCAAAACCATTTCATTTAAACCAATAAAGAAATACAGATCCGTATAGGCACCGTATAAGGCCGAAGCCTCGAAATATGTGCCTATACGTAACCATACTTCCAAATGCACTCATGGCATTACCAAACATGTAATAAAACATATAATAAACATTTATGCATGCACCAATTTAGAAAACCAAGGTCCACTCATAGACCGTCCGAGCTACTGCCTCAATTTGCGTGCCATACGGCTCTCCCGAGCCAATCACCGCCACCGGGACTCCCGAACCTGTCTAAATCGTAATATAAGGTTACTAACTACCTTATTAACCTCCCACTAAAGCCCCTAATTTTTCGATAATTTTAACTATTTTTAACTCGATCCGAAACCTTCCGATGCTCCGAACATTATTGAGACGGTGTCCGATCGACACGAAACTAGTCCAAAAATGTTCGTTACATCGAATAGAAGATTTCACGTGTTGAAGATATTCCCAAACAGTGGGACACGCGCTCCCACGCGCCCAATGAAGGTGCTGCGCGTGAGATCATGTCAGGACCCACCCCAGTTTCACCCCGAAACCCGAGGTAAATCCTGCTCCCATCTGACACCCCGACGCCAAACCCAAAGTAAAATCATGGAAATCACCAAAATAGCACTGTCAGACGCAGGAGAATTAAATACGACACCGAAATCATACTTTACAGAGCATAGTGCGAACTACAAAGAAATCAAAACCGATAATAAGTACACGCACGCGGAGGAAAACTTAAGCACTCTGGGACCCTGCTCGTCACTTCTATGCCTCAGACATTGCCTCGACGTCAAGACCCCGCGCTAGCTCCACAACCTGGAGGGCAATTTAAAACAGAAGGTGTGAGTGGACCAGAGTAAAAGAAAAGTTCGAAAACCACTTTATGAGAAAACCGAGTTTTAACCCTCCGTTTTGAAACCACATGCATAACTCAGTTATCAAAACAGTTATAATCAATTACCAGAAAACATCATAAGAAACAGAAACACTACAAAACAGTTATATAAATCATAGCATATGTACCATAAGACCATATCATGAACCATGAACATCAAATCATCATTTCTGATCAAACCTGCTGGACCTATCCGAGTCTTTAAACTCCCAAGTCTTTAAACTCAATCCAGGCCTCAATAATATCCGAGTCTTTAAACTCCCGAGTCTTTAAACTCAACAGGCCTACGGGGGAAATATCAATATATACGAGTCTTTAAACTCAATCCGGGCCCGTCCCCCTTCAAATCAATATCCGGGTCTTTAAACCCAATAACCAGATCCAGCAAATCCAATCCAAATTCAATGTAAAACCAATTCTAAATCCTCATCCAAACCTGAATCCGAAATCACCGGTCTGATGCCATTCCGGCATCCAGAACCGTCATTCCGAACCCAAATCCGGAATCCACTTTTCAACTTGAAAACCAAATTCTGCTTTCCGAAATCCGATTCTAAAACCGAAAACCTTGTTCATCGAAATCATGTTCTGAAATCCCTTTATAAACATTAGAAATCCTTTATCATTTGAAATCCCGAAACTATAACATTATAATTAGAAATCAACCTTTTATCGTAAAACGTGCCAAGTACCGTATTTTCTCGAAAACCGTGCAATTATATAAAACCAAGATAGCATATTCCATAATCATAAAACCATATGTAAAGCCATCAAACAATTATAGAAAAACAATTATGCATGCTCGAGTTTAAGGAAAGGGTCCACTCACAGTACCGAGCCCTCAATCGCGCCCCGAACGTCCTGCGCGTTCCTCGACTTCCTCGGGAAATCCGGATCCTGCCAACAACCACCAACGTACGTCACTAACACGTCCACGAGTATCCACCTAAATTCCCTCAAAAATCCCTGGGTCCTGAACGTAACGAACCGGAACCCTAAACTTTCACCCTCGCGGAACTACTTCGATTCGACGTCCGATTAACCCGAAACTACTTCCATTAGACTCGTTAGAACACTTAGACTAAAAACCATGTTGACCATTTTCCCCAGAACCGCCGCACGCGCCCCCACGCGCCGCCCAAAGTGGCTGCGCG
Organism: Prinsepia uniflora; assembly: GCA_032719365.1. NCBI lineage: Eukaryota > Viridiplantae > Streptophyta > Magnoliopsida > Rosales > Rosaceae > Prinsepia > Prinsepia uniflora. The sequence goes on along the minus strand of CM064861.1, from coordinate 22,795,123 downwards.
TGGGCCGCACGCGCCAGCTACAGTGCATCAGCTACCTTGAGCAGACCTGGTTCGACACAGTGTCTGTAAATCAAACCGGCGAGAACGGTTCTCTGCCGTCCCGTCTTCATTTCCTTCCCTTTCTTCCCCATCTTCATCGTCCAGACCTACTCTGTCCATCCCCATCCTCCTTAGACCTCGACACGGCTCCTAAACCGTCGACTGAAGCTCGAAACAAAACACGACTTCTACTCTGTTTTCCTTCCCGGCCACCCAGGTCACCTCCCGTCACGGTGGCAACACCAGACGGTTCCTAGGACCCCTCTAAACCTAACCCAACTCACCCTAATCGTCGATTCACTCCCAAACTTCACGACTTTAGGTTCGAACATCGACGGCAAAACAGAGCACCAGAGTACCCGACCTCGTGTTAACCCCCACCTTGCACCACTCGTCACCGCAGCACAACCAAAAGAAGCCCAAACCTCCACTAATTCCCCTAGACCTCCCTATGAACTTCGATTCGACCTCTAGACTCACGACTCACAAGTCAAAACTCAACGGAAAAACAGGGCACAGACACGGAGATTAGAATTTACCTGCAACCGTCCACCGCCGTGCTCGCCGCCGTGTTCCCTGGAGTCCACAGCGTCGTCTCAGCCTCCTCTCGAGGTCAATCGCACCCGCACACGGCCACAGCACCACCACAAGCCCTCAGTCTTCTCTGTTTTCTCTGGTTGTCCCCGTGACTCTCACTCACTCAAACACAAGCACAACACTTCCAAACCTCCTCCCTGTAACCTTCTCACCTCTCTGATCACTCTCACACCCTCACAAACTCACCAGCACCCACGATCACCCTTTAATTTCTATCACTGCCTCACTCTGTTTCACTCAGGATCGAAGAACACACACGGGCACTGCACGGTTGCACCCCAATTATTGGAACCGTGCACACACGAGAACCCCCCAGAAGCCACTAGCCCTGTGCCACATGTCACCATCCACTCCATTCTCTCCCAAGTGGCTCCATCCCAGCCGTCCATCTGCCCTCTCTCTGCACAAATCCCCAGAACACAAAAGACCAAACTGCCCCTCCTTTTAGCTCAAAATTACGGTTTTGCCACTAACGTTCTTGACCCGTAACTCTCACATCGTAAGTCTGATAAATACGTGCCGCCTGTCATCGAACTCAGGACGATGAGATCTACCTAACCATCCTCGGTCAACGTACCAAAACCCGATCGTCCAAAAAGTCAATGTTTCCCCTTCTTTTAACCAAAATACGGTTATGCCCTCAACCTTCCGAACATCATAACTCCCTCCTCGGATGTCGGAATCAGGCGTTCCACCTGCCTACGGATTCGTGACGTCCTAAACTACGTCCTGGTCACTGGTCAACACCCATTTGACCGCCCAAACTAAAGTCAACATTTTGCCCAAACCAGGGGCAAAATCGTCATTCTAAGCTTACGGACCTATCGAGACCACCTAACCACCAATGAACCTCACTAATCCCACCTTAATCACTATCTTAATCCCGGCTCTCGGGACGGGTTGTTACAATCTACCCACCAAAAAAGAATTTCGTCCCCGAAATACCACAGCTAGTTCCCGACACCTAGGGTCTCCTACCTGGTAATCAACATTAGGTCAACAACAACTTCTCCTGGGTTTCCTGTCTATCATCTCGACCCTGGGTATTTCACACCATCCCCCAACTACTGTTACCACAGCCAGCCCTCTCTTTGTAACAACTGTATGGTGTACGTAAGGGAAATTCTATGAACAGAAAACAAAGATATTTTACAATACCTCATATGCAGTACCCAAGAAAATTCACAGAGCACATCCTCACGTACAACCACCGCACCTCCCTCGGCTGCTATGTCGGCCACTATCGGAATAAATCTACAAAGTCCTAAAGGCAAACTCTAGCTTGTGGGTTCTCTCCTTCAATAACCTCATATCGATCAGTTATAGTCACTCTTTTCTTATTCCCTCCGTCATCCTCTCACATCGTAAGTCCGATAAATACGTGCCACCTGTCATCGAACTTAGGAGTGCCACCTGCCTACGGATTCGTGACGTCCTAAACTACGTCCTGGTCACTGGTCAACACCCATTTGACCGTCCGAACTAAAGTCAACATTTTGCCCAAACCAGGGGCAAAATTGTCATTCTAAGCTTACAGCCCTATCGAGACCACCTAACCACCAATGAACCTCACTAATCCCACCTTAATCACTATCTTAATCCCCGCTCTCGGGACGGGTTGTTACAGATCACGCGCCGCACTGTAGCACCACCACTAACCTCTAGCCGAACCAGTTTTTCCTGCACTGAACCGGTCTGGACCGGCGTGACCGGTCCAATGGTTTTTCCTCCTCTAATTCAGTCCGATTCAACCCTAAATCAATCCTATAATCTCCCTTGCATCTTTACGAATCTAAACATATAAATTAAGGTCCTTAAAACTCCCTAGAACCTAGGGTTTCACTTTGTCCCCCACGGTCCCTATTTTCCCGGCCATCCTCACGGCCTCCTCCGCCGTGAACCAACCCCCAAAATCTCTTAAAACCTCCCTAGCAACTCCCTAATCATCTCCCAATCACCCACAACCAAGCATAATGTCCTATTCGAAAATAATGGAAAAATGAGCATTGGTCGGGCAATCTGGTTACTTGGGCCTTCACGGCTGTGTGCGGCGGTCCAGACACTCCCAGCCATCGTCCTTAGCTTCCTCAGCCTCTCTCTCACTCTCTGGTCTCACTCAAGATCATATGGAAAAGGGTTGGATGGGTTTGGGTTCAAACTGAGATCGGGTTGTTTGAAATGAAGAAAGAATGATCGATGCATGTATTAGTTTGGGTGGCTTGTGGATGGGTGACAAGTGTCACTCATCCATTGGGCCTCCATAAAATATCTGGGCCCAATATAGTCCAAAAGTTAGGTCGTCTCGTAATTCGTGCAATAGTGCACTTGAACTTCCGTGAACCGTAATTTCGCCGTCGAACGTCCAAATTGGACGTGCCGCCTGTCTATGAATTCGTATCATCCCGATCTACGTAATGGTCCTCGGCCCTCGGCCATTGGACCTCCCGGTCCAAAAGTCAATATTTTGCCCCTTTTATCCAAAATTACCAAAATGCCCTTAAACTTCCGAACGTCATAACTTCTTCCTCGAATGTCGGAATTGAACGTGCCACCTGTCTATGAACTTGTGACGTCACGAACTACGTCACAGTCATCAATCAAAGTCCATTTGACCACCAGAATGAAAAGCCAACGTTTTGCCACGACCAGGGGCAAAATGGTCATTTTGCATCGTTCGTCCGATTTCGCCTAACTAATCACCGATTAGCCTCACTAATCGTGATTAGTCACTAATCTAATCTTGGAATTTGTGACGGGTCGTTACATGTTTCTTTCATTGGATCTCTTCTAATTCATCTTAATTAAAACTCTACATCGTTTAATTTACATAATTCATACTAAAATTCGTAATTCTCCAAATCCATACCGTCGAATTCAAATTCCCAATTCATCCAATTCGACCTTAATTGTTCCTTCCAATTAACCAGAAAGTATCTTCAGATTAACAAACATATAAAACCAACATCAATTTGGGAATTCCTCACCTTCAATTACACGAATTGAATTCAGATTTCTCAAGGGTTTCGCAGGACCTGTTCTTGATGGTTTTTTCGTCAATTGCCTTCGTTTTTGAGGTGGTTCGACACGAAATGGTCCCAGAAGACTTATTCTAACCTTACGTCGACTTGGGTTAGGCTAAAACTTGGAAATTGAATCTCAATTTCCCCAAGAACAAATTCGGGTTTTCCCTACGGGTTTATGGTTTCCTTTCTGTTCTCTCTCTGTTTCCCTTCCGTTTTTCCCTCACAAATTCCCTCCTAATCTCACTATGTCTCTGGTTTCCTTCCTGATCAAAATGGATTGGAAAATTCTCAAAATCATTCACTTATAGTTTGTATTCGTGTGTTTGGGTTTCAAGCGGCAATTTTGCCACTAATTCGTCCTTCCTAGTGACAGATGTCACCAAATCACACAACTGAGGCAGTGGACGGCTGAATCAGCCAAATTGCCCACCAAATTACCTTTTTACCCTTTGCATAACAAATGAACAAAATGCCCCTAATGTTCCAAGGTTCGTAACTTTTCCATCCAAACTCCGATTTTGGCATGCCGCCTGTCTATGGACTCAGTGTCTCGGGACCTACCCAATGGTCATGGCTAAAAGTCCAAAAGGCGTTCCGAACAAAAAAATCAACTTTTGGCCCCATAACCAAGGGAAAAATCGTCATTTTACATCCAACTTTTCCAATTTTTTCTTTTTTGAATTTCCGGGTCGTCACAGAAACCCTGCGAAACAAGGAATAAACGTAAATCCCACTAATTCATGCCTCCGCATCTCGATTCTCGATTTCCGTGCAGCGGCCCTGGAGGGTTACAAAACTAAAGAAACATGTGAGTGAACAAAAATAAATAGTTTAAAACATAATTTGAAAAAAACCAGCATTTACCCTCCATTTTCCAAAACCATGCATGCATACGAAAAACCATTTCTATTCGATTAAAACAAAAATAGTTTATAATCTCGAAATCCATGAAAACATTCGTAAGATATTTAACCGGACGTCAATCATTAATTATAAACCCACTTAACTATGAAATACTAACATGTCACAGACATAACAGTCATTCACATCAATGTCTCATAATCGAACCATATCAACCGTCACATAAATCCACACATATCACAGTCAGCCCTTCCTCGACTCACAATAACAAACATCAAACCACTGCCACATCAAAAATACATATACAGTCAACTCATCATCAATACACAAGCACCACATCAATCATCATATGCACCCCATGTATACTGATTTTTTGTATTTTTTGTATACTGATTTTTTTTAACTAGATAAAACTAAAGTTCGCAATTTGGTTGCACATCACACCGCTGTGTTTGAATTCTATTGGATTAAGGTATAATCTACTACTTTTCACCTAATTAAGCGTTATTATCTCAACTCATCAAGTATATAAAATATCACTTGTGCTGGACACCACAGTGATTCCCAACGAAGTAGTAATTACTAATTGAAATTGGGAAGTGATATTGATGCTAATCTGGAACTATCAAAAGGGCATTACTTTCTATAGTGTTTTCAGTGTTGATTAGGTTGTTAAGCGATGAGGACTTGTGTTAATAACATTAACGTTGTTTTGAAAAGTAGAAGTTGAATAAACAAAGTTGAGTTTTAGATTGTAAATCTGTCATCTTGTTAGAATGTTACTGTTTTTTTGTTGCGTTTTGCAGGATGATACCCAAATTGTGACAGCTTCTGGTGATCAGACTGTAAGTCATTAAGTTCTAATTACTACGATGTGCAGTAATATATAATTTAGGAAAAATAAAGTTATATATAAGTAGTTCTCACTTCTTATCACAACTAGCCGAGTTTCTATAAGTGTTATTTTCCTGCTATTTTCGTTTTCTCCCAGATCAAGGTATGTGATATTCAGGAAAAGAAATGTGCTGCAATACTCATAGGGCACACGAGAAGTGTGAAATCATTGTGACCTCATCCAACTAATCCTGGTAGGTTTAGATTGTCATAGGATTTTGTACCTTTATTCTCTTGTGTTGTTTGTGTACTGCTAATGAGAACTATACCTAATCTAAAGTATTGGTTCTCTTATATGCTAGAAATTATTGTTTCTGGCTCGAGAGATGGCTCCTTTGCACTTTGGGATATGAGATGTAATTAAAGGTCCAAAAATGTGCATAGGGAGCTTGCTAAATGGTAAATAATTTCATGCGAAGCTATTTTCATTGTAAATTAAGTTTTTTTTTTAATCTTTGCAATTTAAATTCTTAAGAATTTCGTTCAAGTCAACTGATGTGGTTAATGGCGCTCATCTTGTTCCAAGGGCCAAGCATGTAAGGAGAGGAAAAGTTTGTTTCTTATAATACTTTTTCTCTTTTCAGTAATTTAATTTCTCTTTTACTCCATTAAAGCTACTTATTTTTCAGGCTTGTTCCATGAGCATTGCCATTAGGTAATGTTTTAGATGCTAATGCCCTTCTCAAACATCTGATTTGAAGTTCTGTAGCTGGATAAGTTTATTCATGTGCCCTTTTTTTTGTAGGATTCAGGTATTGGAAGTATAAGGTTGAAGTTACCTGCAAGTGAGACAAGAGAGTTTGTAATGGACTTGCTAGTTTTTTTTTTTTTTTTCCCCGTTTGTAATGGAAATTCTTTGGTGCTCTAATGATGATTTAAGGATCCGTACTATCTCATTTTCAGCTACTATATTTATGTTCGTTAATTTATTTATACTGCATGAATGTAAAAAAAAAAAAACCGTTTTATTCAAAAAACCGAATCGGCTAAACTAAACCGGTTGACTGAATTTGAACCAAAATTGAACTGGTTTAACCGAACCAAATTGAATATTTTGATTTTGGTTTCAATTGGTTGTTAGTGTAAAAGTTGAACCGAATCATCGATAAAAAAATCGAATCGAAAAACCAATTAACAGGACTACTTCTAATCACCACAAACACAACAACGTTTCACACATCACGAGTACCGAGAAACACATAACACACATCATATCTCAACATCACACGTCAAATCCACAATCAGAACCTCGACCCTAAGCCCAAAATATAATCAACATCATTCTCGTAAAACATGTCACTAATGTTCCTTCCATAAAAACCGTTCAGAAATCATATAAAAATTATAAATATTCCAAATCACCTTATTTCATGTCATAATTCACATTCAATTCAAAACCACATTTGAATCGGAAACCAAAACTGAATATACATAAATACTCGAAAAATGCGCAATAAAATATAAATAAAACCACCGAAATTCACATAGAATTCCCAATCACTCAAATGTCACCAAAATCATATAAATATGCATGCATAATAGTTTAGGGAAAGAAAGTCCACCTACACACTGTCTGTATCGTCAAATTCCACTTTGCACGTATTCCCGTAAATTTCGGAAATCTTAGAACTTGTCAAAAATCATATCTAAAGGTCAATAACCATCTCAATATCCTCTATTTTAATCCCACAATTTTTCAGGATTTTTAAACGAATTTAAAACGAATCCTAAACCTTCAGACACTCAGAACTACCCTGAAACGGTGTTCGATCGACTCGAAACTTATGCCAAAAGGTTTGTTACATCAAAAGGATAGAAAATCATGTTGGTTGTACCTCAAAAATACCCCTAACGTGCCCCCCACTCACCACCCCAAGTGGCTGTGCATGGGAGCTACGCGCTGCTAAAGTGAAATCACTGTTCACATTCTCTCTCACTCGACTGCCTGGTTTTCTGGTCGCTTAACCCAACGACCCGACCCAGTCATATCTCCCTTAATTTTCCACCCTTTTTCAGTTCTAATTCGACCAACACGTTCTAATTTAGATTTTGAAAGGATCTATATAAACAAAACTCGAAGAAAACATGTCAAAATCCACTACTCAACTACTCACATCTCGGCCAAAATACGTTCTTTGATCCTGGGCTGCTTCAACACCCAACTCACAAACTAAAGACCCTATCAATGACAGGACCCATCCCAATCCCCCCGGGATTAGTGCGGGATGACCCTGCTCCCGTCTGACACGAAGTGTCAGACAAGGGATATTTCCGACCCTTGCCCTCCCGGGCTATCAGAGTACGCCAGGATCCGGAGGAGGCATGTGATATCTCGGTCTCTGCTACAGTCCACATCCGACGTCAATCTGAAGGGCAGTCAAAACATTAAAAACTGTGAGTGGACAAAACAAGAGTTTATAAAAACATTTAATAAGGAAGACATTTGTACCCTCCACTAAAAAGCATGCATGCATTCGAAAACCATTTATCCAAAACAAATCATATGTGGGACTAAGCCCAAAGCAGATATAAACCAAGGTCGAAAGGACCACAATGAAAACGACCATACGGGCCACTGCCCAAATCCATAAGGGACTCGGCCCCAAACCATAGAGAAACCAAGTACACGAGCCACTGCTCAAATCCTGTGCACACCTGTACACACCACTTATCATATATCATATATCCATCACATACATATATATAAGTCACACAACCAATCCTGTCACGGTATCCAAAGCTACGCGCGTGCTACCCGGGTGTCAATCCGAGTCTTCTCAAAGTCAAGGTCAATGTCCGCAGACCACTGACCCTACCCGAGGTAATAGTAACCATAGCCTTCCTGAGAGTAAGGAACCCAACTGGGGGGTGACTCCACTCAGTCGGTGCTCCGTGACTACTCCGGGGTCCACCCAGGCCAACGACCCTCCCCGGAGGAGATAATGGAAGTAAAGGAAGGTAGATGAACATATATATACATAACATAAACATTCATGACCGGTTCCCCTGAACCGTCATGATCCATAATATCCATAATCAGGTAACATGCAGGTTCCCATAAACCGTCATGTACCGTAATAACATAACCGAGGTAACATACCGGTTCCCATAAACCGTCATGTACCGTAATAACCAACAAGGGTTCATGCCGGTTCCCATAAACCGTCATGAACCATGATACCATAACAAGGGTTCATGCCGGTTCCCATAAACCATCATGAACCTGGGAATCCATTTAAGGTTCCCTGACCTGAAATCAAAACCGTAAAGTGACTGGGTCTCGTACCCGAACATAGGACATCAACTGGGCACCGTGCCCGGAATCTGAGGTCATATGCCCGAGACAAAACCAAATGGGTCTCATACCCGAGTTTATCCTTTTATAAATCCAAAGCCATTTCATTAAAACGAATAAAAAAATACAGACCCGTATAAGCACCGTATAAGGCTTAAACCTCGAAATACGTGCTTATACGTAACCACACACAAATGCACCCATGGCATCATCAAACAAGTAATAAAACATATAATAAACATTTATGCATGCACCAATTTAGAAAACAAGGTCCACTCACAGACCGTCCGAGCTGCCACCTCGATTTGCGTGCCATTCGGCTCCCCGAGCCGATCACCATCACCGGGACTCCCAAACCTGTCCAAATTTTAATAGAAGGTTACTAACTACTTAATTAACCTCCTACCAAAGCCCCGTAATTTTCTCGAACTTTTAACTATTTTTAAACCGACCCTAAACCTTCCGACACCCCGAAAGCTATCGAAACGATGTCCGATTGACACGAGACCAGTCCCAAAATCTTCGTTACATCGAATAGAAGATTTCCCGTGTTGAACACTTTCCCAAATTCCCTGCCACGCGCCCTCACGCGCCGCCTGAAGTGGTTGCGCGTGGGCTTCACGGGCCAGCTACAGTACCCGCTGACGTCATCGCTGACGTCAGCATGACGTCATCTGACAGCTGTTAGGTATGACATGTCAGACTCTGACAGGTGCCACGTGTCATGCTCCCATTGGTCCACGTCACTGTACTGTCAGTGCCACGTGGCAGTCTAACATGTGCCACGTGTCATCACGGCACTGGTCCACGTCAGTGACACGTGTCAGCCCCTAATTGGGCCACGTCACTGACATGTCAGCGTTGACTGTGCACTGACATGTGACACGTGTCGGCTGATGAGTGGTCCACGTCACCTGACAATCTGACAGGTGCCACGTCATCATGCCACGTCACCGCCTTCAACCACTCGACGGGTCGACCCGAACCCTGCAACCGGGTCGCCGTGACCCGCGACTTGACCCGGCCGGTTCTCCACCGTCCGACCACCAAAATGCCTCCCGTTTGTCCCATTTTCATCCTCTAATCCTAACCTACAGTCCTATGACATCAAAATGGAAGGAAAACATCAAAAACCATACCTTCGAGCTTGGCCATGGCGGCCGTGACTTCTCCCGCCGTTCACGGCTGCTCCAGGCCGTCTAATGCCTCGAAACCAATCCCATTCATCTCCTGGGAGTCCTAGGAACCTCACCCAATTAATGGAATCAAGTAAAAACCATTAAAACCCAATTTCGAATTTTTGAAATTTTCTTACCTCACGGGTTCTCCTCCGCCGTGTCCTCCACCGTGGGCCACCGTCCACCCTTTCCGTCCTCAGCCCTTCACCCTTCCCCCACGGTCATTCCCAGCTCATACAAGTGATGAATGGTGAAGTGTGATTGTGTGTTTTGATTTTTGAAGGAAAAAGAAGAAAATGGAGGATTATGGGTTATGGGGTTTCGGGTGGTAAGGAACAAAGAAGAAGGGGATGGCTGATGAGAGAAGGAGAGATTGATGGTGAGGATTGATAGTTAGTTGGTAATGGATGGTTAGGATTAATAGTTGTTAGGTTTAATTATAAAATAATTAAAATAATAATATTTAATTATTTAGATCCACATTTTGGGGAATCAAAGCAATGGGATGAGTGACACTTGTCACTCATCCATGGGGCCCACCAAAATATCCACCAAATCAGATTTCGCCGAAACGTTCCCGTCTCGAAGTTCGTGCATAGTGAAATCGAACTTCCGTGACCCATAACTCTCCCGTTTGAAGTCCGATTTCAGTGTGCCGCCTGCCTATGGATTCGTATCGTCCTTATCTACGTAACGGTCTTCGGCCCTCAGCCATCGGACCTCCCGGTCAAAATGTCAACTTTTGACCTCCTATTCACCCAAATTACCAAAATGCCCCTAAACTTCCGAACGCCATAACTTCTTCCTCGAACGTCGGAATTGAACGTGCCACCTGTCTATGAACTCGTGACGTCACGGTCATCGGTCAAAGTCCATTTGACAACCCGATTAAAAAGTCAACGTTTTGCCACCATCAGGGCAAAACGGTCATTTCGCACCGTGCGTCCGATTTCGCTCTACCAATCACGGATTAGCCTCACTAATCGTGATTAGTCACTAATCTAATCTAGGAATTTGGGATGGGTCGTTACAACCTTCCCTCCTTAATTAATTTCGTCCTCGAAATTCCAACTGACCTAATTCCAACCGTTCTTCCCTCCTTAATTAGTTTCGTTCTTGAAACTCCACTATCCTGATTCCACAACCACCTCGTGGAAAGTAGAATCGACCGCAAAACACGTGTACACTAGTACACCCACTAGTCAACATAAACCTCGTTTGTAACTAGACGTACCACTAACGCTCTCGTCGTATCGACTACGTTCGACCACGTCGAATGACAGTAGTCATACGTTCTGAATTGACACTACTGGTTAAGTCTACCGTTTCCGCTGACACAACCAGCTCGACGGTTCCTTTCTCAACAATAACTATCCCGTCACCTACTCCCACTGGGAGTTACCAATCACTCAACAATCCACGCTGACACCTCCGACAAACTGTCAGCACTTGACAGTCGTCAGTCGCAAACTGACATGACACACACTCGTGGTTACACTAACCACAAGCATTTCACTCGACCTATGTGTGTAACTAGACCCATCAGAAATACCATGACCCAATGCACAGTATCCAACGTCCAGTCCACGACCTCAACTAATCCGATGGTATCAGAACCAATCCGACTACCAATACGCTCTCCAACGCACCACCGGTATCTCCTATATACCGTCACCAGGCACGACAAGTCTACCTAGTATCGTACCTTGAACAACGTACAAGGTACGTATATCTACCCATCAATCAGACTACAACCACCTAGGTCATAGCCAATCACGTTTCTACGATGGAGTCCATTTATCCAATCCAGTATTAGACAAATCGAAACTCCGACCCATTATTTATTTCCAAATCCGAATCCGAATCCGTAATTTCGTAAGAAATCCCGAATCCAAACCCAGAAATCATATCCATAATCATGTTCAAATCCGAATCCGAAATCATTATTCCGTAAGCTAGCATTTGGAATAACTATTCCGAACCCAAATCCATAAAAGAAAATCCACAGTCAAGCTCTAGAATCAAATCCTGAATCGTCACCCAGAATCCGATTCCAAAACCCAAATCTAGAAATCCTCTTTCAAGTTCCAAAATCAAATCCTGAATCGTCATCCAGAAATCTGATTCCAAAACTCGAAATATCGTTCACGTCTACCGAGACGGATCAAAACCGAACCTATCGGTTACCTGATCAACCGATTACACACCATACATTAGATTGGCTTCGTAGAGAAATCAATCCTAACATCCACACAGCTCTAAGGCTGACCATATCCGACCACGTCGGAAAACCACTCATCGGACAACTACTCAGGTGAGTAATAAGTCATATGGGATTTACCTCGAAAAGAAGTTCAGTCCCATCATGCTCCACTCAACATCCAAGTATGAGCGATAAACTCTCCACCTATCTGGATCATCAAGACCACGATCCAGATCCATAACGATACCCAAAGTCCTAAGCCAATTCCCACATCTAAACAGATTAGTTAACGACGAGACACGCCGAGACTGTGGGTTCTCACTGATTACCTCGTATCGATCCTTGTCATTCTACCAAGGAAAATCAAAGATGATACCAAACAATGACATCCAATTCCATCCTACATGAATGCAATCAAAACTCGCTGCACTCACCACGTCACGTAATCCAACATCGTCTGCCACCAAGCAGAAATGAGAAATCTCAGTCACCTAACTTCGATATACTCAACTCCACTTAATGACCCAAAACAAATCCCAGGTCTACCAACCAATACACGATCAGTGTACTAGTGATACAACCATCATCTGCCTTATCAGAATCTGAGAAGTCACCCTAATGACTTCGAAATACCCAATACCAATGTGGAAAACCCACATTCCTCTTGTCACCTCAGTCGCAACCTCTCGCAATTCTGAAATTCCAACAAGATTGGAAACAACGTACTTGGACATCATCTACGTGTCCATTACCAGTTTAACTTTATCCGTGATCCACTCTCGAACCACAGATGCCGAACATATGCCCATCACGACGGATGTCACATCCCGATACGTAATTCATCGTCATCACGATCACCGGCACCAGCACCAGCACTAGTACCAGTATCATCACCTACCAGCATCAGCACAAAGTGTGCAAATAAGACACTCCTGGATCTCCGCTCATACCGAGCGATGACCCCGTACCTCTGTTCGAAAAGGAGAACTCTGCCTCCCTCGTACCCAACAACTCTGGGTACGGTCACCCTGACAACTTATACGAGAAAAGAAACGCTCCCCGAACGTCCCCAACTCATTCTGCGATCGCACTCAGCCGTAACCGAGTCGAATCCAGAATCACTGCTCGTACATATGGGTTACTCACGCACCCCGTATCATCGTCACGACTGACAATCCCATCATCACCATCGTCACGGTAACCTGAGTCTACCCGACCTGATAAGACTCGACTACGTCCATCGATAGTAGCGTCTGCCCCAACCTCGTGCAGACCTAACTACCAGGAATCACGATATACAAACTCCGCGTCCAACGGAATCAACCGCTCGTACCAACTACTCCGTATCCCCGCTCCGGGATTTCATCGACAAGTACCAATCTCGATAACTTGTCCCACCAATCACTAACCAGCCGTACTCCGACTAACCCAAATGTCGCCTACCAGGTCGCCCACGACTTTAGTTGTACCAACAGTCCATCACAACTGAAGAAGCACGACAACCAACTCGGTCTAACCGATACGTACAACCCTGACTGCGAAGTGCAGTCCCAACACAAGCTGACATGACTAGACCGACTAACGAATCCAAATCCGAATAGTCGTCCAAGTCAAACCACTCGTCAACTCCCATTTCCGAACCATACACATACGGTAGGGTTCCACGATCACACCTAGAGTTCCCCTGAACCCAACTGCATAAGGCAGTAAAATCAACAATCTGACCGACCCCGCGGTCTGGACATCATAAAGACGTCAATCCAACTAGGATTTCACAAAACCGACAGCTAACTGCCGACCGCAGTAAATCCATCTAACTCAACATAATCCGACCATCTAATGGTCACAACAACGAATCAGTCGTCGGAACCGGTACTACGACATCGTGAAGACGATCCCAACTAACCGTCTCACGATCACACTCCAGAATACAAACACGTTAATCCTTCCGTAGGGTCCCACACTGTCAACCTTGACAGAACTATGGCAACCCCGGCATCATATGCCGAACCAAGGCGTGCCAATCCTACTAACTATCGTACCAGCACCCCAACTATCAGGTTGATCACGAACTGTAGCCACTTGAGATATCACATCCTCGACCTGCGTACATACTCCAAGAGCTACACGGTTGCTCGAATAGAGACAACCCTGCTCTGATACCACGTTGACAGGACCCATCCCAATCCCCCCGGGATTAGTGCGGGATGACCCTGCTCCCGTCTGACACGAAGTGTCAGACAAGGGATATTTCCGACCCTTGCCCTCCCGGGCTATCAGAGTACGCCAGGATCCAGAGGAGGCATGTGATATCTCGGTCTCTGCTACAGTCCACATCCGACGTCAACCTGAAGGGCAGTCAAAACATTAAAAACTGTGAGTGGACAAAACAAGAGTTTATAAAAACATTTAATAAGGAAGACATTTGTACCCTCCACTAAAAAGCATGCATGCATTCGAAAACCATTTATCCAAAACAAATCATATGTGGGACTAAGCCCAAAGCAGATATAAACCAAGGTCGAAAGGACCACAATGAAAACGACCATACGGGCCACTGCCCAAATCCATAAGGGACTCGGCCCCAAACCATAGAGAAACCAAGTACACGAGCCACTGCTCAAATCCTGTGCACACCTGTACACATCACATATCATATATCATATATCATATATCCATCACATACATATATATAAATCACACAACCAATCCTGTCACGGTATCCAAAGCTACGCGCATGCTACCCGGGTCTCAATCCGAGTCTTCTCAAAGTCAAGGTCAATGTCCGCAGACCACTGACCCTACCCGAGGTAATAGTAACCATAGCCTTCCTGAGAGTAAGGAACCCAACTGGGGGGTGACTCCACTCAGTCGGTGCTCCGTGACTACTCCGGGGTCCACCCAGGCCAACGACCCTCCCCGGAGGAGATAATGGAAGTAAAGGAAGGTAGATGAACATATATATATACATAACATAAACATTCATGACCGGTTCCCCTGAACCGTCATGATCCATAATATCCATAATCAGGTAACATGCCGGTTCCCATAAACCGTCATGTACCGTAATAACATAACCGAGGTAACATGCCGGTTCCCATAAACCGTCATGTACCGTAATAACCAACAAGGGTTCATGCCGGTTCCCATAAACCGTCATGAACCATGATACCATAACAAGGGTTCATGCCGGTTCCCATAAACCGTCATGAACCATGATACCATAACAAGGGTTCATGCCGGTTCCCATAAACCGTCATGAACCTGGGAATCCATTTAAGGTTCCCTGACCTGAAATCAAAACCGTAAAGTGACTGGGTCTCGTACCCGAACATAGGACATCAACTGGGCACCGTGCCCGGAATCTGAGGTCATATGCCCGAGACAAAACCAAATGGGTCTCATACCCGAGTTTATCCTTTTATAAATCCAAAGCCATTTCATTAAAACGAATAAAGAAATACAGACCCGTATAAGCACCGTATAAGGCTTAAACCTCGAAATACATGCTTATACGTAACCACACACAAATGCACCCATGGCATCATCAAACAAGTAATAAAACATATAATAAACATTTATGCATGCACCAATTTAGAAAACAAGGTCCACTCACAGACCGTCCGAGCTGCCGCCTCGATTTGCGTGCCATTTGGCTCCCCGAGTCGATCACCATCACCGGGACTCCCAAACCTGTCCAAATTTTAATAGAAGGTTACTAACTACTTAATTAACCTCCTACCAAAGCCCCGTAATTTTCCCGAACTTTTAACTATTTTTAAACCGACCCTAAACCTTCCGACACCCCGAAAACTATCGAAACGATGTCCGATTGACACGAGACCAGTCCCAAAATCTTCGTTACATCGAATAGAAGATTTCCCGTGTTGAACACTTTCCCAAATTCCCTGCCACGCACCCTCATGCGCCGCCTGAAGTGGCTGCTCGTGGGCATCACGCGCCAACTACAGTACCCGCTGACGTCATCGCTGACGTCAGCATGACGTCATCTGACAGCTGTCAGGTCTGACATGTCAGACTCTGACAGGTGCCACGTGTCATTCTCCCATTGGTCCACGTCACTGTACTGTCAGTGCCACGTGGCAGTCTGACATGTGCCACGTGTCATCACGACACTGGTCCATGTCAGTGACACGTGTCAGCCCCTAATTGGGCCACGTCACTGACATATCAGTGTTGACTGTGCACTGACATGTGACACGTGTCGGCTGATGAGTGGTCCACGTCACCTGACAATCTGACAGGTGCCACGTCATCATGCCACGTCACCGCCTTCAACCACTCGACGGGTCGACCCGAACCCTACAACCGGGTCGCCGTGACCCGCGACTTGACCCGGCCGGTTCTCCACCGTCCGACCACCAAAATGCCTCCCGTTTGTCCCATTTTCATCCTCTAATCCTAACCTACAGTCCTATGACATCAAAATGGAAGGAAAACATCAAAAACCATACCTTCGAGCTTGGCCATGGCGGCCGTGACTTCTCCCGCCGTTCACGGCTGCTCCAGGCCGTCTAATGCCTCGAAACCAATCCCATTCATCTCCTGGGAGTCCTAGGAACCTCACTTAATTAATGGAATCAAGTAAAAACCATTAAAACCCAATTTCGAATTTTTGAAATTTTCTTACCTCACGGGTTCTCCTCCGCCGTGTCCTCCACCGTGGGCCATCGTCCACCCTTTCCGTCCTCAGCCCTTCACCCTTCCCCCACGGTCATTCCCAGCTCATACAAGTGATGAATGGTGAAGTGTGATTGTGTGTTTTGGTTTTTGAAGGAAAAGGAAGAAAATGGAGGATTATGGGTTATGGGGTTTCGGGTGGTAAGGAACAAAGAAGAAGGGGATGGCTGATGAGAGAAGGAGAGATTGATGGTGAGGATTGATAGTTAGTTGGTAATGGATGGTTAGGATTAATAGTTGTTAGGTTTAATTATAAAATAATTAAAATAATAATATTTAATTATTTAGATCCACATTTTGGGGAATCAAAGCAATGGGATGAGTGACACTTGTCACTCATCCATGGGGCCCACGAAAATATCCACCCAATTAGATTTCGCCGAAACGTCCCCGTCTCGAAGTTCGTGCATAGTGAAATCGAACTTCCGTGACCCATAACTCTCCCGTTTGAAGTCCGATTTCAGTGTGCCGTTTGCCTATGGATTCGTATCGTCCTTATCTACGTAACGGTCTTCGGTCCTCGGCCATCGGACCTCCCGGTCAAAATGTCAACTTTTGACCTCCTATTCACCCAAATTACCAAAATGCCCCTAAACTTCCGAACGCCATAACTTCTTCCTCGAACGTCGGAATTGAACGTGCCACCTGTCTATGAACTCGTGACGTCACGGTCATCGGTCAAAGTCCATTTGACAGCCCGATTAAAAAGTCAACGTTTTGCCACCATCAGGGCAAAACGGTCATTTCGCACCGTGCGTCCGATTTCGCTCTACCAATCACGGATTAGCCTCACTAATCGTGATTAGTCACTAATCTAATCTAGGAATTTGGGACGGGTCGTTACAATCAAGGTCCCCGGAACTCGTGGAAGGCGAAAACAAGCTTGTTTCCAAGCTTCCTACTCAAAAACTGGATCAACCAAGCTTAACACGAAAAACCCTTCACGGGTTTCTTCCTCCTCACTCAACTTAATCCCACTCTTTCACCATTCTAGATTCCTCCCTCTTATCTCTTCTCTTTCTGTAAGGACCCATCCTAGAAATTAGGGTTAAGATAGTGATTAATATGGGATTAGTGAGCTTACTCAGTGGTTAGTTGGTTACGATAGGTCTATTAGCGTAGAATGACGATTTTACCCCTAGGTTGGGCAAAGAGTTGACTTTTAGTTCAGGTGGTCAATTGGGTATTGAACGATGACCGTGACGTAGTTCGGGACGTCACGAATCCGTAAACAGGTGGCACGCCCGATTCCGACATCCGAGGAGGAAGATATGATGTTCGGAAGGTTGAGGGCATTACCGTAATTTGGCTAAAATATGGGGAAAAGTTGACTTTTCGTACGATCGGGTTTTGACACGTTGACCTAGGACCGTTAGGTAGATCTCGTCGTCCTGAATTCAATGAAAGACGGCACGTGTTCATCGGACCTAGGGTGAGTAAGACACGGGTCTAAAACGATAAGGGCATAATCGTAATTTTGGCTCAAAAGAGGGGCATTTTGGTCTTTTGCACATTGGGAATTGTGCAACTGGATTGGGAAAAGTGTAGAGGTGAGATTGGGATATTTGTGAGAGGGCTGAGGGGATTGTGACATGCGGCAAGGGCCTAGTGGATTCTAGGCGTGTGCACGGTCCCAATTATTTGGGCTGTGTAACCGTGCATTTGAGAGGAAATAGAGACAGGGTGAGGTTGAGAGGGAATTGACCAGGTGAAGGGCGGTGTGTGGTGTTGTGAACTGGTGAGCGAGAGGAGATATTAAGGGAGAGTTGATGAGTGAATTGGAGTGGTTTTGTGTGATCGTGAGTGTGTGAGGAGGAAGTGTGAGCTCACGGGAACCAGAAAACAAAGAGGAACTTGAGTGGTGGTGCTGCCGTGTACGTGATCAATCGAGGCTGGTGGTGGTGTCCAGAGGACGGAGGAGGACGAGAGGAGTTACATACGCACGGCTGATCTCACGGCGGCGGCCTGAGCACAGGTAATTTCTCATCCCCGTAGTTTTGCTCTGTTTTGTCGTTTAGGTTCAAACCAATAGTCGTGGGTTTTGAGTATGAGTCGAGGTTTTTGGTGAGTTGTGTAAGACTCAGTGAGGTCCTAGGAGTTGTTTAGTGTAGCCACTGTGACGGGGGAGGACTGGGGTGGCCGGATTGTGAAACAGGAGTTTGAATGGGTTACGGTTTCGAGTTAGGGACGACGGGTTAGAGGCTGTGTCGAAGTGTTTGGAGTGGGGGAATAGGTTGCTTAGGACTGGACGAAGAGATTGGTGAAGAAAGGGAGGAAAACGGTGAAGGGTTGGCAGAGAACCGGGTACGCCGATTCAGACCGGTTCGCCTATTGAAGACGATGATGAACAGTAACTGTGTGCAGGTGCGTGAGGCCCACACGCAACCACTTTGGGCGGCGCGTGGGGTGTTTTCTGGGGAAACTTCCAACTAGGTTTTTGGTCTAGAGGTTGTAACGAGTCTAGTGAATTAAGTTTCGGGTTATTCGGACGTCGTTTGAGGTTAGTTCCGCGAGGTTGAAAGTTTAGGGTCCCGGTTCGTTACGTTTAGGACCCGAGGATTTTTGGGGAAAATTAGAAGAGTCTTGGTAGATGTGTTAGTGACGTTCTTTGGTGCCTTGTGACAGGATCGGGACTTCCCAAGGAAGCTGAGGAACGTACGGGGCGCAAGTGACGTGTCTGTGACTGTGAGTGGACCCATTCTCTAAACTCGAGCATGCATAACTGTTTTTCTATCATTGTTTTATGGTTTTACATGTGATTTCATGATTGTTGAATATGCTATGTTGGTTTTACATAATTGCACGTTTTTCGAGGAAGTACGGGTTTCAGCACGTTTTACGAGAAAAGTTTGGATTCTGATTGCGATGCCATGATTTTGAGGTTTTCAAATACTAAGGGTTTTCAATGATTATAAATGGATTTTGAGACGTGATTTGATAATCGAGGTTTTCGGTTTTGAAATCGGATTTCGGAAAGCGGAATTTGGTTTTAAACTTGAAACGTGGGATTTCCGGATTTGGGTTCGGAATGACTGTTCTGGACGCCGGAAGGGCTTCAGACCGGTGATTTCGGATTCGGGTTTGGATGAGGATTTAGAAATGGTTTTCAAATGGTTTTGGATTGGATTTGCTGGATCTGGTTATTGGATTTAAAGACCCGGATGTTGTGAATGACGGGGAACGGGCCCGGATTGGGTTTAAAGACCCGGATTGAGTTTAAAGACTCGGGAGTTTAAAGACTCGGATATACTGATATTTCCCCCGTAGGCCTGTTGAGTTTAAAGACTCAGGAGTTTAAAGACTCAGATATTATTGAGGCCTGGATTGAGTTTAAAGACTCGGGAGTTTAAAGACTCGGATAGGTCCAGCAGGTTTGATCGGATAATGATTTTATGATACGGTTTTATGATATTTATGACGTGATTTCTGTAACTTCTTCCAATTCTGTTTTTATGACGATCTTTATGTGATTCATAACTGATTTCAGTAAATGGGTCATGCATGTGTGATTTCAAAACGGAGGGCCAAAACCCTGGTTTTCTTATGAATGGTTTTTGGAAACTCTTCTTTTATTTATGGTCCACTCACACCTTTTGTTTTTAATTTGCCCTCCAGGTCGTGGAGCTAGCGCGGGGGTTGACGTTGAGGTAGCGTCGGAGGCATAGAATACTCGAGAGTGACCCCGGAATGCTTTAAATTTTCCGTTGTGCGTGTACCTTGTTTCTCGGTTTTCTTTCCTTTGTATTTGGTACTATGCTCTGTAAAACTTTGACTTCGGGATGTTTAAATTTTCTCCTGCGTCTGGCATGTAATTTGGTGGTTTTTCGTGAGTTTATTTTAGTTGCGTGTCAGGGTGTCAGATGAGAGCAGGATTTACCTCGGTTTTCGGGGTGGAACCGGGGTGGGTCCTGACACTTTCCCCCTCTCTGGTTGCTCCCTGTCTATTTATTTTTCTCTCCGTTTCTTGGTCGAAACCTTTGATAAGGCTCTAACTATGTATTAAATTAAACACGTAATTCGAGTATTATGCAATTTAAACCTTTTTTGTGTAGATGTAATATTGATAAATAGGGATCGTTTTTAATCGGGGAAATTAGGGAACATTAATAATTTGTTAGTGAGAAAGAATAATGAATAAAAGAATAATGAATAAAGAATTAAAGAATTACAGAATTAAAGAATAAAGAATTAAAGAATAAAAGAATGAATGAATGAATTAAAGAATTAAAGAATTAAAGAATAAAAGAATAAAAGAATGAATGAATGAATTAAAGAATTAAAGAATTAAAGAATAAAAGAATAAAAGAATAAAAGAATGAAATGGGGGGTTTTAGGAATATTGTAATCTAAACTACATTTTAACCAAACTAAGAATTAAATTCAAATTAACAATTATATTATTTAAAACTACTCCTAAAATAAATTTTCTTTAAACACAATTTTTACCAACACTCTAACATCATACTTATATTGAATCAATCACGAAATCCTACCTTCATCATCTCCATTACATGCATACATTTTTCATATTATAAATGCACCGAAAATTAGATTATTACTTACAATATGATCTACCTTAAGTTTGTGATTAAATGCACCGATAACGGCCGACATTAAAATCTCTTAAATTAAATGCTACGTGCACCGACAGCGGCCGACACTTAGCATCAAATTGAAGTATGAAACACTAAAACATATGAAGTAAAAGAAATTCAGAAAGTAAAACACATAGAAATTGTATTCATATTTACAAATGTTAGAAAGAAAATATCTACACATATATGAAATTATAAGTAAAAATAAAACAATAAAAAGAATTTAAGTAGAAAAAGATAGTTTTTTTTTTCCCACAATAATCACTGAACAGTGGCAGGAAACTTGTGAATATGGAAGAAGAGATACGAGGAATGCGGTCTTAAAAACTCTTGAATTGCCTTAGAATTACCTAGCCTTAGTTTTTTTTCTTAAAGAAAGTATAAAAATGTAATTAAAGAGAAGTTTAAGAAATATTAAGAATAAAATAAAGAAAATTAAGCTAAGAACAAAAAAAAAATGAAACTAAGATAATTAATTAAAAGAAGTTACAAAATGGTCCCAAAATAAATCTACAAAATAAAAAGAAGAAAAACTACTAAAAATTAAGACTAAAATTGGGGAAATTGGGGATTTTTTACAATGAAAATGGCCTCCCCTAATTATAGGGAAAGTGCCACTAAAAATCTAAGAAAAATAAATACAAATTAAATGAAAATTACAATAAAAATAAATGGTAAAATGATGAGAAATGATGAGTTTTTGGCAGATTTTGGTTTGAATATCTGTACAAAACCATGCTGGAAATGAAAGGAAGCATGCTTTAGTATGAGGCTGCTAACTGGAGTTAGTGAAATCGGCCAAAAGCTGCTGAATGGGAGCAGTTGGGCAGCGCGCCAGGCGCTGAAAAGGAAGACTAGGCTTCGGCATGGCATTTCTGAAGGGGGTGGGTGAGTTCGGCATGGGGTGGCAGGCGAAGCAGGTAGCAGTTGGTGTACGCCTGTTGAAGGAAGTAAGGTCTAATGGCACATCTCGTGTTGATAAGGGCAGTGGCTTTTCGATGCACGCGCGCGGAATGGAAGTCCAGGAGCTCGGCTAGCACACACTGAAAATGAACTTGGGCTGAGGGCTGGGATTTTGAGCCTCGCTGGGACTTGAGCTGAGTTTCTGGGCCTGAGCAATGGGATTGGGGTGCTGGGCTTCATTCAAATGGACTTGAGCTTGAGAATTTTGGGCTGGACTGATGGATTTTCAATTTAAAATTAATTTATATTATTACATCGAATTTCGTCCATAATTTCTTTGTTCGAACTCCGATCGGGACGATTCTTTCGTCAAAATGCTCCAAATTCCAAGTTTTATTTAATTCTACGAAAAGCGAAAAAATATATTATTTTCTCCAATTTCTTATTATTTTAATATTAAAAGTCAAGTATAAAATAATATAAAATAATGCTTAATTAACGACCTATCAACCTTCTACACCAAAGCACAACCTACCAACCTTTAAAACAACATACACACCAACACACCAAGTCTAAGTCGGTGCACACATTCATAATAGATAAAGACATGTGTCACACCCTAATTAGCCACATAGAAAAATATCATAGAAGAAATTACCAAAATGCCCCTCCACGCCAAATTACTAAAACGCTCCTACGTAGTTTAGATCAGGAACGAAACTATCCGAATCCCATTTTCGGCATGCCGATTGCTGACGTATTCGAGAGACCGAGGCCTTTTTAAAATCGCCAAAAATCGTCCTGGTCAAAAAGTCAACCCTTTGATTTAGGGGCAAAATTGTTAAATTTTCCAATTTCATGTTTCCTTGAGATCCAGGTCGTTATAAGTAGGATTGTAAGAGGTAGGTCAGATTTTAGGGAGGGCAAACACACACAAACATATGTCTCATCATCGGTAGAGTTATGTGGAAGGTTATTTGATTCCACACTGAATCGCTTTTTAGTTTTTTTTTCTTTCTCATAGTTAAACCATCCCTATTTTAGTCATGCAAAGACTCAATCTCCTTATGTAAAGGGATCATCCCAACTTTACAGCTGCCTCCTCATCGGCAAATCTATGAGAAAAGGTTTGGATTCCCTTACTGAATTTCTATATTTATCATTTCAGCTTACTCATTCAATAAGTCTTGTCCCAAAGACTTAATCACCATAAGTAAAAAGTACCATCACAACCATTCAGCAAGAACACATAAAAAATACCAGACATCAACAACTACGGTATAATCGATTAGTTTCTCCAAATATGATTTCTGGTGCTTTGAAATATCTAGAGCATATCTACCTAGCTCATGGGTTTTGCACCTATGCCTTACCCAGACCCTTATTATTGGATTCACCTTACTTCTTGTCACTACTACTAGACACAATATGGTCCTTATTTTTTTAAAACACCGATGATCTATTCAGCACTATTTATATCATTGAAGTTATATCCTGAAATAAGAATCCACCATTCAATTCTTTGCTGAATATAGCTTGAGATACATCTGGTAGAGATCGAACCATTCGCTGTCAGATCTCCACCCAAATTTTCCAGATATTTTTATCCTCAATCGATGTTGAAATTCAATTTCTGATAGATTTTGTGGCTTCTGCGAACATCCATGTCATTAGCTCAAGAAGAGAGTTGGACTCATCCGGTAATACATATGCCACAAAGTGAATCGCGATCAGAAAAGTGTACCATCCCAAGTTTGGATTACTTGCATAATTAGAGCTCTATTTAAGGGAATTGATTCCCCTGCTGAATTTCACTTTGAAGTGGTGTTCCCAATTTTTGTGGTTCACTATTATTTCCATTCCTCATCGGTTATAAAGCTTTGTGGAAGGACATTGATCATTGAATCTCTTTTTGAATTTGTCTTTCCTATTGTTAAGTTAATACCTATCCTATTTCTCCTAAGACTCAATCGCCATATTAAAAGGGTACCCTCCCAACTTTATATCTACCTCTTCATCGCCAGAGCTAACAGTTCTCCCTCCAATCCTATTCATCAGCATTATGATTGGCATCAGTCTACGTATTGACAAGTATTCACAAAGTGGTTATCATCTTCAAAACTGATGACCAATATTGAAATAAAAGGAGAGAAACAATAGCGTAATTAGAAAATTAAGTCAGAATAAGCCTTTTTACAAGCGTATTTTTAGCATAATACTTTGAAAATCATTGTTGTGAATCATCATAATTAATTCTTGATATTAAAACAAAATGACTTTTTACTCAAAATACTCTATGAACTTTTAAATTTAGTCTCAAAATGCATAAAGAGCTTGATTTTATAACAATGATTACCTTTTGAGGCTAAATCGATTCAAGGGACATTTTGAGAATAAAATTGCGATTCATGGGCCATTTTAAGTACAAAGCCTAAAAAATGGAAGATGTACATCGAACTAAGGGTAGTGTGGTTATGGGAAAAAACCCAACATGCTTCTTGTCTTTTTAATTTTAATTTTAATTTATTTTTATAAGAAATTTGATATATTAGAACACCAATGACCATTTTAGCACTCGCTATCTCTGTAAAAATTTTGCTAAATAAGAATGAACCATCCGATTTTCTGTTGTTAAATTTGGTACCATGTTTTCCATCAGGTTGCCAAAATATATAGTTATTCTTAAATAATTTAGCAATATTTGTTTGTATGGGTACAAATATTGCGGTTTTTATGAACATCTCTATCATTAAGTAGAGACGACTTCAAAATATATCATCCTAACTTTACATCTGGCTCCACATTGGCAGAGTTTTGTGGATGGTTCTTGATTTCTCCATATTGAATCACTTTCTAGATTTTTCTTTACCTTAATTAAAATCATCCCCATTCCTTCAAAGACTCGATCTTCTTCTGTAAAGGGTACCATTCCAACTTTACATCTGCCTCCCAATCTGTAAAGTTTTGTGAAAAGGCATTGGTTGAATTTGTATTTCTAATTGTTAAACCAATGCATATCCTATTTTCTTAGTATCTAAACAGTCCTTGAAGTAGCAAATCTTTATTATACATATCGTGATAATTAACAAAATTTTATTACGTTTATGAAAAGCAAATAGAAATTCATATTCACTGGGCCTTGAACTCGTCTCTTTCGTCCATTCTGGACTTTTCTATATGTGGTCCATTTCAGACAATATTCAATTTGGAATTGGAGCTTCACCGGCCCACATGTCTTTCCCGCTCCCTCCACACTTCTCTAAATATACCATGCTAAACAAATATTCTCTTAGGCATAAACACAAACAGTTAACCGGCAATACCAAAACTCGACAACGCAAAGCAAGCCCCCCAAACTTGGGTTGTTTCGACACCCCTTGTGCCGCCGTTGCTAAGGTCGTTCTCGGTCCACTTCTAAATACCAAAATCAAAGTTGTTCGAACTAGATTGGTCACTGTGCACGAGTCGCTTATCCATGTATGTCCCACCTTGTCCTTCATCTTCACCATTTACGTTTCACAGAAGTTCTAATTTGATGTCCGTTGCTGGGGTTTGGCCCTCTGGTTAGTAGTATTTCTGCGCCAGAGTACCATAGACAAATACGTGGTTAGTAATTAGTAATTAGTTTGATTTTTCTAATAAACAGCAATTATTAATTTGTTTCTCTGTTGGTTTGATGTCGATATCGCAATTTTGAGCTTTACAATGCGGGTTCGTTTTATTCCTTCTCGAAAATACTGCACGGGTATTGCAATTTCCTCAAATTCTCAGATTGCTCGATATGGTCGGCTCGGCCAAGCTGAGAAAGCCCGAAAGGTGTTTGATCAAATGCCTGATAGAACTGTTGTGTCTTGGAACTCAATGGTTGCAGGTTACTTCCAAAGTAATCAGCCAGGAGAAGCCCGAAAACTGTTCGATAAAATGCTGGATAGGAATACCATTTCTTGGAATGGTTTGATATCAGGGTATGTCAAGAATGGGATGGTAAGTGAGGCGAGGAAAGTGTTTGATTCGATGCCTAAAAAGAATGTTGTCTCGTGGACTTCGATGGTCAGAGGGTACGTGCAAGAGGGGATGATTTCGGAGGCTGAATCACTTTTTTGGCAAATGCCTGAAAAGAATGTCATTTCATGGACAGTGATGTTGGGTGGCCTGATTCAAGAAGGTCGGGTTGATGAGGCTCGTAGGCTTTATGATATGATGCCCGAGAAGGATGTGGTGGCAAGGACTAATATGATTGGTGGATATTTTCAGGTTGGGCGTTTGGCTGAAGCACGTGAGATTTTTGATGAGATGCCACGGAGGAATGTTGTCACATGGACTGCGATGGTATCTGGGTATGTGCATAACAACCGTGTGGATGTTGCTAGAAAGCTTTTTGAAGTGATGCCAGAGAAAAATGAGGTGTCATGGACCGCAATGCTGATAGGTTATTCTCAGTGTGGACGGATTGAAGAGGCTTCAGAGCTTTTTCATGTTATGCCAGATAAATCACTTGTTTCTTGTAATGCAATGATACTTGGGTATGGCCAAAATGGAGAGGTAGCTAAAGCAAGGGGAGTTTTTGATAATATAAGAGAGAGGGACGATCGAACATGGAGTGCGATGATTAAAGTTTATGAACGGAAAGGTTTTGAATTGGAAGCACTTGACTTGTTTTCATTGATGCAAAGAGAAGGTATTGGGCCAAATTTCCCTTCTTTGATAAGCGTTCTATCTGTTTGTGGCAGCTTGGCAAGTCTTGATCATGGTAGACAGATTCATGCCCAGTTGGTGAGAAACCAATTTGATCTTGACGTATATGTTGTCTCAGTTTTGATGACTATGTATGTTAAATGTGGCAACCTTGTGAAGGCAAAACAGGTGTTTGACAGGTTTGGTGCCAAGGATATAGTTATGTGGAACTCAATGATCACGGGTTATGCCCAACATGGTTTGGGTGAGAAAGCTTTATTAGTTTTCCAAGAGATGTGCTCTTTTGGCATAGCAGCAGATGAAATCACGTTTGTAGGTGTTCTTTCGGCATGTAGCTATAGTGGGGAGGTAGAAAAAGGTCTTGAGATTTTTGAGACGATGAAATCAAAGTACCAGGTGGAGCCCAGAACTGAACATTATGCTTGTATGGTTGATCTTCTTGGTCGAGCAGGGCAGGTAAAAGAGGCAATGGATTTAATTAAGAAAATGCCAGTGGAAGCAGATGCGGTGGTTTGGGGTTCCTTATTAGGTGCATGCAGACAACACATGAAATTGGACTTAGCAGAAGTAGCAGCGAAGAAACTCACAGAGCTTGAGCCCAACAAAGCAGGGCCTTATGTCTTGCTCTCAAATATTTATGCATCCCAGGGTAGATGGCATGATGTTGCAGAGCTGAGGCAAACCATGAGAGCCAGAAGAGTAAGCAAGTCACCTGGTTGTAGCTGGATTGAGGTGGAGAAAAATGTACATATGTTTACTGGTGGAGAGAGCATGGGACACCCGGAGCATGCAAAGATCATGAAAATGTTAGATAGACTGGGTGTATTGTTAAGAGAAGCAGGTTACTCCCCTGATGGAAGCTTTGTACTGCATGATGTGGATGAAGAAGAGAAGGCGCACAGCTTGGGTTATCACAGTGAGAAACTTGCCATAGCATATGGGCTCCTGAAGGTGCCAGAAGGCATGCCCATTCGAGTGATGAAGAATCTTCGGGTTTGTGGGGATTGCCATTCGGCAATTAAATTAATAGCTAAAGTTACTGGGAGGGAGATCATTTTGAGGGATGCTAACAGATTTCATCATTTTAAGGATGGATTGTGTTCCTGCAGAGACTATTGGTGATTGCAAACCTTGTACTGTGGGGATAAATGCTAGGACTAGGAGACATACTGGTTTTGAGACTGGATTGTGCCTAGCAGAGTTAAACAGTCAAATCAATTTTTCGACTGAGAAACTTGACCAGGAGAGACGATGATGCTACATATTGTGGCATGAAGAGAAGTTGCTAAAATTGTGTTGGTACATGATTTTAAACTCTTTGTTATTAAGTAGACTGTAGAGTACATGAAAGGAGCTATATCTATAAATTGTTTCAATCATTTTTGAAACAAACTATAGATCACTCACCGTGGGTCATTACGTTTTGGAATTTATAGATCAATCTCATGCATTCCTTAGTCTAGCAAAGAAAACAGGATTATCAACTCAACCAATCCTCGCATTTCTATACAAGTAAAACAAACTACAATTAAGGTAGGCTTCACCATTTGGCCCAAAAGCCTATGGGTTTATGGGGGCCTGATAAGTCCGATGGACAAAAACCCGACCCGACCCCGTTATGGGCCGTGGGCCAGCCCGGCCCGAGAGTTAGCGGGCTGGGTTTGGGCTTATGGTGTTCAAACCCGATAGGTCCGAGCCCGATAAAGCCCGATAAGCCCAACCCGACCCGCCCATAATAAACTCGGCCCATAAGCCCAAAAATATAAAATATTTATTATTTAAAAATTAATACTCAACCCATTCTTAATACTAATATTTCAACCCAAACCCAAATCTCAGCCCCAAGTCCACCTAATTTATTTTTAAAAACCCAATACTCAATACTCAATACCCAATACCCAATACAAACCCTAACTACTCATCCACCTACTTAATAAGCCCAACATTTTTGGACCCTTGAGTATTTTATTTTAACGATACCACATTTTTTCACCCTTGTGTATTTTTTTTCATTATTAATTTTTTTTTGTAATTTTAAAATTTGAGACATAATTTATTGCAAAAGCCCACGTAAGCCCGATCCAAGTGGGCTTAATAGGCCCGACCCGAAAAGCCCGATATAAACCCGGCCCGATAAAAGCCCGTGGGCTCTTTTTTATGTCATTAAGCCCGCCCGGCCCGGCCCGCAAAATTAAAAATTATTTAATAAGTCCGGTCCGGCCCGGCCCAATGCCGAAGCCTAAATTAAGGGAACACTTAAATTGAAAATACAAGTAAACAAACTAAAATGAAAGAAAGTCACTTATCAAAAAAGTAAAAATTGAAAGCAAGACTCGCGACATTGAATCTACTTGTATCAAATGCAACGGGTTACTGGTGAAATCCAAGTTTCCTCATACATGACTATGTCACTACCTACAGGAATCTCCAGAACACTATATGTCTCTCCCATAGGATTATATAATATTAATAATTATATTTCTTTGGAATTGACATCATCATCGTCCGTCGGGTAATCGAATGTCACTTTCATCGAAACGTCACCTTGCTCTAAAACGGATAAAAAGGATGTTGATGCAAAAAAATATACCAATATACCAACGAGACTGTAAAGACACGCAAGCACATCAAAACATAAGAAAGTACGTGATTCACCCAAATCGGGCTACGTCCATGATGTTGCCTAACTCTCATTAATGATATGATGTTTTGTACAAGTATATGGGCTTAT
This sequence comes from Prinsepia uniflora, assembly GCA_032719365.1. Taxonomy (NCBI): domain Eukaryota; kingdom Viridiplantae; phylum Streptophyta; class Magnoliopsida; order Rosales; family Rosaceae; genus Prinsepia; species Prinsepia uniflora. The sequence goes on along the minus strand of CM064861.1, from coordinate 22,765,408 downwards.
GAGCCTTTGAGAGATAGTAATATATGTAGAGAGAAGGGAGATGATGAGTCTAGAGAGAGAGAGTCTCTTTTAATGAGAGGGTGGAGTCCCCCAAATGAGGGAGGGGGATCCCAATTTATAGAAAAATATCTAGGTTAGGTCATGGGCCTAGTTGGTGGGTTTTGATGGCATGGGCCTTGTGTGATATTTGAGGTCTTCTGGTGGGTTTATTCCGTAGTCCAGTGTAGTATCTTGGCAAGCCTGTTGCTTGGTCAGATGTAACGTCAACAAGTCCCCCAGTTCTTAACTGAGGCGGACTGCCTCAGTTGAGGGCTTTTAAGTAAAATGCACTGACCGAGCAACTCCTCGTTTTTTGCACTGCTCCGCTCAGTGTACTATCATCAGTCCCCCAAGTCCTCGGTCGAGGTAGGATGCGGAAGAGAAGACGCCTGGTAGTGTGTTGTATGTCTGGGTGGATTGATGTTGTAGCGATTGCACTCTGGTAGTCCCCCGGTGAGTGTGACTCCATGTATGAGCCTGAATGCTTGCAGGTGATTCTTTGCTGTATATGTGTGTCGGTCGGCATGTGAGCTAAGTTTAGCTTCAAAAGTGGGCTCGGTAGCTGAGCGACGCGTAATACACTGAGCATGGACTGAGTGTTGAGTGTAGGCCGAGTGTGCCTGTACTTAGAGGCTGACGTTCGAGTCAAGGCCAAGTGTGTTGAGGAGCTCGATAGTGTGTGGAGCGAGTGGATGCTCGGTAATGTGGTGAGCAGCTCGGTATGTGTTGAGCAAGTGTAATGTGGTGAGCAGCTCGGTATGTGTTGAGCAAGTGTATACTCAGTATTGTGAAGAGTAGCTCGGTAATGTGTCGAGCGTATGTGGGTGCTCGGTAATGTGTTGAGCATATGTGGGTGCTCGGGAATGTGTCTAGCAGCTTGATAATGTGTCAAGCATATGTGGGCGCTTGGTAATGTGTTGAGCAGCTCGGTATGTGTTGAGCGTATGTATAAGTTCATGTATGCTCGATATGGATGAGTGCTATGTAAGTTAGCATGCACGAGAGCAGGTATGGGTGACATGTATGTCAGCATGAGGGCATGTATGTGTGACATGTACGAGGGCATGGATGGGTGACATGTATGTCAGCATGAGGGCATGGGCGCCAGCATGTATGAGTGTCATGTATCCGTGACATGTATGTCGGCGTGTATGAGTGTCATGTATGTATGACATGGATGTGTGACATGTATGTCAACATGTACGAGGGCATGTATGTTTATTATGGTAATGATGGTCAGAAGGAGTTTTTGATTTGAAGTGTTACCTGGGTGTGGAGGTGTATATAGTTCGGTGCGAGCAAATAAATGTGGGTGGTAGTCCTATGAAGAAATGGAAGCGGATAAGATCCACTGGTCGGGCGTCGAGCAAGTCGAAGAAGAAGTCGGCATAGTGGGTCATGTTTACTGACCGGGTTCTGTGATTTAGTCGGTCGACAATCAGGTTATGTGACAAGTCCTGAAAATAAGAATCAATTTTATGATCTGTAAATTCGTAGGATTTAATAATATATTTGTATTGTACAAATAAAAAATATGTAATTGGGTAAATATTTGCGTAGGAAACATGCTCAATGTGTGTGAGTAATATGCGTAGGGAATGAATTTAAGCATGTGTATATACCTATAAATAATTTAGAATAATGTAGTTGAGTGGGTGTAATTAAGTGTGTGGACTTGTAAGGACCCTAATTTAACTAGCGTGTGGGCGAAGAGGACACCTTAAAAAATTAGCGAGCCCAATTTAGTAAAAAAGGTCAGCCTAGTTTAGGAAAGAAAGTGAGCCCATATTTGTTTTATTGGTGTAGGCTTGTGGAGCCCACATAGATTGCCTTCGGCCCAATTTTGTTGTTTTCAACCCGAATTTTGTTTTGACGTGTTCAGCCCAAACAACTAACCTAATGAATAAAATTGAATGGAAAAGTGGTAAATAAGGGGACAAGTCACTTATCTTTTGCGTGGTGTTCGTGTAGGGCAGAGAAAGGGGGCGCAGCAGCCATGGAGTGGGGGGAGAGTTGGATGGGTGCGCGATGGTCGACGATGATCGACTAGGCAATGGGTTGCCTACGATAGCCGCAGGGGCAGGGCCTCTTGGAGGTGGGTTGGGGGGGGGGGGGAAGGTACGACGTGGGTGGTGACTGGTAGGTAAGTTGTAGGCGAGTAGGACATCAGACGAGTCGACCGAGTTTGGGGCGCCGTAGAATGTCGTAACGGCTTATCTTCACACAGCCTTTCTCTCCAGTGATCTGTGTTGGCAGGTGAGGCTGCAAGGAAGCAAGTGGTTTCCACCAAGGAAGGTTGTCGGTATGCAGGGGGTCTGTTCGTGATGGTTATGGCCAGCGAGTCGGTAAAGGCATGGCGATGATGATCGTGAGCAACTGGTCAGTAGGCGCCGAGCGGTGGGGACTTTCTGGGTTATTGTGGCAAAGAGCTCGGTAGAGACTTGCTGGGTGGCTTGGTGGAGAGTTGACAAGTTGGAGTTCAGTGAGGGTGCGAGAAAATAGTCGGTGCACAAAGTAGGAACCCAAAAACTATTACAGCGGCTATGTGTAGAAATCATACTAGAGTCAGAGTGTGGACCGTGATTTCCACTAGTCAGTACGTTCATAGTTCACTGGAGATCAGCGGACCGTGAGATCGGCAGGGGCTGGGTTTAGGTTAGTTGGGGGGGGGGGGGGGGTGGTGTGGGCAAATCCGCCAAGCGGTCCTCCCCCGTTGGTGGACCACTGGAGTCTATGGGCCATGGGACCGAGTAACGGGTCAGTTGAAGTGAAGGTGACCGATCTAAAGACGCCGAGTATATTTATGGTGGGTCGACTGAGCACGATCGCATTCATGGTGCTCGGTTCATAGTGTAGGTGCATGAGAAAAGAAAATGAGTTTGGGGCTGTTTGTAATAAAAGAGATGGTCTTTGGTGGGGTCCAGTGTCAAAGTGCAGAGTTTATAAATTTATTTGTGGTGGGGTCAAGCATGATTTGTATATGAATTTATTTGTGGTGTGTAGAGTTTGTAGAGACCAGCAGTAGAGTGAGTTTTTTTATGCTGTCACAGTAAAGAGATGGGTTTTTGACCGACCGAGTAGGGGGGATTTTTTTGGGTTCTTTTTTCGTGTTGGACATATTGTATTTTCTGGGGTTTTCTTGGTGTTCTTGATGGCTATGGTGTTTTAGCATGTAAAGAAATTAAGAAGGTAACCGACATAACCTACGGTGCCAAACTTTTGATTCATAAAATATACCAACGAGACTGTAAAGATACGCACACACACCAAGACATAAGAAAGTACGTGGTTCACCCAAATCGGGCTATGTCCACGGTGTTTCCTCACTCTCATTAATGATATGATGTTTTGTACAAGTATATGGGGCTTATGAGCCTTTGAGAGATAGTAATATATGTAGAGAGAAGGGAGATGGTGAGTCTAGAGAGAGAGTCTCTTTTAATGAGAGGGTGGAGTCCCCCAAATAAGGGAGGGGGCTCCCTATTTATAGAAAAATATCTAGGTTAGGTCATGGACCTAATTAGTGGGTTTTGATGGCATGTGCCTTGTGTGATCTTTGAGGTCTTCTGGTGGGCTTATCCGGTAGTCCAGTGTAGTATTTTGGTAAGCTGGTTGCTTGGTCAGATGTAACGTCTACAAAGGATATCTCAATATACAAAACTGACCCTTTAATCTTTTCTTTAGGAATCTTCGAATATAGAATTTTCGAAGGAATTTCCAAAAATTTCATCCATACTCCTTCATCACCAATATTTTAGTTAGTATATTTTCCATGTTCGTTGTAAAAATGCAGTCGGTGGTTAATGCACGAAAATGAATGCAATTTATTATCTGCAAAATCAAAAGTGATGATCACTGACAACTTTGCATAGTAATATGTACTTGTAGAAACCCAATGTATAGCATCCTTTAAATAGTAGCCATTGCCTTGCACATGCATATGAGGATGGCCTTCAACAGTCTTCCATGAGCCCGTTTTTAGTGCAAAGAAAGCAATTCTGTTGTCGTAACCCCATACAACCTTGTAGTCTTGGGTGGCAGAATCGTAACCGAATCCATAGTACTCCGGCCCCATCCAAAATAATTAAGCTCCGGTAAAGTGCAACTTTTTCTAGTACTAGGGTTCCATAAAATGATCCTGGTAATGTGATTTGCATTATTTGGTTCACTTTTCCAATCTGCTAAATCTTGTAGACATATCAAGCCAGTGTAGGAATCAATAAATGAACAGAAAGTAACTGGAAGCTCATCAAAATATCCGCTGCTTGCGGTGACACGACGTTGGTCATCATCGATATTAATAGGGTATTTCAATGCTTGGTAGTCTTTGAATTGGGCTGCCCGTCTTGTTAGATTTTGAGTATGGATTAATCATCTAAAGTGCAAAGTTCTAATATTTATTGGAGTAATAGAGCCATTGTCATTGAATCATTAAACTAGGACTCCATATGGTAATTGACATATGTTAAGTTAATACAGTTTGCCTTGATTACCTATTTAGTCCCTAAGAATCCTAATGTGATTATGATAGGAAATCACCTTAGGGTTGGACTACTATAAGAAGGTCCCTACTCTTGCCAATTAGTAATCCTTCCTCACGTACTATAGACCTATTGATTAGTGAAGGGAAATTACTCAGTGGTAGAGAGCAGAAGACCACTTATAATCATGAAGACGATGTCATCGACATGTACATCATTAACCTTGATATCTCTAGTGTTCTTGGTGAAAATCCTTGCTTGTGATCTTAAGTGCTTAGTTGTTTTCTATGTAAGTTGTTCATGTTGTTTGCAACCTCTTACATGTGGTATCAGAGCAGCAACATGCTCTAAGATCCCTAAATAATTAAGGTATTGTTGGATTAATATAATTGTTAAAAAAAAAACGTTTTTGACCTAAGGTTTTTAATAATCGTTTTTCTCAAAACTGAGTTTTGTTTTGATGAAAACAACATACCGTCTCTTTTAATTCCGTTTAAAAACGACATGCACAAGTTTTAATGTTGAGTCGTTGGGAGCCAACGGCTACTTCGAAGAGGAAAAGAACACAGACGCACTAGGTCGTCTTCCTCATCCCAATTTCGATTTGGGGTTTTTAATTCTCATTGAACTTGGCCTCAATCTTCTGCACATATTTAATCGATTACTATTTAATTATGATTCTCGATCCTTAAATCCATGTTTCCACTGACGTTTGTTGAATATTGCGAGATCGAGAGCTTGAGGTATGAAGTTCTATCTATCAGATTATGCCTGTAAATTTTCAGTCATTTTTTAAATAATGATTCTATGATATATGGACTGCTTTTACATGCTGAAATTGTCTGATATATTCTCATGAAAACGATGAATCATCAAAAGAAGAACCTAGCACTTATTTTTCCAATTCTCGTATGGTTAAACATGTTTTAGATGATGCTAATTGATTTCTATTGTTCTGGAATTGATTAGTAAGACTTGAATCATGTAGGAACTGGCTGGTTCTCAACCCAAGTTATTAACCATGCCACGTCCCTTCATGATCCTAAGGGAGTCTTTGTGGGAGGATTGCATGCTATGATAGGATTGGAATTCTCCAAAGAGAATCCTGATTCTGGTCTAATGCAATCTATGGATGAGATGAGAGCATGGACGTCATGAAACCATCTGCACAAATGTGATGCTTCTGTGCTTGTTGATGTTCCCATGTCTGATATCACAAGGTGTAGTTCTGCCTAAAGGTGAACTTATGATTATGTGTTAATATTAATGAATAAATACCTCATGTTATGTTTTGATTCCTTGATGCACTTGTGCATGAAAACTCACTAAATGGAACAGAGTTATAGGAAAACACACACTAATTTCACCACGATAGAAACCTTGATTGGAAGCAATTTCAAGAAATGGAAAGAGGACATCCTTCTCCATCTGGCTTATCATGGATGGGAAGGTCCATTGCTCAAAAATGCACCACCAGCCCCTACATCCAGCAGTGATGAAAGACAGATAGCTGCATATGAGAAGTGGGAAAAGGCCAACATGCTTAGCATCCTGAGCATGGAGAAATCCATGACAGGAAACATTAAGGGTGTAATGAAACAAGGAAAAATAACTGCCAAGGAATTCATTGCAGCAATTGGAGAGAAGTACAAGGAATATGAGAAAGCAGAGACTAACAACTACCTCTCACAACTGATGTCCATGAAGTTTGAGGGCACCTGCACAATCCGAGAGCATATCCTCAGAATGATCATCATTTCCAACCATTTGGAAGCCCTCAACATCAAGATTGAGGAACAGTTCCTCATGCACTTGGCTCTCAACTCCCTGCCAACAAAGTTTTCCCATCTCAAAGTGTCCTACAACTGCCAAAAGGACAAGTGGACCATGAATAACCTGATCACTCAATGTGTTCAAGAAGAACACAGGTAGGAGACGAAAAATGAAAATGTGGTTAATCTGGTTCACTCTTCCCACGACAACAAGGGTAAAAAGTTCCAACCTTCATCCTCTAAACATATTGGACCTAGACTCACTAATGCCCCTAAGAAATCTGCATCTTACAATCTTAAAGTGAATAAGGGAGATCTGAAATGCTGTTTCTGTAGAAAAACAGGTCACATTAGGAGAAACTGTGATGATTACAAAACATGGCTGGTCAAGAAAGGTAAAACACTTCTCGTTTTTGTTTGTGTTGAAACTAATTTTGTAGAAATACCTAAAAATTCTTGGTGGTTTGACACTGGATGTTCTGTTCACATCACAAATAACTTGCAGGGTTTAAAACTGACCAACTAAAATAAAGATTATTTCAAAGTCTATGTTGGGGATGGAACACAAGTTTCTATCAAGTCTGTTGGCTGTGTTAAGCTTAGATTATCAACTGGTTTCATCTTAGAGCTAGAAGATGTTTTATATGTAGCTTGAATTAGAAGGAGTTTAATTTCTGCATCAAAACTTGTTAAATCTGGTTTTTGTTTTACTAGTGATTTGAACACCTTAACTTTATTTCATAGTTCAAATAAACTTCAAACTCTTAGTTTTTGCTCTCTTGATGAAACCTATGATCTGTGGAGATTGAACTGCTCTTACATTGATGAATGTCTCACTGTTAGTTCCCACAATTCTAAAAGATTTCTCACTAATGATACCTCTTTTACCTTATGGCATAAGAGACTCGGGCACATCTCTAATGAGAGAATCTTGCAACTAACAAAAAGAGACCTACTGCCTAAGCTTAGTCCAACAGACTCTACTGCATGTGTTGATTGTTTTAAAGGCAAAACGACTAATCCTAAAAAGAAGGGTTCTAATCGAAGTCATCACCTTCTTGAGATCATACACACTGATGTCTGTGGTCCATTCCCATATAGAACCATTTTTTCGAAATTATTACTTTGTGACTTTCATTGATGATTTTTCAAGATATACTTACATTTACCTCATTTCTGAAAAATCAGCAGTTCTTAATTGTTTTAAGATTTTCAAAACTGAAGTATAAAAATAGCTTGATAAACACATTAAGATTGTAAGATCAAATAGGGGAGGTGAGTACTATGGCAAGGTCACAGAGGCAGGATAGCAAAAGGGGCCTTTTGCACTTTTTCTTGAGCAACACGACATCATTACACAGCACACTACCCCAGGGACCCCTCAACAAAATGGGGTAGCAAAGAGAAAGAACAGGACCTTAAAGAACATGGTTAGGAGCATCAAGAGTAGATCTGGTCTGCCTGATTTCTTATGGGGTGAAACACTTAAGACAACAAACTATATTCTGAACCGTTTGCCTAGTAAGTCTGTTAACAGGACACCTTTTGAACTTTGGACTGGAAGAACTCCTAGCTATGCACATTTCCATATTTGGGGTTGTCAAGCAGAAGCTAGGTTCTATAATCCTCAGGAGAAGAAAATAGACTCAAGGACTGATTCCTGTTTCTTTGTTGGATACTCTGAGAAATTCAAAGGTTTCAAGTTTTACTGTCCTCGAGCTCAAACTAGAATACAAGAAACTCACAATGCCAAGTTAATTGAGAGTTTAATTTTGGACTCTCCTCACAATGAGGAGTTTGTATTTGAAGAATTACCCCCTCAAGACTATGAGACAGTACAAACATCCAGTGCAGAATTTTTGACAGCAGGCATACCCCCTCCACTACCATCAGATCCTTCACAGATAGCTGATTCACAGATTGAAGAAAGCTTGTTCCCACCCTCAGACACTACAGATCATGACACTCAGCAACCTGAGACATCTCACTTGGAACCAGCACCACCTCAACCCATAAGATCAGCCAGAGAGAAGAAATCTGCAATCTCTACTAACTGCATGGTTTATTTGCAAGAAACAAACTATGATATAGGGGATGAGGACGATCCCACTACCTACAACCAGGTAGTGAATGACAAGTAATCTGCCATATGAGAGACTTCTATGCAAGAGGAGCTTGAATCAATGTCAAAGAATGAGTTTTGGACACTCGTGGAACCTACACGAGATACTAGGCCTATAGGATGCAAGTGGGTCTTCAAAACCAAAATGGATTCAGCATGACAGATTGAGAGGTTCAAGACACGATTAGTGGCAAAGGGGTTCACACAAAGGGCTGGAATCGACTACACTGATACTTTTTCCCCGGTCTCTTCCAAGGAATCCATGAGGATCATCACGGCTCTCACAGCTCATTATGATTTGGAGCTACACCAAATGGACATCAAGATTGCCTTCTTGAATGGAACATTGGATGAGGACATTATATGCAACAACCACCTGGATTTTTTGAAAGGGGGAAGGAATCAATGGTCTGCAAACTAAACAAGTCGACCTATGGTCTCAAGCAAGCTTCAAGGCAGTGGTACCTTAAGTTCAACAAGACCATGACATCTTTTGGCTTCTCAGAAAACAAGCTAGATGATTGCATCTATCTAAAGGTCAGTGGTTCCAACTTCATCTTCCTTGTACTGTATGATGATGATATACTACTACCTAGCTCAGATCTTAGTCTATTATGGGAAACCAAGAATCTCTTGTCTAGTAGCTTTGAGATGAAGGATCTAGGAGAAGCACATTTCGTATTAGGGATTGAAATCGTGAGGGATAGAAAGAGAAAACTATTAGGTTTGTCAAGGATCCTAAAACGTTTCAATATGAGTTCCTGCTCACCAGGAGAAGTTCCTGTCAACAAAGGAGATAAACTACATGTTGACCAGTCCCTAAAACTGACTTAGAGAAGCAAAAGATGAGTGATAAACTTATGCATCTCTAGTAGAGAGCCTAATGTATGCTCAAGTATGTACTAGGCCGGATTTGGCCTTTGCGGTTAGTTTGCTGGGCAGGTTTCAATCAAATCCAGGTGAACAACATTGGATTGCAGGAAAGAAGGTCTTGAGATACCTGCAAAGGACCAAGAAATTCATGTTGGTGTATGGACGGGTTGATGATCTGAAATTGGTAGCCTTCTCTGACTCAGACCTAGCTAGTTGTTCCATAGACAGGAAATCAACAAGTGCTTATGTGTTCACAATGGCTGGTGGTGCCGTGTTTTGGAGGTGTGCAAAACAAACTACACTTGCAAGCTCAACAATGAAAACAGAGTTTATTGCAGTTTATGAAACAACAAAGCAAGCCATTTGGATGAGAAATTTTTTGCACATACGGCTATTCACATATTGAACAATGTAATTGTACACCCTTAGTTTTGTGGTTTTGGTTTCCTTCTTGTATTTGTCATGGTGTGTTCTCAATACTATATAGTGTATACACATGCTTGTAGATGCATATTAAGAAAATATAGGAGAATGGGGCAAAAATATGGGTGAACAATATTGATTGAACATGCACGATAGCGACGAACCTCTCTATTTTGGGGTCTGATCACAACTCTATATTGATTGAATAGAACCCATCTACAAGGAAAATGAAAAAACTGTTCATGTTTGAAGCTTATTGGGCTGGGGATCCCGAGTGTAAAGATATTATTGATTCCTATTGGAAGAATGCAAATATTCCCTCTTGGCACCCATGGGAATCGAAACAAGCAAAGTGCAGGAAGTCTTTAATCTCTTGGGCCTTATTAAATATCCCAATAATAGGAGGAAGACTGAGGAGTTAGTTGCAAACGTGAACTAGCTTCAAGTGGGTTCTTCTATGTGAATATTGAGGCCATCAAAGGAGAGATAAGCAGAGTTTGGTCGCTGGAAGAGCGTTACTCGTAGCAGAGATCTAGAGGTAATTGGCTCAAATCTAGGGACCCAAATTCAGCTTTTTTCATCGTTCCACAATTCAACAGAGAAGACAGAATCTGTTCACCAGGTTCGAATTAGTGATGATAATTGGGGGTGATAGCCTAACTTTTATTGAGCTGCCAATCCATGAGCAAAAAAATGATGAGTTGACCAGATCTGTAACTATGGAGGATATCTGCGATGCAACTTTCCCAAATGGGAGCTCTCAAGGCACCTGACCCCAATGGCTTCTCTGGTATTTTTTATCAAACATAATAGGAATTGATTAAGCACGATCTTCTAGTTATTGTCAACAAATTCTTTGCAGGTGGACCTCTCATTGGGAAATCTCAATTCTTCCCACATTGCTCTAATCCCAAATGTGCTGAATCCTGAAACGGTGGCTCAATTGCTCTTCCATGATCATCTCAAAGGTCATTGCTAATAGACTAAAATTAATCCTGCCCAAGACCGTAACCCCTCAACAAAGTGCTTTCATCTCAGGGCATCAAATTTAGGATAATATTATGATAGCACATGAGACTTTTCATGCTCTAAAGCTTCGAAAGAAAACAAAAAAGTTTGAAATGGGTATCAAGCTCAAGCTTGATATGAATAAGGCATCTGACCGAATCAAAAGGATTTTCTTTGAGCTGTCATGCTTAAGATGGGATTTAATACCAATTGGGTTGAGTTGGTAATGAGATGTGTTTCCTCAGCCAGTTTCTCGGCCTTCATCAATGGACAGCCAAGGAAGAAATTTTGTCCTTGATCAAGGTGGATTAGGCAGCGGATCCCCTTTCACCATATTTATTTATTTACCAATGTATGTGTTTTTGTATCCCATATGTTCAATTAGGCGATTCATGTCGAATTATTATAAGGTATCAGATTCAGCGAGAATAGTCTTATGTTATCACACCTTTTCTTCGCCGATGATGGTTTTCTATTTATGAAAGCAACAAGGAACAATTGCCATGTAGTGAAGAAAATTCTTCAGGCCTGCTACACGACACCTAGGCAACTAGTGGATTATAATAAATCAAGTATGTTTTTTAATCCTAATACCCTATCGGCTTACGATAAGAGCTAAATAACATCTGTTACACGGAGATCACGGAGGACCTAGGTATGTACCTTGGTCACCCAACATTGTGGGGTAGATCAAAAAATGAAGCTTTGATGTATGTTCTATATCAGATTGGTAAAAAGATGCCAAGGTTGGAAGCGAAAATTTCTTTCTCAAGCTCAAAAAGCGGTTCTAATAAAAGCTATAGCTTAGGCAATTCCCACCTATTCTATGGTAGTTTTCAAGTTTCCAAAGGTAGTGTGCAAGTCAATCGATTATGAGTTGGCAAACTTCTGGTGGGGTCAAATGGAGGTGAGTAACAAAATTTAATGAATCAGTTGGGTAGAAGTGGGGCTTCCAAAAATAAGACAGGGGATGGATGAGATTAAGAAATTTGGAGGCACTGGCTCTTCTAACAAAGCAGAGTTGGAGGTTAATCATGGAACCTGAGTCTTTCTAGGCCCATATGCTATTTTCCTAATAGGGATTTCTAGAGTACTAGTACGGGAAGCAGAGCATTATGGACAGGGTCGAGTATATTGGAAGGGAGACAAATCATTCTTGAGGGGGGAAATGTGTCAGGTTCTAAATAAGGAGTGAATTATGATATGGTTTGATCGATGGATTCCAGATTTTGACGATGGGCTTGTTCATCTTGTTTCAAATATCAATCCTAATGTGGCATATTTGATGTCTTCCCTAATTGATCGAACTTCTAACTCTTGAAACCTGGATTACCTCCCATGCGTCCAATTCATTTTGTGAAAAAAAATCAGAAGTATTCCCTTGGGTCACCATAAAGAGAATGTCAGAGTCATCTAGTCCCATTGCAAGCCAGGGATCTACTTTGTTAAGTCTGTTATCTTTGGATTGGAAACCAAACTCAATCCCTTCACCATTCTCTTGACATGGGTGCCTTTAGTCTAAGTGTATTGCCAATGGAATTATGGAATTTGATTTGAAAGTTTAAGATCAATCATAGAATTAAAAAATTATGTGGAAGGCAATAAAGGGTTGTCTTCCAATAAGGGAAAACCTATTCCGCTGACATCTAGGAAGAAATCAGCTCTGCCCTCTCTGTTAATTATTCCCAGAAACAACTGAACATTTTCTACTTCAGTGCTCATGAGAAATTTGTGTTTCGTTTGGGGGTCTCCTTAATGATAAGATTGATGTTCAACACATTTCTTCCTTTGAAAATTAGCTGCATAATGTTATTTCTTCAAACTTAAATCATGGTCTGAATAATACATGGATAGCATCAGCGATGGCCTATCTATGCTGGGAAATTTGGAAGCATCGATGCAAATTTGTTTTCAAAGGAATTATCTTTGAACCTCATAAACTGGTTAGATCAATTTCAAGGCAGATATAATAATTTTGGAGCTGTCAAACTGCTATTTTGTGACCTATCTTGCCACTGTGTCTTTCACTTGCTTCCTAGAATGTGCGGATGCCTCCCACCTCGTCGCTTGAGAAATTAAATTGTGATGCAGTGTAGTCAGGAAATGATGCTTAGGCTAGACCAGTCGTTGTGATTCAATCAGGTGGGAAATTTTGCTGGAGCTTGAGTGATGTCAGATTTGCTATGTCAGATTTGCATGGTCTGCTCTCCTAGCGGAAGCTTGGGCTGTGGTAAGAGGAGTAAAATTGGCTCGGAAAAAAAAAACATGAATATCTTGGTTGAATTTGATTCTCAAACTTTTAATCAAACACATTTCTTGGAAAATGGAGAGGGAAATTGGGAGATTTACCATATTCTTTTGCAAAGTCGTGCTCAATCTTGTTTTTCGTGAAGATCCATGTTCAAGGAATCTCACGGAATGCCAACAAGCTAGGTAATAACTTAACCACTCAAGCTCGATGAAGAATGTGAAGGGAAGTCTGAATTAACCGTCCTCTATCCTTTCTAATGTTTGTGTTAAACAATGATGGCATTCCTTATCCTTTCTAGTGCAATTCGATATGGTTCTTGTGATATAGGTTGGATGCTTGGAAGAAGATTAATAGTAACTCAACCTTCCGATAAGGTGACAATCCCGATAAATTCTTCAAAAATACACTGGGAAACTCTCTCACTACCGGTGTATCCTCCACTCTCAATGGAGTATCTCGAGTATCCACTACATAAGCCAAATAACCCTCACAGTCTTTCCTAAATAGTTTCTCTACTTTTAAGGCTGATATCACACCTAGAGAGGAAACACTTTTCGATCCCCCTGAAACACAAGCGCCATAGACTAAAAAAAACCCTTTTCTTGAAACACTAAATAGAGGCACAATGGGTAATCAACCAATCCATCCATTGGATCACATCGAAATCATAAATATCCAAGGGAACAAATCAACCTCTAATCCAACACCCTGTACCAATATTGGACAACCTAAGAACACCAAGTTTTCCATATACATATCCCTAGTTGGGATACTAATGAACATGTCCCAATTAGCCGATGATAACCCTCAATCTACCAAGAGTGCAAAATCTTGAGAAATAAATGAGTGTGTGGTCCCAGGATCTATAAGAGCTTATGCATCATAGCCAAAGATAGATATTGTATCTGACACAACATCTGGTGCATCTTGAGCCTCTTGTTGAGTAATGACAAACACATGGACCTGTACACATGCGGATCGACCATATCCCCTCTATCTACCACTAGCCTTATCAGCCCCAATGATATAAGTCCAGCTCCCTGATGTCGCACATATGTCGATGCTGTCTTCTGACCTTGAACTATAGCATCTCGTCCTATAACCCTATAGTTTGGTTGATACAGTCCCTGACAGGACCGCCCCCGAAGGGACATTGATAACCGTACCCGGTCCTGCTCCCGTCTGGCAAGTCGATTGAAGTTCCCAATTTACCCTTAGTACTTGCCAAACTAGGGATATCCACACACGTACTCACTCATGCCTCCGCCTCTCGATCAGCCTCGATCAACGCGCCACGACTTGGAGGGTCAATAAAACACAAAAGGTGCGAGTGGACGAAAATAAATCAGTTCTAAAACAGGTTACAGAAAGACATTTTCACCCTCCACGTAAAACCAATGCATGTATTTGAAAATCGTTTCGCAATCCATCTCATTTCTAATATAAGAAAACCATGGATGAAAATCAAAATCATTTTCCTTTTCTTAACCTTCGGGTCTTAGCCCGCAATCATAAACACAGGGCCTCCACCCAAAATCATGAATCAAATCCAAGTACGTAACATAATCCAAAAATCCATCAAAACCACATAAACCGGGCCATTGCCCAACACATCTGAAAACATCGGAAATCAACAATAATTCAGAAGTCAATCAATCTGCTGGATCTCAAGTGCGCCCGAGTCTTTAAACTCAAAACCATGCGCATAATCAGGGTCTTCCCGAGATATCAACGAGTCTTTAAACTCAGAACATAATCAATAGGTCTCGGGGGGTATCACAATAACCGATTCTTTAAACTCACGAGTCTTTAAACTCAATCCGGATCTTAAACCCAATCCGGGCCCGCCCCCGTCATCAATTAACCGGGTCTTTAAACCCAAAACATAATCCAGCAATAGTACCGGGTTTTCAAACCCAAAACCGTTTGTAAATCACAACAATCCAGGATCCATCGTGATCCAAATTCCAAAACCAATCCGAAATCACATTTTGTCATAATAGGACTTATGTCCGAATTTCACTTTCAAAACCCCAATCATATCTGTCATCCCTTTCCAAATCCGAATTCGCAATAATGATTCCGTAAGCTAGCATCCGGAAACATCATCCCGAACCCAAACCCAAACCCGGAAATCCACTTTCACGTTTCTGAAATCGGAATCTCATTCATCAAAACTACTTTTATGCCATGGGCATCAAGCTCGAAATCACCTTTTTCAAAATCCATTTTAAATCTTTGAAATCACATCATATTTCAAATCCCAAGGTCAAAGCATCAAAACTATGATCAAAACACAATATACTCGAAATCTCGTAAAACGCGCAAATCCTTAATAATCTCGAAATACGTGTCAAAACTGTAGGTCATACTCATAATCACAATCAAAACATCCTTAAAACATCATACTTACAAATCATGTAAAATCGTTCATCAAACCATCATCAAAGCATAAGAGAAACCATAGTCTCGAAATACGTGCAGTTACGTATTACATACCAAAATACGTATAAATACGAAAATCAGAATTATCACAAGTCATAATCATAATCATAGAAATCATAGAACCATTTATGCTTGCATTAAATATTGAAAGCAAAGTCCACTCACAAACATTTCGTCGTTGCCTCGATACGCGTGCACCTATGCCGTTCCCAGCCAATCCACAATCACCGGCTTTTCCGAACCTGTCCAAATCCCATAATAAGGTCACTAACTACTTCACAAAGTTCATACTAAAGCCCCGTCATTTTTCCGGATTTTTAACTATTTTTAACCGAACCCTAAAACCTTCGGATATCCCGAAACCTATCGAGACAATGTCCGATCGACTCGAAACCAATCCCAAAATGTTCGTTACAACAAATACTTTAAAAGTCATGTTGGAAGGTTCACCAAACTACCCTTCACGCGCCTCCACGCGAGTCTGGGAGCTTCTGCGCGTAAAACTCACGCGCATGAACAGTGTCACCATCAACCTCTGGTCGACCCGGTTCAGACCGGGTCAGACCGGTCTCTGGAAACTCGAACCAGCGTGGCCGGTTGCCGTCCAATTTTCAACCAATTTCAGCCCTTTCAACCCCATTACGTTCGTCCTATGCTAAGTAGCTGTTCTACCTAGGAAAATCTGAGAATTAAATGGAAAGTCTTACCTCCCAAGCTCCGAACCCGAAACTCAGAAATCTCAGTTTCTATTTCCGGCCACCACGGTGCTCTCCCGTCACGGATTCACGTCCTTGAGTTCAATAATAACTTCCTACGTCTGCAAGAGTCACCATAAACACCCAACAATTCTCCAAAACCATAAATCCCACTTTGAACGATTTCTGGAAAAACAGGGGACCCGAAAACTTACCTGTTCCCTGACCTCCACTGTGGCCTCCACCGCGGTTCTTAGGGTCCAAGAAGAAATCTTCTACCTCTAATCACCCCCCACAGACCAGATTAAACGGGTTTGATCGATTGCAATTTCACAACAGCCTACGATTCCTTCTCTGTCGCTCTGGTATTTCTCACTTCTCACAGTCCCTCTTCATTCAGTCATTCCACTAAACACTCCCACACACACACAACCCAACTCTAATCACTCACTCACCCTGCCTCTAAACTCACACCCGACTTTCTCTAATGGAAGAATGACGAATCTGTTCTCACTCTCTGTTTTTCACCTCAGAAGCACCAACACCGTTTTAAAAATCACCAACACGCAATGTGCACTCTCAGACCCAAATACTAGCACACACACAACCTCTGAGTTCAGGCACAAGTACCACTTGATCTCACATTGAACGAGATCGACTCTCTCTCTCTCTGTCTCTGTTCTTCACATTCCCAGGGCACGCCTGCCTCCCACTCAAGGCAAAAACCAGTCCCCCCGTGCTCTGATTCACACCCACTAGCTTCAAACTCCCATTCCCTGACCGTGCACCCATTCCAAACACACTAATACACACCGTGCACTTCCACTTAAGATTTTAAACAATTCCCACAAACCCACTCACGGCTGTGTTCAAACTGCACCCTTGGAAATTACCATTTTGCCCTTCTTCACAAATTTACTAAAATGCCCTCCCTCATTCTAAACCCGTAACTCGTCCGTCCGACGTCCGTTTTCAGCGTGCCGCCTGTTTACGAACTCAGGGCATCGAGACCTACCCAACGGTCCTCGAATGGTGTGAAAAATAGTGATCAATCAAATAGTCAACATTTTCCCGCTTTTCGTCCTAATTACGAAAATGCCCTTAAACTTCCGAACGTCACAACTTCTTCCCTAGTTTCCTGAATTGGACGTGCCATCTGTCTATGAACTCGCGACATCCCGAACTACGTCACAGTCATCGGTCAAAGTCCGTTCGACCGCCCGAGCAAAAAGTCAACAGTTCACCCATTACCTAGGGGCAAAATCCTCATTTCTTCAAATTTTCCAAATTTCCCTTTTTTTGAACGTCCAGGTCGTTACACTCCCTATTGATTTGACCCAACTTCCTACAGAAATAACAACCGGCCATACCAATCTGTGCATGTTAGCTACTGTGCCTAGGGGTTAACTGTGGTTAAGCACTACTAGACTGGGCTGATGACTAAGGCCTCAATACAAAACCTTAGGTACCTCTATACCTAGCTCAACTACCACCCAAACTTGAACAGTTACCTTCAGTAGCTCCGAAGCTGAAACTACCCCTCTTCGGGGCTCTTTTACCCAATGGTGCAAAAGGCTAACACTCTTAGCGTCGTCAAGAATTCACGTACTGCTGCTGAATGGGCAAACTCATCTTAACTCTGGGGGAAACATTTGACAAGTCCCTGAGTGTAGTGTAGGATGGCATTACCATTGCAGCTCTAATCTTATCATGCATACTAGGCTCAAAATTGCAACACTTCTCTGTCTCTAAAATTAATTCATTTCCTTAACTGCCACATGTGACCTATTCATTGCCACGTGATAGGCTAGAAACTATTCATTGCCATATGATAGGCCGGAAAATTTGCTATGTGTGACAATGAATGGATAATGTGTGGCACATGTGTGGCAGTTAAGCCAAACACATGGGACAACCTTGCTCTGATACCATGTAATAAATTGAGGTTCCACCCTAAAACCAATTGGTAATAGGGGAAGTAGCCCAAAGTTATATAAGGCACAAATCTAAGAGGGTGTGTTGGAATGTGAGGCAATGTCCCATATTGAAAAAATATAACTTAGATTTGTGCTTTATATAACTTTTGGCTACTCCTCCCATTACCCATTGGTTCTGAGGTGGAACCTCAAATTTATTATATAGTATAAGAGCAAGGTTGTCCCACGTATTTAGCGTAATTGCCATATGTGTGCCACATGCTACCCATTATTTGCCATGTGATAGGATAGAAAATCTATCACACATGAGGGGACATGTTGGAATATGAGGCAATGACCCGCATCGAAAAAACACAACTTAGATTTGCGCCTTTTATAATCTTAGGCTACTTCCCCCATTTCCAATTAGTTTTGGAATGGAATCTCAATTTCTTACAACATCATCAAATTCGAAAGTTCCATTGAATTCTCTATCGTATACTGTAATGACTCAAAAAATTTGAGAAAGTGAATTTTGACCTGGGTACTTTTTGGACGTTTTACAAGGACAATTACATAGATCTCGGAATTCTGAGTTAGTAGACATGTGACATGTTGAAATCAGAGATTGTCTAGATTCGATATGTGTCATAATTTATTAGGAGTAATTTGGTAATTTTGGACACAAGGGTAGTTTGGTAATTTTGCAAGAAGGACCTAAGGTATTCTAGCATAGTCTTCATTTTTCTCTCCTTATCCTTCCACTGACTTAGTCACTATATACATATATGTATATGTATGTATGATGGTGCGGGGTGTGTTCAGTGAGGAGTAACCGAAAAAGAAGAAAAAGTAAGAAAACAAGAAAACAAGATAAAACCGTGCGAGAAAGAACCAGAGGAAACTAGGGAAGGGAAAAGAAGAAGAAATAGAAAAAAAGGAAGAGAAGAGGGCCAGAAAAGGGCTGGAGAAGTTGGAGTGTTTAGACTTGAGAAGAAAGCTCGTGAAATCCAAGGGTTGACCCTGAGTTATCAAGGTGTCTTGGAAGCCTCCTAGCATCTATGTAGGATTTCTGGATGGTTTCCCAAGTCCCTGGGGTCTTAGGCTTGGAAAGTTGAAGATTGGACGCAAAAAGGCTGAGGGATAAACTTTGGAACCATGGCCGAAGCTCATAGAATGGGACTACATTATGAAGGTGAGTCTTGTGGGTTTTAGAAATATAGATCTCTTTCTGGACTTGTTTAGGTATGACTAGATGGTTTGAACGTGAAAAACAGACATATTGAACTTTAGAATCAAGTCGTGGTCGCTGAGTCGGGGGACCCAAAACCAGGAAACCAAGTTGGGAACTAAGGAAGACGATGAACAGTGCCCCCTAGTGCGTGAGGCTTACGCACAAGCGCTTTGGATGGCATGTATGGGCACTTGGCCTGGAGTTTGGGATTCTGGTTAATATTCTTTTTAAGGTTTTCAATGTTACGAGTCTATTAGTACAGCTTTCGAGACGATCGAACATCATCTCAAAACAGTTTTGACTATTCAAAGGTTTACATGCTATTTTAAATTCATTTAAAAATCCAAAAAATTGTGGGACTAAAATATGAGTTTAATGGGACAATTAGTAACCGTTAGAAGTGATTTATGACAGGTGCTAAGGTTCCCAAAAATTACGGAAAGGGAAACAATTCGATATTCGACTACATGGACGATGTGTGAGTGGACTTTTTCTTTCTTTAAATTATTATGCATGCATTTTTAAGTATTTTAAATTCTTTATTATGTGATTTTATGAAAATTATTTAAAATGCACATTTTATGAAATTTTGGGAAAATTTGTGTTTTGGGCTTAGGCCCCAATTTTGGAATGTGAAATTGTTTTTAAGGTATTGATACATGCTACATAAATGTGTTTTCACGATGATTGTGATGTGGACTTTTGTGCTTATAAAGAAATGATAGAAATAAAACAAGCACACAAATATGAACTTATTTCAATCCTTAATTAAAACTTTGCAAGTGCACAATATCGTTTGGAAGTAGTAAAGCACGAGTAAGGGTCAAACCCTCGAGGACTTGTTCAACATTGGTTCAATCAATTAGGAATGCTTAACTCAGTCTCACTTTACGTACATGTAACACAAAAAGGGAGGGGGGGCTATGATGGTGGTTTTGAGTATGCTCGCGAATTAAGGCAGATTTCCACCACTAACCAAATGAGTCATTAACACGTTTATCAGATTATGTTATTAATGAATGTGTGAATCTAATGCCCGTGCAAGGGCCCTGATGTTGGGTCACCTTACACATTTTATTCCTTCTTACTTAGCATGTTCTAGGCTTGATGTTTACCTTAGGACGTCTATTTAATGTTAACAACTAAAGACATTAAGAGCAAGAGAAATTTTATGACATTACAGTACCCTTTAAAACTTAAGAAAGCTGAAGGGGTCATGGATCAGATTACAGGTAAGATGTAAGCTATTACCTTCGGTTCTAACAATTACATAATGATGCTCAATCAAAATGAAAGCATTTCCCAATGATACATTGAATCAAGTAACCACTAAAAAACAATGTAACACATGGACATAATAATCACAATCACATTCACAATATAAGCAACAACATAATCAAGGTAAAACACACCACATGACCCTCATGGTTAGGGCTTCGAGCAACACTAATTCAATGGAAGACTACTCGCACATATTATGTAACGCCCCGAAAAATCCAAAAATTGTAAAATATTAAAATAATGTGAAAATGACGTTTTTACCCTTGGAGGAATATGGCTAAAAGTTGACTTTTTATTTAAAATAATTTTTGTGCATTTTTCGAGGACCGTTGTGTAGGTCCCGAGACGCTGAATCCGTAGACAGGTGGCACGTCGAAAACGGAGCTCGTATGAAAAAGTTATGGGTCTGGGAAGTTCAGGGGCAAAATGGTCATTTGTGACCTCAAGGGTAAAATGGTAATTTTATGTGGATTTTGATTAGACGGTGAAGAAGATGATTATCATATGATTTCAATGTTGATTCATTCCATCCAATGAGTCATATGATTCATCAAGTGACAAGTGTTACTTGTTAATAAGGATTAGTGGCACTTGGGTTATAATTAATTAATTAAGGTTAGCAGATAAGAATTTGAAATTGGAAGCAGTGCAGTCGACTAAGAACAAAAACAAACAGAGAACATATACATTCTCCCTTCATCTTGATCGAATTCAGTAGGAACAAGGGCAATTGTGAGTGATCAATTAGAGTTAATTGGTTAATTTGAAGAGAAAAACCGAAAGGAAACAGAGCAAAACCCAAGGGACACCATACTGAGGAAACCCGAAAAATCACCCAACACCATGATTTTCGATTTTGATTTTTAAGACGGTTTCGTGTGAAATTGAGGAGGTATTAAACTTGCTGAGGACTATACGACTCGAACCCAATCAACTGGCACGAAAATTGGATGTGAATTGGTGACGAACAAGCCCTGCAACTGTTTCGGAAATTCGAGCTTGAGTTCGATTACTTAGAGGTAATAATTCATGAAATTGATTTCGAGTTCATGTTTAGAATGAAGGTTAGATGTTTCTAGTGCAATCAATTTGATGCAATAAGATGAAATGAGGTAGAACCCGAGTTAGGACCTGTCGGGTTTTGATGTTGAGTCGTGAGTTTCAGGACAGGGTTTCATCAAATTGATGTCGCAGATTAAACAGAGATGTAGAATAGATGAGAATGAGTAAAAGAACGATAGGAATTGTGTCCAAATTGATGGAAAATGAACCGGGTCTGATCGCGGGTTGCAGACCCGTTTATCAGAGAAACGGGTGAAAGAGGAGAACTGTAGCAGGTACTGTTCACGGCGCGTGAGGGTGCGTGGCCGGGAATCTCACCTTGGGTCCAACAGAAATTTTGATACTCTCGATGATACAGACCTATTAGCGTTGGTTTCGGGTCAATCGGATATGAAATTAGAGTAGTTTTGCATACCCGAAGCGTATAGGTTACGTTTAAATAATATTATTTTATTCTGACGATTAGGAAATTCGTACAGGGGATTATGTGATAAGTTAGTAATAATGTATTACTTGTTTGACAGGCCCGAATACTTCCAGGATGTCAGAAGAGTACAAACAGCTTGAAACTGAAGAATCTGGACGGTGTGTGAGTGGGCTTTTGTTTTCTACCCTAAATGCATGCATATATGTTTTAAATGCCTTATAATATGATTTGAAATGATTTGGTATGATTGATACTTCGATATGATGATTTTCGGATTTTTGGGAATATTATATTATTTTATATGCTTTGAAGCACGATTTTCGAGAAAACTATAAAATTGATGTTTCGAGCTAAGGCTCAGGGTTTGAACTTGATTTTGACTCGGATTATGAGTCTGGTATTAGATTTGATGAATTATATTATGAATGAGATTGTGATTGCGCAGATTTGCGTGAATTGGGTTATGGACTTGAGAAAAGTGTTTTTGGGCTTAAAGCCCAATTCAAAAATGGTTTTGATATTAAATGTAAATGTTTTCACTGGTTTTCATGATGATGATATATGAGGGCTTTCGGTGTGGAATATGTTTTCCCCGAAATGGACCCTGGAGATAACGCTCACCTCCGGGATGGAAGTGTTTACCCCAGAGAGGTCACGTAGCACGGTATGTTGTCATGCAGCCAAATGGAGGCTCGACTCAGACCAGATGTGCTGGATTATATGGAGGTCGGTCCGTGATATGTTCATGACGACCTGGATTTCCGGCTGGTGATGTGTTCACAGCGGCGGATGCTCGGGATTTGAGCGGTTCTTGAGCCTATTGATTTGCACGCGTTGCAGGGATAACGTGACTATATGAGACCTGGATCATGTGTTTTTATTGATGTTTGAGATTTATATTCATACCTTGATTATTTGAGTTATAAGTTATGATATGCATGCATGTTTACAAAACTGGAGGGTAAGACTGTATTTTGATAAATGTATTTCTAAACTTTATTTTTGTCCACTCACACCTTTGATGTTTTATTTGCCCTCCAGGCCAGTGCACAGGTACTGAGGCTAACATCGAGGTAGAGGAATAAACAGACCTTTGCGTACTCAGACACCTTGCAGCGTAGGATTTTGATCCCTACTTGTAAATATTTCCTATGCTCTGTAAACCATGTTGACTAGGTCAACGGTCTCGGAATACTGAACTATCCCTTGTCTGACAATGTTTGTCGTTTGTATGTTCTATATGTATATATGTGAAACTACTTTTTGTACTTTTGAGTGATTGTTAGACGGGAGCAGGATCTTTCACGGTTATCGAGGGATAATCGGGATGGGTCTTGTCATATTATGGAAAACAACATGGTAATAATGAATTACATAATAAAGAAAAGAGATCAGAGTTTAGAAAGATGAATTAACAAGGCACAACAAGCACAAGAAAATGCACAAGCAATCTTCTGTTCCCATGCTTCACGTCCAAAAACTTAAAACAAAACTAAATGGAAACTAGAACAACTTTGTTGAATTCGACTAAGGAGACTAGTTACAATTCTAAGGTAATGAAATTGCTTCTAGTCTAAGGTGGTGTCGATGGTATTTAGGTCTAAGGTATGTTTTACAATGGGACTTAGAGGCCTATTTATAGGAATCTAAATATTCCAAAAGATTTAGCACCTAGGCTTTGATTGGAACACTTGTCCACTTCTAATTGGAAGAGTAAAACTAATTTGAAGAGGAAAGGTTACATTTTGTGGTAGGGAGTGGTTTCCTTTGGTGGCAAGGATAGGCGATAAGGAAGTTTCCTTATCATAGAATCGTAGGGCAATTATCATGGCTGAAAATAAGGAGAAGATCTGTTATTCAGACCTCCCCTCCCTTCCTCCCAATTTTTTTTTTGGAATTAATAAGCGGGCATGAGTTGTCACTGGTCAGCAACTCATCCAAGTGTGAACATACATTAATGTCGGCCAAGAAAAGGGTAGGAACCTTCTTGGTCTATCTTGAATGATCTAATCTTACCAAAACTGCGATTAGGGCCCTTGGAAGTGGTCTGGGTGGCCTGATCTTGTCGTAGACATTGAGAAATCACTTGAACTAAGCCAATGCCCTATAAAAAGCCCAAATTGGCCTTTGAAATAAGATAAAAGTAAAAGTCCTTCGAACTTGGCCTTGATTGCACCATTAGAAAGAGGGTCCAAAATGTAGCTTTCTATATGAAAAGCCAACCCAGGGCCTACTCCTAACATGTTGGAATGAAGAGGCCAAAATAGAGGAACCGTTGGTCTTGGGCTAGCCCATGATCAGAAATCAGGTACACGGGCTTGCTAGTGACATCCTGATGAAATGTCAGTGACATGGCAGTGACACGGGAGTGATAAGGTACATGCATAGGAACCATTGACATGGTCTAAAGGCATGGGCTCGGCGACATGGGTCCGATGCCATCCCTGTGACACGGGTTAGGGACATAGGTCAATGGCACAACAGTGGCATCGACTGAGACCTAAACTTAATCTTGGGGCCATTTCTTCGTTTTGACTCGGATTTCATCCGTTCTTTTTGCATTATCTTTAGAGACAACCGTACATTCATAATCTGCACAATTCTCACAAACTAAATCATTTTCTCCTATTGATTGTACAAACATAATCAAAAGACAAGTAAAAGGGATAAGGAATGATATTGAAACAATGCATAAATAATGACTTATCAAATATCCCCAAAACTATCTTTTTCTAGTCTCTTAGAAAAGCAGAAAGAAAAAAAAAAACTCGATCTAATTAAGTTAAGCATTTAAACCTCTAGGTTCACCTAGTAGGATGAGTTATCTGTCCTGAAGGTTATGGAAATATGATGCCCACAAATGTTTAAGTTTGACAACAAGGATGCTAGAAACAATATCTAAACGAGTTAATAGGTACCAGTGGTTCATACCATGGTTCATGTGTTAAAATGAAGAGATATTCCATACCATGGTTCATGTGTTAAAATGAAAATGCCAACATTTCAGAACGATCACACATAAGAAAAAATTCATCTAAGCACCCTAGAAAGATTTTGCCTCCACTATAATCCTCACTAGGAATCACTCAATGCACTTACGAATCCTAAAGTTTCACTCAATCAAGCATATGTGAAGAATTTACACTTAAAGAATCAAAGTTAAAAAACATATGACTTTAGTATGAAAAATGGCACTTTATGGAAATAAAGATCTCACGAAGGAATTTATATTTAAGAATGTAGATACGTACCTTAATCCTTTGCATAACCGTCCACGAGATCAATAGGTATTTATTCAAGAGTTGTAACGGGGCTAGGTTCTTGGGTTTAGAAAGGAATATGGAATTCAAAGAACCTAAGTTGTATCAAGGCATGAGAAGTCATGATTTAGATTTTGACTTATAAATGGAGAATCTTGTTCTTAAAACCACAACATTGTTCCTTTTTTGAGGTACTTGGCTCACTTGGCTCAATTCCAACTTCTTTGTTTTGTTTTGTTTTTTTTTCTTTTTCTTTTTTCTTTTTGTCGAGTTCATGATGAACTTGATACATTTGTTTTTCTTTTCTTCGAATTGAACCAAGATCATGTAATAACTTTCCTCAACTTTACACTTGAAAACTAATGACCCTTCCATTTCGAGCTTACTCCAATCACGTGAGTATATGAAGCATATAAAGTTAACTAATTTCATTACCATAATGAATCTCATTTGATGCAACCTTAACATAGGCTTAGATTATAGGATATGGCCATAATGAAGGGTTTAAAACTTGGGTAGGTTGTAATGTGGGTGATGAAAGAAATGACTAAGTATTTGTCTTCAAAGGGGCTTAGAGAGCATGCGATTGTAAAGGATAAGGCTTTTATGAGTTTAAACACACATAGCCTATATCATGTCTTATAAACAATCATACATCAAACTAAGAGCATCCAATAGATATGGTTCTTTAAACATCAATGAAAAAATAATGAGATCATACAATTAGGTGCAAAAATTAATAAGTGTTTAAGAGTAGAAATAAGTAGATCACTCAGAAAGAATGGCAGTTAGGCTCAAAGATCTCACAAGAGTAGTCTCCACTAACTTTCCAAAGTTATTCAAATCCGGTTATTCATTTTTCTTGATCATTTAAACATGACATATGTGTAGTGTATGGTATGATACCTAGATATGGTACAACCCTAGTAAAACAAGGCATGTAACCTAGCATGTAAGTCCTAATTAACATGTCTAGAAGTTATAACTAGCATGAAAAAACAATAAAAGAGTACAAAAATAGAAAAAACAAAAAAGAAAAACAAACAAAAAATTTGGATTTGCACCCCCCAAATAGTCAAAGGAATAAAGACAAAAACAAGAAGGGTTGGAAAGAACAAACCGTAGCTAGGTTGCCTCTTAGGAGTGCTGGATTTAACCTCTAGAAAAGATGAGGCACAATTGGCTATGTAGGAGCAGGAGGAAGGTTGATGAGGCTTGTGATGGAGCAAAGAAGAGGCGCATAATAGTGCTTGAGTCGATGACCATTGACCTTGAAGGGTTCCCGCTTTGTAGGGTGCTGGATTTCTACCACACCATAGGGAAACACTTGGAAAATAACAAAGGGCGGACCAATGGGAACATAGATTTCCTGGGAACAACTTAGGGCTTCAATTGAAAAGAAGAACCTTCTGCCCTACTTGGAAGTTCTAACCTTGAATCCATTGGTCATGGAAACCTTTGATATTTTCCTTGTAAATACGAGCACTTTCAAAGGCAACATTGCGTGTTTCATCCAATTCACTAAGTTGGAGTTTTCGGTGAAGACTTGCCTCGTCAATGTTCATGTTGACCTATTTAATGGCCCAAAAGGCCTTGTGCCTTAGCTCAACTAGTAAGTGACATCCTTTTCCATGGACAAGTTGGAATGGGAGTATGCCTATGGGAGTTTTGTAGGCGGTCCAATATCCCATAAGGAATCATTGAGTTGCATAAGGACCACTCCCTCCTATTTGGATTCACAATTTTTTCCAAAATATCCTTGATTTCACGGTTTGAGACTTTGGCTTGGCCATTCGTTTGTGGGTGTAGGGGGTGGCATTGTGGTGAGTGACACTGTAATTCTTCATGAGGGACTCAAAGTACCGGTTACAAAAGTACGTGTCCCCATTGTAAGACACGTGTCCTTGAGGGAACGGTGAACGATCCCACATTCCTGCGAGGTGGGGCTTGGGAGGGGAATGGTGGCTTGCCTTTAAGGTGTAGGCACACACCTATCTAGCGCGAGGCCTTTTGAGAGCTCAGTGGCTTTGGATTCGATTGGAACTCCAAAATTAAGCGAGTTGAGGTTGGTGCAATTCCATGATGGGTGACCCCTTGGAAAGTTACACCGTGAGCTCCCAAAAACAAAACCATGAGGGCAAGGAGGCCCAAAGCGGACAATATGGTGCTAGATGAGTCAGGTCCTGACCGAGGAGGGTCGGGTCTTGACAGAATGGTATCAGAGCCAAACCCTGACTAGGAAGTGTGCCAGCGAGGACGTTGGGCCCTGAGGGGGGTGGGTTGTAAGACCCGTGTCTTAGAGGGAACGGTGAATGATTCCATATTCCTGCGAGGGGGGAATGGCCTAGGAGAGGAATGATGGTGTGCCTTAAAGGTGTAGGTACACACCTATCTAGCACGAGGCCTTTTGGGAGCTCAGTGGCTTTGGGTTCGATTGGAACTCCAAAGTTAAACGAGTTGAGGTTGGTGCAATTCCATGATGGGTGACCCCCTGGGAAGTTGCACCGTGAGCTCCCGAAAATAAAACTATAAGGGCGAAGAGGCCCAAAATGGATAATATCGTACTAGATAAGTCAGATCCTGACTGAGGAGGGTCTGGTCTTGACACCCATCACTTATGACGGCTCATGGTGCCCCAAACCTAGCTAAAATATGGCTCTGTAAGAAGCTTAAAACAACTTTAGAATCATTAGTCCTTGTGATAGGACCCGTCCCCGAAGGACATAGATAACCGTGCCTGGCCCTGCTCCTGTCTGACAAGTCAACTGAAGTTCCGAAATTACCCTTAGCACTTGCCAAACAAGGGATAACCGTACCTGTGCCCACTCATGCCTCCACCTCATGATCATCTCGATCATCGCGCCACGACCTGGAGGGTCAATAAAATAGAAAAGGTGTGAGTGGACAAAACAAATTTTTAGAAATACATTTATCAAAATACATTCCTACCCTCCAGTTTCACAAACATGCATGCATATCATAAATTATGAGTAAAACATATATGGGCACAAATGTTTATAAATCAAAATCTCAATAAAACCACGGGACTCATTTCCATATCCAGTCTCATATAGTCATGTTATCCCTGCAACGCGTGCAAATCAATAGGCTCAAGGACCGCTCAAAATCCGAGCATCCATTGCTATGAACACATCACCAGCCGACAATCCAGATCACTGTGAACACATCACCAACCGATCTCCATATAATCTAGCACATCTGATCTGAGTCAAGCCTCCCTCGGCTGCACGACAACAGACCGTGCTACGTGATCTCTCCAGGGTAAACACATTCATCCCGGAGGCGAGCGTTATCTCCAGGGTTCATTCCGGAGAAACACATTTCCAACTGGAAGCCATAATATCCACAATTCAACGTGCACTCCGGGGGAAACATATTCCACCCCAAAAGCCCTATATATCTGCAACATATCATCACTATGAAAACCAGTGAAAAACAGTTGCATTTGAAATCAAAACCATTTTCAATACACGGTCTCAGCCCAAAACATAGTTCGTAAAACCAGAGTCCCGATTATTTCATAAATCCGAAAACCATCAATCTCATCAAGTAATCACATGGAAATACTGGGTCTTATGCCCAAAATATCATTTTCACACAATTCCGCGCAACCGCAACCTCAGTTGCTATTTTCACATAAATCCACAAAACATATCCAGAATGCATTACAAATCCATCAAATCATTTTCGGACTCATAATTCGAGTCAAAACCAATCTCAAATCCCGGGCCTTCGCCCATAACAATAATATCATAGTTTTCTCAAAAAACGTGCCCAAAATCATATAAAATAATATAATATTCCCAAAATCCAGAAATCATCACATCAAAACATCAGCCATGCCAAATCATTTCAAATCATATCATAAAGCATTTAAAACATATATGCATGCATTGAAGGTAGAAAACAAAAGTTCACTCACACACCGTCCATATTGCTCGCTTTCCGAGCTACACGTTTTTTCGTAAATTCTGAAAGTCACCATTCCTGTCCAAAATCATTATCGAGGGTTACTTGTAACGACCCGTCCCGAATTCCGGGATTAGATTAGTCACTAATCTTGATTAGTGAGGTTGAACGGTGGTTAGTAGGGCGGAATCGGACAAATTGTGCAAAATGACCGTTTTGCCC
Source organism: Prinsepia uniflora (assembly GCA_032719365.1). Lineage (NCBI taxonomy): Eukaryota > Viridiplantae > Streptophyta > Magnoliopsida > Rosales > Rosaceae > Prinsepia > Prinsepia uniflora. The sequence continues at coordinate 22,735,967 of CM064861.1, read as the reverse complement.
CTAGTCGTGGGCAAAATGTTGACTTTTTGATCGGGCGGTCAAACGGACTTTGACCGATGACCGTGACGTAGTTCGGGACGTCACGAGTTCATAGACAGGTGGCACGTTCGATTCCGATATTCGTAGAGAAAGTTATGGTGTTCGGAAGTTGAGGGGCATTTTGGTAATTTGGCTTATTAGGGGCCAAATGTTGACTTTTGATCGGGAGGTCCGATGGACGAGGGCCAAGGACCGTTACGTAGGTATCGTCGATACGAATCCAACGACAGGCGGCATGCCGAAATCGGAGATCCGACGACGACGTTATGGTCAAGGAAACGAACTAACGAACCGAGGTCGGGATTAAAATAATAATATAATAGTGAATAGTGATCGTTGACTATGCACATCCGGATGAGTGACAAGTGTCACCCATCCCCTGAATTCTGATCCTTGTTTCCCTCCAAACACAATCATTCCTACACCATCATTCCTTCTCCATCTTTTTCCCCCATTTCCTTATTCTTTGTTTTTCTTACCCGTGGACGATTTCAAAACAGAGAGTGTGAGGGCTGGATGATTTGGCTGCCTTCTCACGGCAGAATTGAGGGAATTGAGAGGCTAGGGAGACTGGATTCATTTCGGGAAACACTGGGACTGAGTGTGGGTGGTGAGACAGAAAATTCGAAAATTAGATTATGGGAGGGAAAATTCGAAATCAAATCCTAAGGCCGTGAGGATCGAATTGGAGGTTACATTCAGCCTTATGGGAATGCCACGATCAGAAACGTCGAAAGAACGAAGGGAATTGGTGCCGTTTTGACTCTGAACGAGCTTGGTGACAGAGGAGGAATTTCGAAGCTGAGTTGTGGAATTGGAGGCTTCGTTGGATGAAATTGAGGTGGGGAAACTGCCTATCACGATCCCACGATGCTTCTGGGTTCGTCAATTGAAAGGAAACGGTCGTGGTTGACGAAACTCCATGCTTGAACAGTGACTGTGTTCGAGCTTGAGTTCATTGGGTTAGAGGTGAGATTGTACGAAATTAATCTTGTAGAAATGATCCTTACACTCTCATGATACTCACTGTGTTAATTAATTTGAAAAACAGGGTCGAAATCTATGAACCCGAATCGGAGACCCGTCGAGGATCGATCGAGTGTCGTGAGGATTTAGACCACGATTCGAGAAATTGAACTTGCAGAACTTAATTAGAGTTGGATTGGAAGGAATCAGTTGAAAGAACGGATCGAATTGAGGTTAAATTGAATGAGATTGAATCGGGTCTGTTCGCGGGTTTTTCAACCCGTTTACCAGACAAACGGGCGAAGGGGATGACTGTGCTGGTACTGTAGCTGGCGCGTGGCTTCCACGCGCAGCCGCTTGCGGCGGCGCGTGGGGGCGCGTGATTGGGAATCTTGAGGTGAGGTCAACATGACTTCTGTCCTATTTAATGTAACGGACATTTTGGAATTGGTTTCGTGTCGATCGGACACCGTCTCGATAGTGTTCGGGATGTCCGAAGGTTTTAAATTAAGTTTAAAAATAAGTAAAAATTCGGGAAAATTACGGGACTTTGATAGGATGTTAATGATGAGGTTAGTGACCCTCTAATGTGATTTGGACAGGATTGGGAGTCCCGGTGATAGTGGTGTGGCCCGGGAGGGCCGGTGGCACGCGTATCGAGGCACACGGTTAAAACGGTCTGTGAGTGGACTTTGGTTTTATAAATTCTATGCATGCTTAAATGTTTTATATGGATTATGGTTGTGATTGTGTGATTTGATTTGGTTGTTGGTAAATTGTACGGTTTCACGTATTTCGAGGCGATTTACGTGCTTGCACGTAAATCGAGGTTTTCCGGTTTTACATGGATTTTCCATATTTATGACTTGGATATAATGTGATGAAATGGTTTTGAAATTGGAAATATGAACTTGGGCTTGAGGCCCACTTGTTTTGGAAATTTCGGACTTGGAGTCCATTTGAGAATCGGGCCGGGGGCCCAGTTGGTTAATGAAATCGGGCCAGGGGCCCAGTTGGTTTGAAATCGGGCTGAGACCCATTTGAGTTATGTTATCGGGCCAGGGGCCCAGTTGATTTACGAATTTGGGCCGTGGGCCCAGTGGGTTTATAAGTCGGGCTGCGGGCCCAGTTGGTTTACAAATCGGGCCGTGGGCCCAGTGGTTCATAAAATCGGGCATGAGGCCCAGTTGGATAGTAAATGTGATTTCGGGTCAGGGACCCTATATTTTATAATGGTGATTTTGGGTCAAGGACCCTAAATGGAATTATGTGGTTTTATGGAAATTTCGGGCAGGGCCCAATGGTAATAATGTGATAAAAGGATTTAATAAAACTGTTTTTCCATATACCATCTGGATACAAGGATATATGATGGTCTCCTCCAGATGTCTGGGACACTGGGGAAGTCACGGTGCATTGCCTGCGAGGGGTCATTATACGGAGCAGCCGGACCGTATGATGACTCAGGAGCAGGATTGCTATGATTGACGTCAGGGGCGTCAGACATCAGGGATGTCAGATATATGGACCCGGAGAGACCCCGGGCAGCACGCGTAGCTTATGAAACCGTGAGATATGACGTCAGGGACGCTAAGCATCTGGGATGCTGGTGATGGTAATGGTAAAATATGGATTAATGAATAAAATGGCTTATTGGTTGGATATGTGTTATGTGGTAAAAATGGATTATTGGTTATGAAATGGTATGTCGGGTCAGGGACCCTAAATGGTTTTGGATTTTTGAATTGATGTTCATCTATGGTCGTGGGTGGTGACCCACATGGTTTTAATATGTATGGTGGTGGTATTCCATGGTTTTGGGCTGAGTTCCCACACTTGGTTTTTGGTTAACGGTTTTCGGGCTAAGTCCCTAATGGCTCGGTTGAGCAAACGTTTTGGTTACTGGTTTTTGGTGGCATGCATACGTTTTTATTGGAGGGCATAAATGTCTTATAAATGTATTTGGTAAACTTATTGGTTTTTGTCCACTCACAGCTTTTGGTTTTAATGCCCTTCAGGTTGATTACGGATGCGATTGCAGCAGAGACTGGGACATTGCACACCTCCTCCATCGGTCCTTGCGCACTCTGGATGGCCCGTTTGGGCAGTAGCTCTTGGTTATCCCTTGTCTGACACCCCTTGTTGGACGGGAGCAGGGCACATTCCACGGTAATCCCGGGGGGATTGGGATGGGTCCTGTCATTACTAGTGTCTCAATATACCTCATATAATTTTCCCAATTTTTCTGGGATTTAAATACATATTTTAAACTTATATTAAAACTTCGGATACTCAGAACATTATAGAAACGATATCAGATTTCCTCGAAACCAGTGCTAAAATGTTCGTTACATTAAACGGGACAAAAGTCATGTTGAACTCACCTTGGAAATCGATCCCACGCGCCCCGTGAGTGGCTGCGCGTGAGTCCACGCGCCCATGAACAGTGCATCTACAGTGTTCTTCCTCGCTCGATTCCTGCAATTCGAACGCGTTTAACCCGCGTGTTGACCCAGTTCAATCCCTACCAATTTCAATTTAAATTCCTCAATTGATCAATAACATAGCATCATAATCACCTTAATTATAGATCTGTTCCATCAATTTCGATCTTAATTGCTTCAATCAAATCAACTTAATTCAAATTTTCGAAGGATGTTCATCGTCTTAGTTCATCAAATATTCATCGATTCTTTCAATTAATTAGTTAGGGAGTATCGCAAACTCATTTTAACAATGATTCTGAAATCAATTTCACGAAACTTACCCCCAATTATGCCAACTCAAGCTCGAAAATTTCTGAAGTCCGCCATGTTCGTTCTAAGTCAAAACGACGTCCTTGTCTTTCGTTTTTGATTGGGTTCGACTCGAAATGACCTCAGGAAGCTGAATTCAAGGTCAATTCTGGTCCTCAAGGTCCACAACTCCAAACTCATGATCTCACTTTTTTCATCAATTCGGGTCCTCACTTCGTTCATCAATTCTTGGTTATTCTTTCTATCCTTCGTGTTTTCTTTTTTGTCCTAAGCTCCAAGGGCTCTCAATTGCGTCCAATTGCCTCAGTTTCCTCAATTGATTGCTGGGAAGATTGATCAACCATCTTTTTTCTCTGTTTTTCAAAACATCCCCACGGTTTACACTTAAACACACACGATTTGTTTTCTCCATTTAAATTCACACCGCCCAATCACTTGCACCATCATCACTTAAGCCATTAATCACTTTCACCAAGTGACAAATGTCACTAAATGAATGGAATGAGTCACTAATGTAATTGACTCAGCAACTCATGCAAAAAGACAGATTTTCCCTTACTTGCATAATTTACCAAATTACCCCTCACATTCCTTAGTTCATAACTTTTTCATCCGGACCCCGATTGACGCATGCCTCCTGTCTATGGATTCAGCGTCTCGAGACCTACCCAACGGTACTTACGGAAAGTCCAAACATGGTCGCGATCAAAAAGTCAACAAATGGCCCCTTTTTAATCAAATTACCAAATTACCCTTGAACTTCCGAACATTATAACTTTCTCCTCGAATGTCTGAATCGGGCATGCCACCTGTCTCTCAACTTGTGACGTCCCGAACTACTTCACAGTCACCGATCAAAGTTCGTTTGACCACTCAAACCAAAAGTCAACCGTCCGCCCAATTCTTGAGGCAAAATCGTCATTTCTTTCAAAATTTCCAAAATTTCCTTTTTCGAATTTCTGGGTCGTTACAACCTACCCCCCTTAAAAAAATCTGTTCTCGAAATTCCAATTAATGGGTGCCACGATAGTTCTCCCGAGGCATATATATGTGAACCAGAAACATAATCAACCACATACCCTTCTGGTTCAACCAAATATAACTCATAGTCAAACTTATAGAAACCAGACAAATCAGTCCTCATTATTGAATCAACATCGGGAGAATTCTCTGTAACCTCTGCCCCACGAGCAGTCATATCCAAGCTTACTCGGGATACGAAGCCTCGCTCAACGCCCGAAGTATACACAATCCAAAAATCACAAGTACCAGTATCATCATCCTAATCACATGTCATCCACTTATGACATCAGGCCACTAGGCCAATAACCTCATAAGGTCCAATAAATCGGGAGCTCATTTCCCTCATTAAGTCAATCACTACGTACTTCTTTTTCCAGGGTTACCACGCATAATGAATTTAACTTTTCCTTCTGTTGTGTTTATCCTCATGGGCCTCACTAATGCCTACATCCTGCCAATAACTAGCATTCAGTACAATTATTCATACGGTATCACAAATCATATCCATTTCTTAACCTTGACTTCATCCAACATCATACATCAAGTACGATCCTGCAGTTGGATTTTAGTAGTCCAAACGATCAAAATCATGTACTACTCCAATCTTATGGAGTTCCATCAATAACCGAATTTCACCTATCCTTACGTCATCAAACATCCCAATTCTCGACCGGCTATCTGATTAGCCTCCCCGCGAATGATACCTGACTCGACAACACAGTCCTAATCTCAATTCATCCTGACCATCGCCTCATCACACATTAAGCCTTTCTGTTTATTAATCATTATCAATCCTGATGGTCGATACAGTACTCGTCCATTCCTTCCTAGAGGTATGACCTCTGCATACTCGATCCATGGGTCATTATGGTCGATCCCAAATCATGCACGAAAAGTAAAACTCCTGAGGGTTCAGCTAGCATCGGCAATCCCAGCCCCATGCTACCCAAGCACACCTCACCAAATCCCAAATCTCATAGTGACATATCACTATGCACACGAAAATAGTCACATCGAACATAAGTCACTGTTTCTCCACTTGTAATCATTCTATTTCAGTTTTCATTTCCAATAACTCTGACCTCCTTCCGGGTCAATCACCATAACTAGAAAAACATGGTAGAGAACCTCTCTACAATCCCCTGTGGTATCCATCCAATCTCAAACAACTCATGTTTCCTCTTGACAGTTTCCATTGACCAATACATCCGTTTCTCCTGGGATTCACATTAATCCCGACTTTTCTTAGTATGTATTCCACAAACCTACTATGGTCGACCAGACCTAACACTTATCCAATCATAAATTTATCTCTCTGCGGGCATTCAATACAACTGTCCAGTATATCACATGCTCCTATGTACATGTGAGTACACCAATCAATCATCAATCATGATACCATACACCATCCAAATATGATCAGAATACCTGACTCATCACTCACAAACATAACCGGTTCATTTGCCCATCCAAAGGCATCACCATTGGCTAACCTTAGCCACATCAAAGTTGGACATCATATTTTTCTCTTTTACTCATAACTGTTAGTCATCACCATGTTGGCCACTCTCATGAGGCCCCATAATCACATATTTCCAACAGAACCACAAATCATTAGTTCATGAGAAGGGATACTCATGTAAGCGCAGACCATCATCCATTTTTCCTCTTTCATACCACTGGGTTCCCCATGGCAAAACTGAGCCGAATGAATCCGTGTCTATCAAATCCTGTACTTGCACCTTCAGTCCTTATGACTCCGTAGGTGCCACATACCAAAGTGTCGGAGAAACAACTCGTATACTCGACATGATCTCCATCATAAACTCAATCTCTCATCCTGAAAAAATCTTAGGAAACATATTGAAAAATATGTACATCATCAGCCATGATTAGGCATCTCACACACTAATCACATATGCCACACATCTGACTAATGAACTTTGATCACCTCATACCAACAGTCCATCGATTGTGAGGTTCAATATCATTCTAGAGTGTAACATCCTCGAGTCTCCCTGAAATACAACCTCTGGCAATCCTGGACTCCACATATCACTTTCTAAGCGACATACTCGATAGAGGTATCATAAGTCATCAATCAATCCATCCCAAGGATTACATTCAAATCATCCAAGTCCAGGAATATCCAATGCAGCCCCCAGGCTAATAACACCGGTCATCCTGGGTAGCCTCACATCGATAGGTCTACCCCCCTTAGGTCTCACCAATTTCACCATATATAATTACCTTACCAAAGTTACCACATAAATATCATCAATTTTTATCACATCCGTAGCTCTGGTCGGCTCACCGACTTCCATACCTTAACCAATCACGGAAATCTCCGTATCCGTCCAATGTACAATCTCAACACATGGAAGAGTGGATAGCCCGGGACCTACCAAGTACATACGTCCTGGTCAAACTCATATCCATATCACCATTTCAGATGCTACTCAGGCCTCCTGCCATGTGACTGCAATCCTCGGGCATGTGGTCCCAACTAACCACGCCCCTACAGTCCACCATGGGCCCCACCAACTCTTCCTTCGCCTGTCACATCAACAATCACAACAGGAGCCAATCCTTGCCCCATTGCACCCTAACAGTGCTGTATCACTTTATCAATCGATATACCCTTTTCTTTATGATGTGACCAGACGACCCACAATCATGAACAATTTAACCTTCACATTTTATCACTCAGTGGACCCAAATGGCGTCCCACAAAACTGGACCATCTCCTAAGTCCAAATCTCTGAGTACTCCGGGTCTCTACCCGAACCTTCAATCATTAATTGAAATTGACACGACCCATCCAAGTCCATAAATCCAGTAAACAAGGTTAAACAACACCTATCCATAAATTCATAACTCATCGATATTTGATCCTATCCCAATCCTTGGCATCCTAGGTGCCAAACATTCCTCAATCAAGGGTCGGCCATGTCAAAAATCATAGTTATATTTCAATCTTTACGGCTCATCCCGAGCCCTGATACATTACTATGGCTCATCTTGAGTCCTAAACAGTATCCTGACTCATTTTGAGTCCTATTTTCCTATCTCGACTCCTTTCGAGTCTAATCTTGACTCATTTTCAGTCCAAACTCATAACAATCATCCATACCCGATCACCGAGCAAATTCCGATGGTAGATCACATCTGATACGACCTCTAAGGCCTAAGGGATATCCCATCATATTCCAAACTCGTTAGACATACATTCCACTTAAGGAATTCACTGAGAATAATCTCATTTCGGGTCCAATCTGCCCATTTGTGCTACCTTTCTAGCCTCTGGGCTCATTCATTCTTGGGACCCACACAAATCCGTGTTTACTAGTTAGTAGTCCACAATGTACACTGATTAACATCTGATCCCCAATCCAGGGTCAATCTCATTCTGAGATAAATCACGAGGTCTCATATTCCCTGGTATACCCGTCTCACTACCAGATCGCGCATGAGGCTTACGTTTCGGAGGCATGATGTGGCAATAGAATTAGCAACCTAGTGCTCTAATACCAATTTGACAGGACCCGTCCCCGAAGGACATAGATAATCGTGCTCGGCCCTACTCCTGTTTGACAAGTCAACTGAAGTTCCGAAATTACCCTCAGCACTTGCCAAACAAGGGATAACCGTACAGGTGCCCACTCATGCCTCCACCTCCCGATCAACCTCGATCATTGCGCCACGACTTGGAGGTTCAATAAAACAGAAAACTTGTGAGTGGACAAAACAAGGTTTTAGAAATACATTTATCAAAATACAATCCTGCCCTCCAGTTTCTCAAACATGCATGCATATCATAAATCATGAATAAAACGTATCTGGACACAAATGTTTATAAATCAAAATCTCTGAGACTCATTTCCATATCTAGTCTCATATAGTCACGTTATCCTTGCAACGCGTGCAAATCAATAGGCTCAAGAACCGCTCAAAATCCTAGCATCCGTCGCCGTGAACACATCACCAGCCGACAATCCAGATCGTCATGAACACATCACCGACTAATCTCCACATAATCCAGTACAACTGATATGAGTCGAGCCTCCCTCGGCTGCACGACAACAGACTGTGCTACGTGACCTCTCCGGGGTAAACACATCCATCCCGTAGGCGAGCGTTATCTCCAGGGTTCATTCCCGGGAAACACATTCCCAACCGGAAGCCCTAATATCCACAATCTAGGGTGCACTCCGGGGGAAACATATTTCACCCAGAAAGCCCTATATATCCACAACATATCATCACCATGAAAACCAGTGAAAAACAGTTGCATTTGAAATCAAAACCATTTGCAATACACAGTCTCAGCCCAAAACATAGTTCGTAAAACCAGAGTTCCGATTATTTCATAAATCCGAAAACCATCAATCTCATCATGTAATCACATGGAAATACCAATCCAATCAAAATCACATTTACATTGGGTCTCACGCCCAAAATATCATTTTCACACAATTCCGCGAAACCGCAACCTCAATTGTTTTTTTCACATAAATCCATAAAACATATCCAGAAAGCATTACAAATCTGTTGATACCATATCGACCGACCACCCTAGCACAGGACCCGCCAGGACAGGAAGGCCGCCGACCGATCGCCTGATCGGCACCCTCACGGCCTACGGCCCGCCGATCGGCACCAAACTGCAAACTCACCACTCGGCATCTGATAATGAAAAGACGACAGCTGGCCGCGACAGTCACCTAACCAGTCCTGCCATACCAACTCCCTAACGGAGGCAGGTTGGGACTCCAGCTGGCGCCTCCCCCGGATATCCAGGATTTGTCAGATGACTCACAGCCACAAGGCACAACCTACTCCGGAACAGTGGCTCACCTACCAGAAAAGTAGCCCAACTGTCGCAGTTATGACTACTATAAATACCCCGAAACCCTTCACAAAGGTAAGACGTTCGGAACCGATCCAGAGCACTGTATTTACTTGCCTCTCGGCACTCAGATACTAACTTAGGCATGGGAGCCCCTTTGGCCGGCACCACACCGGTGTCTAGTCTTTGCAGGATCCCTACCGAACAGCAACGCCCCCAGCGGGCCCAAGACATCACACGGCTGATCCTAGAACCCCCAGCCGGTCTCATCGAGTTGGTCATTTCAGGATCAAACAATTGGCACCGTCTGTGGGAAATCAGTAAACACCCACCAACTCACATACCTCAGCTCAACCCTCTGCCGACGAACAATGTCTGCCGAATGGGATGACGGTGAGCTTAACAACACCCCTCAGGGAGATCGCAACCGAACCCTAGCCAACCTTCCTTCCGAGGACATGCTCGAGATGCTGAGGACTCTCCGGTCGGAGGTTGCCGAACTCAGGAAAAGCAACGCTGCCATCGAGAGCAAAAACCACGTGTGGGGGGAGCAGCATGGAAGCATCCTGTCCATCTTGCAATCCACACGCGAGGAACTAGAGGGGCAGCGGGAGGCAACCAAACGGGCCTTGGCCGCTGCATCGCGTCGGCAGGAGTTCGATGCCTGCCGAGTCGATATCGGTAACACCTGCCGACCAGAAGCGTCCAGCCGCCTGCTCTTCCACCAGACCGACCTACTTAGTCCCTCAGGAACGCAGATCTATCGTGACGCCCTCGAATTGCTCGACAAGAGACAGACACAAGCCCCGGCTAACCGTCTGACTTACCCGACTCACGACCCCCGTATCCAGGCACAACCGCCTCTGCCCGTGCTATCGCAAGGCGCCCGGTCATGGTCTAGATCGGCACGCCGACCCACACAGCCTCCATGGCTCTCTGTCCAGCTTCTAGACAGTCCCTCCTCGCCGATCGACAGGAACCAGCCAGAGGACAATGCCAACTCGACCACGGCCTCGTCTAGGCAGCGACCGACACAGCCCGGGAAGCCCAGAGGCGGCATCGTAGATCACCCAATCGGCGACCGACCGATCGGGGTGGATCGGCCCGACCAATCAGACGAGGTGGTGCAGGAACTCCTCCAGCGCATGCGGGAGTTGGAGGCCGCCAAACCCAAGGCTGGGGCACTACCCCGGCCCCGGACCAACATTGGTCCCTTCACGGACCGCATCATGTGGTACCACCATGAAACGGAGGTCAAACCCTTGAAGATTGCCCTATATGGTGGACAGGGCGACCCAGACACCCATATCAACAATTACAACTCCGCGCTCGCCTTCAGAAATCTCTCCGACGAAGCGCAGTGCTTGATTTTCAGTTCCACCGTCACTGGGGTCGCGCTCAACTGGTTCTATCGTCTGGAACCAGAGTCTATCGACTCATTCGACCGCCTACACACGGTCTTCCTGAACCAGTTCATGATCCAGACGGATCAACTGCTTATAACTGAGGACTTGGGAACCCTCCGACAGGGAGATAGCGAGCCCCTACGCCAATACGCCGCTCGTTTCAGCTTGGAATACTCCAAATGCCACGAGACGGATGACAAGGCCGCCTACCGAGCTTTCCGCAACGGGCTGCGGGACTCCACCTTCAAGTACCATGCCTTCACCCAGGGTTGGGACGATTACAATGAGCTCATGCGGCAAGCGGCAATACATTCCAAGGCGGAGCACTTCAACTCTCCCCAGGTCGCGCCCCGACCTGACGTGAATAGCGCATGCCCTCCACCTCCAAGCAACCGGCAGGCACAGTCACCTCCGCTAACCAATAACGCGCACACGGATCACCAATCTGACTCACACCCCGGTAAGCGGAAGGGGACATACAAAAATGATCATCGTGGGAGGGACAAGTATCACAACAAGGGGCAGGGATTAGGCCACCACCAGTCAGGCAAACCCCACACGGGGCCCACCTCGAAGTATAAAAACCTATTCCATCCTGAATACCTCCCTCGAGAATGTCTTGATGAACATTGAGGGCTCAATCCCCAAGCCATGGGCGTGACCGCCTGGCCCCCGCCCAGGCATCCAGTCCAACCTGTACTTCCAGTACCAAAAGTTCAACGGCCATACCATCGACGAGTGCGTGGCCTTCCGCGACATCGTGGAAGCACTCGTAAGGGAGGGGAAGATCAACCAGTTCCTCCAGCACGCTCGCCCCGCGCAGGGTCTGCCACAAATCAACACGATCAGTGGCGGCCCTACCATCTCTTCCTCCTGCACCTCCAACCGGGCCAAGAAGAACTTTCTACTCGCCACAACATCCAACCACCAAATCTTCAACATCGAGGATGGACGCGCTGCCAAGGTCGCACGGGCGGGATGGACGCCCATCCCCTTCTCCGAGGAAGAAGAACGGGGGGTTATTTTTCCCCACGACGATCCATTGATCATCCGCGCGCAGATAGCCAATTTCGATGTTGGGAGGATCCTGGTGGATACTGGCAGCTCTGTGAACGTCCTCTTCATGGACACTTCCAACCAGTTGGGCATAAACTCCACAAGCCTCACCCACGCAGCTTCCCCGCTACTCAGCTTCTCAGGAGATTCTGTTATGCCCCTCGGCACCATCTCCCTGCCTATCTCCCTAGGAAGCGCACCCAAAATTGAAACGGCCATCACCACCTTCCTGGTGGTGGACTGCCCCACCACCTATAACGTCATTTTGGGGAGGGGACTCCTCAACCAGCTCAGCGCCGTCATCTCCACTCGGGCCCTTCTCATGAAGTTTCCAACCATCATGGGAACTGGTCAAGTCTGCGGTAATCAACAATCCGCCCGCTCTTGCTATCAGACCGCCTTGACAAAGCTCAACCCATGCGACAAACGAGAAACCATGGCCGCTGCCGAGGCTGCTTAAGAGGTCGACCCCGTCGACTCTGCGCTCCTTGAGCAAATATGGGCGGGTCCCCCCGAGGACCCGCGCGACCTCTTTGCCGTCTCACCGCAGCAACCCGTGGAGGATACGGAGCTGATCACCCTTTGGCCGCGTAACCCCGAGCGGCAGGTGAAAATTCTGAGCACACTCGACCCCGAGATCAGGGCACAACTCATCCAATTTCTCCAGGACAACAGTGAGGTCTTTGCTTGGTCCTACGCCGACATGCCTGGCATATCTACGGACGTCATCTGCCACAGGCTTAACATCAGCCCCTCCTTCAAAACGGTTACTCAAAAGCAGCGGACTTATGACGCAGAGCGACAACTTGCCATGCAGGAAGAGATCGTCAGACTCAGCACCATCCACTTTGTGCGCAAGGCCATTTATGCCACGTGGGTCGCAAACGTCGTACTCGTCAAGAAACCCTCCGGATCTTGGCAAATGTGCATCGACTTCACGGATCTCAACAAAGCCTGCCCGAAGGATAGCTTCCCTCTTCCAAAGATCGATCTCTTGGTCGACGCCACGGCTGGTCATGAACTCCTCAGCTTCATGGATGCGTACTCTGGCTACCACCAAATCAGGATGCACCCCGATGACCAAATCCGTACAAGTTTCCGCACTAATTTGGGAGTCTACTACTCCAATGTTATGCCCTTCGGGCTCAAGAACGCCGGTGCCACCTACCAACGGCTTGTCAACTTCATGTTCGCAGATCAGATTGGCAAGACCATGGAGGTGTACATGGATGATATGCTTGTCAAAAGCCGGACGACCAACGAGCACGTGCCTAACCTTCACAGGATGTTCCAGGTCCTGAAGCAATACAAAATGCGGCTCAACCTTGCAAAGTGTGTTTTCGGTGTCCGTTCCGAAAAATTCCTCGGCTACATGATCAGTCAACGGGGAATCGAGGCTAACCCCGAGAAAATTACGGCCATCCTGGACATGCAGCCCCCGTGCACACTCAAGGAGGTCCAAACCCTTACTGGCCGGATCGCCGCCCTCATCCGGTTCATCTCCCGGGCGACGGACAAGTGTTTACCATTCTTCAAGATCATGAAGACCCAGGGCAGGCACATCAACTGGGATGCGACGTGCGACACCTCCTTTGAAGCTCTCAAAACTTACATGAGCACCACACCCCTCCTTACCCGACCTACCACCGGGGAACAGCTCACCGTTTACCTTTCTGTCTCCACATCCGCTGTCAGCTCTGTCCTCGTCACCAGCCGGGACGGTGCGGAATTTCTGGTATATTATGTCAGCAAAGAATTCCAGGACGTGGAGACCCGGTACAACGACCTGGAGAAGTTGGCCTTTGCCCTCATTGTAACGGCCCAGCGCCTCCGCCCATACTTCCAGGCGTACCCCATGTTAGTCCTCACTAACAAGCCCCTTCGCCAGGTACTCCAAAAGCCGGACACTTCGGGGAGACTCATCAAATGGGCAGTGGAACTTAGTGAGTTCGATATCACATTCGCCCCCAGACCAGCAGTCAAAGGGCAGGTCATCGCCGACTTCCTCTCTGAATTCACTTACGACACATCGCAGCACATGCCCGACACTCTTAATCCCAACACTGCGGCACCCGCCGCTCCTATCTGCAAGACGTCAACCCCGTCCACCTTGGACCCCGCCCGGCCAATTTGGACTCTTTACGTGGACGGATCCTCCTGCCATACTGGCTCTGGCACTGGCCTTGTACTCAGCACACCTACCCAGGAACGGCTGGAGTACGCGCTGAGTTTTGGTTTCCAGGCTTCCAACAATGAAGCCGAGTACGAAGCCCTCCTTTCCGGCCTCCGGTTGGCCACCGACCTCCAAGCGCAGCAGCTGCAGGTTTACAGCGACTCCCAGCTTATCGTCCGCCAGATCAATAGCCTCTATGATGCCAAAGATGCCTCCATGACCCGATACTAGGCGAAAGCCCGATCCCTGCTTCGCCACTTTCGCGGCTACAACGTCATCCAGATACCGCGGTTGGAAAACAGCCACGCAGTTGCCCTGGCCCATCTGGCCTCCTCCATTGATGACAGGATAGGCCACCGTGTTCCCGTTGAATTCTTGGCATCCCCAGGCACAAACGAGCAACCAGTCCTGGTCACCACGCAGGAAGCCTCGTGGATGGATCCCATCGTACGATACCTCACCACGGCCGAACTCCTGCCTGACAGCAACGAGGCCAGACGCATCCAACGCCGGTCCGCACGATACACCATGGAACATGGCCACTTATACCGACGGGGATTCGACACCCCCCTCCTCAAGTGCCTCCCCACTGATCAGGGAATTGCAGTGCTCCGAGAAATTCACCAGGGAATCTGCGGTAACCACTCCGGACCCAGGTCCCTGGCACATAAAGCCTTTCGGCAAGGATACTATTGGCCCACAATGTTCATCTCGTAGTCCACGGCGTACTCCACCTTCACCACGCCGTCGGCACCTAGTTCCATCGGCGAGCTCGTCTCCGTCCCGCTATCTTCAGCCTCGGAGTCGACGACGACGACGGGGGAGGGGGGGGGGGGGGGGTGCGGGGTGACGTCCCCCTTTCACTAGGCTGGTCGGCACCCGACGTGCTGCATCCACCCTGCCGCCTCACCTCCTTCATCGGCAACCTAAGAGCCTGATCTAGGCTGTCACTGCTACTGGACGACGAAGCACTACTAGTGGACGTTGACCCACTGCGCCCGCTCGGCACGTCGCTTGCCGAACTAGACGGTGTTTCCCCGCCAAAAGCTTGAGGGGACCTAACCCCAGATCCACTGTTTGACTCTGACTCTGACATCTACAAATTACCAAAACAAAGAAGCTACAACTAAGCACCTAAGCTACGGAACACATGCTGAGCAGGGATGCCGTTCGGCAGAAATTATACCTGTAATATTCGCTCGGTCGAATTGGTCTCACTTGTCTCCTTTCCTCTCGGCAGGCTCCAATTCAGTCGGCACTTGAAATTACTACACTGATGCTCTGAGTAAAAAGTGAAAAAAGTCAAAAGCTTTCGCCCCTTTTATAGGCCCCTGGCCTACCTCGAGATGCGCACTTCCGGAATGACGGTCACCAGGCCGATACAGCCACCTTTCGGATACGGATACGACCTTGTACTGTATGTCCATCGATATCATACATTCCCACCTACGTACATACGTACGTACACCTACCAATGTACATCACTACAGCATGCTGACCGGATCCTCGCGACATCTCTCCCGACGGCATGCTTCCTCTCTCCATCGGCAAGCACACTGCGACCGATGTGTACCCGCCATTTCCCCTCGGCCGCCTCTCCATGATCTTTCGGTCCGTACGGTGGGCAGCTTGCGAAACTCGGCAACGGGGACTCCTTTCACATCGGACATACGGTGCACCTCCTCGGTCCAAGACTTGGGGGGCTACTAGGGATACAGGGCGCAGCGCCCTGGTCGGTCGACAGGCACCGGCCGTCATCACAAGTTCTCGATCGAGGAAATCCACCTCAGTCAAAGACTTAGGGGACTTATGTTGATACCATATCGACCGACCACCCTAGCACAGAACCCGCCAGGACAGGAAGGCCGCCGACCGATCGCCTGATCGGCACCCTCACGGCCTACGGCCCGCCGATCGGCACCAAACTGCAGACTCGCCACTCGGCATCTGACAATGAATAGACGACAGATCGCCGCGACAGTCACCTAACCAGTCCTACCCTACCAACTCCTTGGCGGAGGCAGGTTGGGATTCCAGCTGGCGCCTCCCCCGGATATCCAGGATTTGTCAGACGACTCACAGCCACAAGTCACAACCTACTCCGGAACAGTGGCTCACCTACCGGAACAGTAGCCCAACTGCCGCAGTTATGACTACTATAAATACCCCGAAACCCTTCACAAAGGTAAGACGTTCAGAACCGATCCAGAGCACTGTATTACTTGCCTCTCGGCACTCAGATACTAACTTAGGCATCGGAGACCCTTTGGCTGGCACCACACCGGTGTCTAGTCTTTGCAGGATCCCTGCCAAATAGCAACGCCCCCAGCGGGCCCAAGACATCACGCGGCTGATCCTAGAACCCCCAGCGGGTCTCATCGAGTTGGTCATTTCAGGATCAAACAAAATCCATCAAATCATTTCCCGACTCATAATCCGAGCCAAAACCAATCTCAAATCCCGGGCCTTCGCCCAAAATAGCAAAATCATGTTTTGCGCGAAAATCGTGCCTAAAATCATATAAAATAATATAATATTCCCAAAATCCAGAAATCATCACATCAAAACATCAATCATTCCAAATCATTTCAAATCATATCATAAAGCATTTAAAACATATATGCTTGCATTCAGGGTAGAAAACAAAAGTCCACCCACACACCGTCCATATTGCTCGCTTTCCGAGCTGCACATTTTTCCTTAAATTTCGAAAGTCACCATTCCTGTCCAAAATCATTATCGAGGGTTACTAACGTCTCAATATACCTCATAAATTTTCCCCAATTTTTTCGGGATTTAAATATGTATTTTAAACATATATTAAAACTTTGGATACTCAGAACACTATCGAAACGATATCCAATTTCCTAGAAACTAGTGCTAAAATGTTCGTTACATTAAACGGGACAAAGTTCATGTTGAACACACCTTGGAAATCGGTCCCACGCGCCACCGTGAGTGGCTGCGCGTGAGTCCACACGCCCATGAACAGTGCAGCTACAGTGTTCTTCCTCACCCGATTCTTGCAATTCGAACCCGTTTAGCCCGCGTGTTGACCCAGTTCAATCCCTACAGATTTAACCTTAAATTCCTCAATTGATCAATCACATAGAATCGTAATCACCTTAATTATAGGTCTGTTTCATCAATTTCGATCCTAATTGCTTCAATCAAATCAACTTAATTCAAATTTTTGAAGGATGTTCATTGTCTCAGTTCATCAAATATTCATCGATTCTTTCAATTAATTAGTTAGGGAGTATCGCAGACTCATTTTAACAATGATTCTGAAATTTCACGAAACTTACCCCCAATTACGCCAACTCAATCTCGAAAATTTCCGAAGTCCGCCATGTCCGTTCTAGGTCAAAACGACGTCCTTGTCTTTCATTTTTGATTGGGTTCGACTCGAAATGACCACAAGAAGCTGAATTCAAGGTCAATTCTGGTCCTTAAGGTCCACAAATCCAAACTCATGATCTCACTTTGTTCATCAATTTTGGGTCCTCACTTCTTTCATCAATTCTTGGTTATTCTTTCTATCCTTCGTGTTTTCTTTTCTGTCCTAAGCTCCAAGGGCTCTCCATTGCGTCCAATTACCTCTGTTTCCTCAATTGATTGCTGGGAAGATTGATCAACCATCTTTGTTCTCTATTTTTCAAAACACCCCCACGGTTTACACTTAAACACACATGATTTGTTTTCTCCATTTAAATTCACACCGCCCAATCACTTGCACCATCATCACTTAAGCCATTAAACTTGTTCACCAAGTGACATATGTCACTAAATGAACGGCGTGAGTCACTAATGTAATTGACTCAGCAACTCATGCAAAAAGACAGATTTGCCCTTGCTTGCATAATTTACCAAATTGCCCCTCACATTTCTTAGTTCATAACTTTTTCATCCGGACCCTGATTGACGCATGCCGCCTGTCTACGGATTCAACGTCTCTAGACCTACCCAACGGTACTTAAGGAAAGTCCAAACACGATCCTGATCAAAAAGTCAACAAATGGCCCATTTTTAATCAAATTACCAAATTACCCTTGAACTTCCGAACAGTATAACTTTCTCCTCGAATGTCGGAATCGGGAGTGCCACCTGTCTCTGAACTTGTGACGTCCCGAACTACGTCACAGTCACCGATCAAAGTCTGTTTGACCGTTCGAACAAAAAGTCAACGGTTCGCCCAATTCCAAGGGTAAAATCGTCATTTATTTCAAATTTTCCTTTTTCGAATATCCGGATCGTTACACCTTGTGGGAATTTCTTCCACCCACTCCGAAACATAATCAACCGCATGTGACATATATGTAAATCCAAAAGAATTAGTAAAAGAACCCATGAAATCAATGCCCAAACAACGTAGATTTCATCAACTAAGATAGGGTGGAGAGGTATTTGATTTCGTGGACCTAGGTTACCTTGCCTTTGGCATCTATCACAGGTGAGCTCAAACTCATACACGTCCTTGAGTAGTCTAGGCCAATAGAATCCTCTTTGGAGCAACATGAGCGTGGTTTTCACGGCTCCAAATTGTCCCCGCAAGCTAGGCTATGGCAGCATGTGAGTATTGATTCATATTCCTCTTCTAGGACACACCTCCTAATGACTTGGTCTAGAGAATGTTTCTAAAGGTAAGGACCATCCCAAATATAGTACCAAGCCTCTTTGTGGAGCTTGTCCTTTTGGTACCTATTCATGCTAGTAGGAAAGTATATACTGACAAGGAAATTAATTAGATCTGCATACCATGGTTCCACAGTTGTGATAAAGAAGAGCTTCTCATTTGGGAAGATTTCTTAGAGGGGTAGATGGTCCACTTCTTCATGAAACTCGTGGATCAATCTACTCATATGGTCCGCCACAACATTCTCACTAATTTTCTTATCACGAATCTCCAAGTCAAATTCTTGAAAAAGAAGAATCCATCGCAATAACCGGGGTTTGGAATCCTTCTTGGAAAAAAGGTACTTAAGTGTAGCATGATCCGTCAAAATGATTACCTTGGTTTAAATGAGATAGGAGTAGAATTTCTCAAGGGCGAAGATGACAGCAAGGAGTTCCTTCTTTATTATGGAGTAGTTGAGTTGTGCGTCATTCAATGTCCTACTAGCATAGTAGATGATGTGGGGAATTTTGTTGATACACCGCCCCAAAATAGCACCAACATCAAAGTCTGAGGCCTTGCACATGAGCTCAAAAGGGAGGTTCCAATTCAGCAGCCTAATGATGGGGGCCTCCATGAGTTTTGCCTTGAGAATGTTTAAAGATGCTCAACATTCCTTATTAAAGTCATATGCAACATCTTTGGTCAAGAAGGAACACAATGGTTTGGTGATATTTGAAAATCTTTGATAAATCGCTGGTAAAAACCAGCATGCCCAAGGAAAGACCTTACTTCTTCGAAGGTTGTAGGATAAGGGATCATTTCAATCCTTAATTAAAACCTTGCAAGTGCACATATCGTTTGGAAGTAGTAAAGCAAGAGTAAGGTTCGATCTCTCGAGGACTTGTTCAACGTTATTAGGAATGGTTAACTCAGTCACTTTATTAAAGGTATGTACAACTAACACAAAAGAGAGGGGGCGGGGGATGAGGTTGGTGAGTATGCTCAGATTTGGAGAAAAAACAAAAGCTTAAAAGTGCACAAAAGTAAACGTTTGATATGATTGTTTGATTAAGGCGAATTAAGACAACTTTCCACCACTAACCAATTGAGTCATTAACATGTTTACCAGATTATTTTATTAACAAATGTGTGAATCCAATGCCCGTGAAAGGGCCTTGATGTTGAGTCACCTTACACATTTTATTGCTTCTTACTTAGCATGTTCTAGGCATGATGTTTACTTTGGGTCGTCTATTTAATTTTAACAACTAAGCACATTAAGAGCAAGGGAAATTTCATGACATTACGCTACCCTTTTGAAACTTAAGAAAGCCGAAGAGGTCATGGATCGGATTACAGGTATGATGTTAGCCACTACCTTTAGTCCTAACAATTACGCAATGGTGATCAATCAATATGTAACCATTCACCAATGATGCATTGAATCAAGTAACTACTCAAAACAATGTATCACATGAACATAGTAATCACAATCACATTCACAATATAAGAAACAACATAATCAAGGTAAAACACATCACACGACTCTCATAGTTAGGGCTTCGAGTAGCCCTAATTCAATGGAAGACTACTCGCACATATTTACGAAAAACAACATGGTAATAATGAATTGCATAATAAAGTAAAGAGATTAGAGTTTAGAAAGATGAATTAACAAGGCACAAGAAGCACATGAAAATGTCACGATCAATCTTCTTTTCCCATGCTTCACGTCCAAAAACATAGGACAAAAGTGAAAGGAAACTAGAATAGCTTTATCAAATTCATCTAAGGAGAATAGTTACAATTCTAAGGTAATGATATTGCTTCTAGTCTAAGGGGGTATTGATCTTATTCAGGTCTAAGGTATGTTTTACAATGAGACTTAGAGACCTATTTATAGAAGTCCAAATATTCCAGAAGATTCAGCACCCAGGATTTGCTTGGAACACTTGTCCACTTCAGAGTGGAAGAGCAAAACTGATTTGAAGAGGAAAGGTTACCTTTTGCAGCAAGGATACGTGATAAGGAAATTGCTTTATCATAGAATCTTAGGGCAATTATCGTGGCTGAAAATAAGGAGAAGATCTGCTGATTAGACCCCTCATCCCCCCAATTTTATATTTAATGAGCCGGCATGAGCTGTCATTGGTCAACAGCTCATCCAAGAGTGAACACACATTAATGTCGGCCAACGAAATGGTAGGAACCTTCTTGGTCAATCTTGGATGATCTAACCTCACCAAAACTGCGATTAGGACACATGGATGTGATCTGGGCGGCCTGATCATGGCCTAGACATTAAAAAGCACTTCTACTAAGCCAATTCCCTCTAAAAAGCCCAAATTGGCCTTTGAAAAAAGATAAAAGTAAAAATCCTCTGAATTGCACCATTAGAAAGAGGGTCCATGTAACG
The DNA here is from genome assembly GCA_032719365.1 of Prinsepia uniflora. Classification (NCBI taxonomy): domain Eukaryota; kingdom Viridiplantae; phylum Streptophyta; class Magnoliopsida; order Rosales; family Rosaceae; genus Prinsepia; species Prinsepia uniflora. Next base: position 22,714,665 of record CM064861.1, on the reverse strand, counting down.
GCCCAGAACGTTGAAAAGGGCTAAAATGTAAATTCGGAAACTTTTTATGTAAAAATGACATTGTTATCCGTGTGAATAATGTGGTCAAAGTTGACTTTTGGTCATTATGGTTGTAGGTGCCAAAGACGGGAGCAGGGTTCTTCCCGATTATCGAGGTGATAATCTGGGTGGGTCCTGTCAATCCAAAATGTAGCTTACAGTTGTAAATTGCACCCAAAGCTTACTCCTAACTTGTTGGAATGAAGAGGCCAAAAAAGAGGAACCGCTGGTCCTAGGCTTGGCCAGGACCAGAAATCAAGTACACAGGCCAGCTAGTGACATCTTGATGAAATGCTAGTGACAAGGTACATGCACATGAACTAGTAACATGGTCTAGAAGCATGGGCTCGGTGGCATGAGTCTAGTGACATCTTAGTGGTATGAGTCAGTACATATACCAGTGACACGACAATGACATTAAACCGGACCTAAACCTCATCTTAGGGCCATTTCTTCGTTTTGAATCAGATTTCATCTGTTCTTTTTGCATTATCTTCATAGACAACCCTACATTCATAATCTACAAAATTCTCACAAAATTGATCATTTTCGCCTATTAACTATACATAAATATTCAAAAGACAAGTACAAAGGATAAGGAATGATATTGAAACAATGCATAAATAATGACTTATCAACAACCCTCCTCGGTATGTGGTTAACGTGCATAGGGTGTATCCTTGAGTAGTCACTCAGATATTGTATCACCGAGTGGTTGGCGTATCAGTTGTGCGGAGACTGTACTCACGCAACATCCGAGTCACGTCTAGGAACTGCACTCGTATCATCCAGACATGTACCAGTATCCACAATCACAAACACAATCCACAATCACAAACACATATCATCACAACACTCAAAGCTCAGGAATTACACATCTGATCCAACCTGAGAATTACACATTCGGGTCTACCCAGGCATTACACATCTAGGGACACTGAACATACATCCAAAACCATCAATTCAGTCATATATTCACATTTGACTCCAAATCCAAGTCAAACCATTTATCCAATTGGGTCTCAAGCCCAAAATGTCATTGCAAGTAAATCCGATAAATCTCATTAAATCATCCTTGACTCACCAACTAAGTCAAAATACCCTTTTTGAAACCTTTTTGACTCTGGGCCTAGTCGAAAACATCAAATGCATTTTCCTCATAAAACGTGCCCAAAAGACCCATTAAAATAATCATTAAATTAATAAATAATCATGTCAACTCACTATGACATCATTGCTAATCAAATCATGCAATCAATCATGTAAAATATTTAACTATGCATGCATAACAGTTTATAAAACAAACGTCCACTCACACACCGTCCAAATCGCTCGATTCTGAGCTGCATGCTTCTCCGTACTTTCTGAGAATCACAATTCATGTCCAAAATCATTATTAAGGGTCACTAATGATTCCAAAATAGCATATGAAAATCCCCCGAAGTTTTCAGAAATTAAATACAAATTTAAAACGTAACATAATCCTTCAGACCCTCGTAATAGTATCAAAACGGTGTCTGATCGACTCGAAACGTGTACCAATAGGTCCGTATTGTCGAATACATGAAAAAATGTGTTGACAACTTCCCCAGAAGGTCAACCACGCGCCGACATGTGCTGATTACATGGGCTGCGCGCAAACCCACGCGCAGGTGAACAGTACCCCTACGTATCATCATCCCAACCCGTTTTCCTGCAGAACAAACCCGTTAACCCGCGATACAACCCGATTAGTTCTCAGTCAATTCGACCTCAATTCCTTTGTTTCTTTCATCGATTTTCATCTAATCTAACTTAATTAGAGATCTGGTTTCTTACTTTCACGAATTAACATCTTAAACGGGTCGATTTCCAAGTCCATGCCCGATTGGTAAGTCCAATTGTACCGAATTTCAGTTCAATTCGGGAATCTAATCAACCAGAAAGTTTCTTAAGGTCATTAGAAACATGAATTCGAAACCAATTTCAATATTTCTTACCTCCAATTACATGAACTCAACCTCCACAATTCGAAGATGTCGCAAGGTGTGTTCTTGGTGTTTGTTCATCAATTTCCTTCGAATTCAATAATGGATCGACTCGTTCCTTCCTCCAGAAGCTTAATTCAAGCTTCGTTTGTCCAATTAACGTCTCAAACTCAAATTTCAATTCTCAATTTCAAAAACACATTTTCAGGTTCTTGGGGTTTTCCAGTTTTCTCTTCTATTTCCTCTCCTTTCTTTCCTCTCACGAATTCACCCTCTCAATACGCTCAGGTTCTCATGTTTTCAGCTTACGGAAGTTTGTTGTTGTCCTAAGATCAATTCCTATTGCTCTGTTTTTGTTTGAGGGAAGCACACACACGGCTTTAGTTCAACTCCAACACATATATCTCCCATCTACTGCTAATGCCACTAATTCATATATACAAAGTGACATATGTCACTGCAGGTCCCAAGTGAATCATCCATGTGGCTGAATCATCCAAGGTACAACCGTCCAACCAATTTACTGTTTTACCCTTTCTTCATAAAATTACCATAATGCCCCTAGATGTTCTAGACCTATAACTAATTTGTACGAACTCCAATTTCTGTGTACCGCCTGTCTACGAATTCAATGTCTCCAGACCTACACAACGGTCCTCGGAAAATGTACAAAAAGTATTCCAAACAAAAAGTCAACTTCTAACCACACACATCCAAGGGTAAAAACATCATTTTACATATTATTTTATACATTCCCATTATTTGGATTTCCGGGGCGTTACAACCTTCTCCCCTTAAGGAATTTTGTCCCCGAAATTCGAACATATCTTTGTAACAAGTAAATAGTAAGACCATACAATAAAAACTTAAAAACAAATAACAACAGTCACAATATCTACAACAACACCGAGATCTTGTAACACTCTATTATTCTGAACCGTTTCCCAAGGCCTACGTTCGTGAACCCGAAGGCCGACCACGACCTGGTCGCCTAGTTCTGGCGCTACTAGTACCACCAGTGGAAGTTGACATTGGTCCTTGGTGTCGACCCACAGTTGTACGATCCGTCACACTTTGCTCCGACCGGTAGGGACATTCTCTCCTAATATGACCATGCTCTCCACAATGAAAGCAAGTGATTAGTGTACATCGAGTACGCTGTGGTGACGAAGAAACTGAAACCCTACTCGATTGTTCTGAGGTAAGGGGCCTTGACATAAATCCTCGAATATCCTCTGGTTCATTTCCTGGACTCGTACTTTCGGTACCCTGATGTTCTCGGTATCGTCCAGCGCTTCTATTGTAAAACCTGTGTCCTGGAGGGAACGGTGAACAATCCCACATTCTTGCGAGGGGGAATGGTCTGGGAGAGGATGGTGGTGTGCCTTAAAGGTGTAGGCACACACCTATCTAGCACTAGGCCTTTTAGGAGCTCAAGTGACTTTGGGGGGGATTTGAACCCCAAAGTTAAGCGAGTTGAGGCTAGTGCAATTCTATGATGGGTAACCCCCTGGGAAGTTGCACCATGAGCTCCCGAAAACAAAACCGTGAGGGCAAGGCCCAAAGCGGACAATATGGTGCTAGATGAGTCGGGTCCTGACCGAGGAGGGTTGGGTCCTGACAATTTGGTATCAGAGCCAGACCCCAACTGGGAAGTGTGCCAGCGAGGATGCTGGGCCCTAAGGGGGTGGATTGTAAGACACGTGTCCTAGAGGGAACGGTAAACAATCCCACATTCCTGCGAGGGGGAATGGTCTGGGAGAGGATGGTGGTGTGCCTCAAAGGTGTAGGCACACACCTATCTTGCACTAGGCCTTTTGGGAGCTCAAGTGGCTTTGGGGGGGATTGGAACCCCAAAGTTAAGCGAGTTGAGACTGGTGCAATTCCATGATGGGTGACCCCCTGGGAAGTTGCACCATGAGCTCCCGAAAACAAAACTGTGAGGCTGAGGCCCAAAGCGGAAAATATGGTGCTAGATGAGTCGGGTCCTGACCGAGGAGGGTTAGGTCCTGACCGAGGAGGGTTAGGTCCTGACATCTATCTTTCTCTTGAATGAATAAACTCGCCTCCACTCGAGTAGCAGCATCCGACAATTCTCTCAGGGTAGAATACGAGCCTACTGTCACAGCGCCCCGTATCTCATTCCTCAAGCTATGCTCAAATAGTCGACGTTTATCCTCCTTATTTGTCACATACAGAGGAACGAAACTAGATAAGTTCAAGAATTTCTGTTCATAGTCGACCACTGACATGTTCCCCTGTTGCAATTGAAGGAACTTAACCTCTTTAGCATTACGAAAGAATCGGGGGTAAAACTGATTCAAGAAGCGATTTTGGAAAGCCACCCAAGTTAAAGTGTGGGTAGTTAAACCAGTCATCTGTAACCCACACCACCTTCTATAAGCATTACCACTCAACATAAATGTGGCTAATAAATCTAGTGGCTCCCATCTCTGGCGGACATCTCATAACCTCAAAAATCTGTTCAAAATGAATAAGCCACTCGTAAGCCTCTTCTGGGTCTGTTTGGCAAGTAAATCTAGTGGCTCCCAGATGTTGGGCTCTCTCAACATTTGGACCCTCGAGCTCATCACCAAGCCGTGCACGGGGCTCGCGTCTCGGAGGCATGACAAATCTGTAACCCAATGCTCTGATACCAATTTGACAGGACCCGTCCCAATTGTGCTTTGATAACCGTTTCTGGTCCTGCTCCCATCTGACAAGTCAACTGGAGTCCCGAAACTACCCTCAGTACCTGTCATACAAGGGATAACTGCACTAATTTCCGCTCATGCCTCCGCCTCTCGATCAGCCCCGAACGTTGTGCCACAGCTTGGAGGGTCATCGAAACAAAAAAGGTGTCAGTTGACAAAAATAAAATCCTTTGAAAATATATTTCAAATAGACCTTTCCCCTCCAATTATAAAACCATGCATCCATAGCAGAAAAACATATGAATATCCATCACCGGCTTCCCATCCAAATCATATGAAAATACCAACATGGTCACAAAGACCAAAACTCGTACTCATTACCAGTACATAAAGAATCAAAATCAAATCAACGTTAAACAACACTACTCACAAGTGCACAATCAATCACAACATCACAATGGCACTACGCATAGACCAACGCGGGAACTGCACTCACGCAACATCCGAGTCATGTCTGGGAACTGCACACGCACTATCTAGATGTACCACATACTCGGGGATTGCACTCACGCAACATCTGAGTCACGTCCAGGAACTGCACTCGCATCATCCAGACATGTACCAGTATCCACAATCACAAACACAATCCACAATCACAAACACAATCCACAATCACAAACACAATCCACAATCACAAACACATATCATCACAACACTCAAAGCTCAGGAATTACACATCCGATCCAACCCAAGAATTACACATTCGGGTTTACCCAGGCATTACACATCTAGGGACACTGAACATACATCCAAAACCATCAATTCAATCATATATTCACATTTGACTCCAAATCCAAGTCAAACCATTTATCCAATTGGGTCTCAAGCCCAAAATGTCATTGCACGTAAATCCGTAAAATCCCATTAAATCATCCTTGACTCACCAACTAAGTCAAAATACCCTTTTTGAAACCTTTTTTACTCCGGGCCTAGCCGAAAACATCAATTGCATTTTCCTCGTAAAACATTCCCAAAAGACCCATTAAAATAATCATTAAATCAATAAATAATCATGTCAACTCACTATGACATCATTGCCAATCAAAGCATGCAATCAATCATGTAAAATATTTAACTATGCATTCATAACAGTTTATAAAACAAACGTCCACTCACACACCGTCCAAATCGCTCGATTCTGAGCCGCATGCTTCTCCATACATTTCGAGAATCACAATTCCTGTCCAAAATCATTATTAAGGGTCACTAATGATTCCATAATAGCATATGAAAATCCCCCAAAGTTTTCGGGAATTAAATACAAATTTAAAACGTAACATAATCCTTCAGACGCTTATCAAAACGGTGTCTGATCGACTCGAAACATGTACCAATAGGTGTGTATCGTCGAATACATGAAAAAATGTGTTGACCACTTCCCCAGAAGGTCAACCACGCTCCCTCACGCGCTGATTACATGGGATGCGCGTGAACCCACGCGTTAGTGAACAGTACCCATATTGTTCATCGTCCCAACCCGTTTTCCTGCAGAACAGACCCGTTAACCCGCGATACAATCCGATTAGTTCTCAGTAAATTCTTCCTCAATTCCTTTGTTTCATTCATAGATTTTCATCTAATCTAACTTAATTAGAGATCTGTCTTCTTACTTTCACGAATTAACATCTTGAATGGGTCGATTTCCAAGTCGATGCCCGATTGGTTATAAGTCCAATTGTATCAAATTTCAGTTCAATTCGGGAATATAATCAACCAAAAAGTATCTTAAGGTCATTATAAACATGAATTCGAAACCAATTTCAAGATTTCTTACCTCCAATTACATGAACTCAACCTCCACAATTAGAAGATGTCGCAAGGTGTGTTCTTGGTGTTTGTTCATCAATTTCCTTCGAATTCAATAATGGATCAACTCGTTCCTTCCTCCAGAAGCTTAATTCAAGCGTAGTTTGTCCAATTAACGTCTCAAACTCAAATTTCAAATCTCAATGTCAAAAACACATTTTTGGGTTCTTGGGGGTTTCCTGTTTTCTCTTCTCTTTCCTCTCCTTTCTTTACTCTCACGAATTCACCCTCTCAATATGTTCAGGTTCTCATATTTTCAGGTTACGGAAGTTTGTTGTTGTCCTACGATCAATTCCTATTGCTCTGTTTTTGTTTGAGGGAAGCACACACACACACATGGTTTTAGTTCAACTCTAGCACAAATATCTCCCACCTCCTGCTAATGCCACTAATCCGTATTTACAAAGTGACAGATGTCACTACAGGACCCAAGTGAATCATCCCTGTGGCTGAATCATCCAAGGTACAGCCATCCAACCAATTTACTGTTTTACCCTTTCTTCATAAAATTACCTTAATGCCCCTAGCCGTTCTAGACTCGTAACTATTCCGTACGAACTCCAATTTTTGTGTATCGCCTGTCTACGGATTCAGTGTCTCGAGACCTACACAACGGTCCTCAGAAAATGTACAAAAAGTATTCCAAACAAAATGTCAACTTCTAACCACACCACTCCGAGGGTAAAAACATCATTTTACATATTATTTTATACATTCCCATTATTTTCGATTTCCAAGGCGTTACAGGGAAAAAATGACCGTGAAGATCAATTCGAACAGGTATGTTCTTGGCCTGGTTTCTCATTTTTGAGACCGTAGATCGATTGGGAATGGTTATAGGAAGCTATAGGGATTAAAAGGGAAGAAAATGGGTTGAAAATGGGTGAGTTATGGCACTGAACTGGTCACGCCAGTTCAGTTGGACCGAAAACCAATGAACTGATATGGACCCGGTTCGCTGGAAGTTGAAAATGACCTGTGCTGGGCACGTGAACTCCACGCGCATCACCTTTGGGTGGCTCATGGGGGCACGTGAGGCACTATTTAGGGATGAGTTCAACGTATGAAATCATCCTTTCGATGTATTGAACATTTTGACACAAGTTTTGAGTCGATCAGACATCATTTTGATATAGTTCGAGATGTCCAAAGGTTTAGGATCGAGTTTAAAATATGTTAAGAATCCCAAACAATTAGGGGGCTTTAATTAGAGGTTATTGAAGTAGTTAGTAACCCTCTAGTGTGATTTGGATAGGTCTGGGAGTCCCGATGACAGTGAGTTGGCACGGGAAGGCTTATGGTGCGCATATCGAGGCACATCATGGACGGTCTGTGAGTGGACTTTGTTTTATGAATTTGATGCATGCATAAATGTTTTATATGAGTTTATGAACATGATTTGAGATTCCATGAGTGCATTTGGTTGTGGTATTTAATATTCACGTATTTGCAAGTATTTCGAGATTTTTGATTTTATACTGTGCTTATACGTGCTGGTATTTCTATGATGGTTTGATGAACTGGTTTTGGATTAATTGGGCATGAGACCCATTTGATTTGGAAACTCTCGGACTTAGAGTCCATTTGAGTTATATGATCGGGCCGGGGGCCATGTTGGTTTACGAATTCGGGCATGAGGCCCAATTATGGTTTATAAACATGATTTCAGGTCGGGATCCCAAATGGATTTGGATTTACGATGATTTTATGGAAACCCTTGGCATAGCCTTTGAACGGTTTTGAGATGATTTGTAAAACGGTTTTCCATATACCATCCTCAAGAATGGTTACTCTTCAGACGTCCCATAATATCTTGGAGTGGCGGGTTGTCTCCTCTAGACGTCTCGTAGTATCCTGGAGTAGTCACAGGGCATTGCCTGCGAGGGGTCATTGCACGAAGCGACAGGTCCGTATAGTGACTTAGGAGTAGGATTGCCAGAGGTTAAAACCTTCCCCCTGAGAGGGTGATTGATCTGCGGGTCATTGACCTGGGTGGACCGCATGGACCTTGGGGAGACTTGGGATCGAGACTCTAAGTAGCACGCATAGCTTGGAACCGTGACAGTGGTATTGATTAGGCATCAGGGATGCCGAGGATTAGTTTTGGGCTGAGACCCATGCGTATTGGATTTGGACTGAGACCCACAAGATTTGATTTAGGCAGAGTCCCTACGGATTTAGTTTTGGGCTGAGTTACCACTTGATTGGTTCTGGGTTGAGTTCCCATATACTTTGGTTTACAGTTTTGGGCTAAGGCCCTAATGGTTTAATTATTGATAAATGGTTTGATAACTGGTTTTCGAATACAGCCTGCTTTTTTTTAGTAAAGGGCATAAATGTTTTCTTTTCATGAAATGTGTTTTATAAATTATTTATTTTGTCCATTCACAACTTTCAATGGTTTCAATTCCCTTCAGGTTGATCGTGGATGCGGGCTGTAGCAGAGACCGAGACATCACACTCCTCCTCTGATCCTGGCATACTCTGGAAGCCCTGGTTGGGCTAAGGTTGGAATTATCCCTTGTCTGACACTTCGTGTCGGACTGGAGTAGGCACATCCCACGATAATCCAGGGGATTTGGGACGGGTCTTTTCAAGTGGTAACAGAGCAAGGTTTGCTTGTGGTACGCGCAGGTCGAGGATGTGATGTCTTGTGGTACGCGCACGTCCCATGAAGTTGTCGCTATTCGAGCAAACCGTGTAGCTCTTGTGGTACGCGCAGGTCGAGGATGTGATATCTCTGCAGTGGTAACAGCCCATCATCAACCTGATAGTTAGGGTAAGAGAGTGAGGATTCGGTGGAATCGAACCCTGGTTAGGTTGTGTTTGGCACGAGGTGCAATGGTTTAGGGTTCGATTGGCATAGGATGCCGAGTGTTAGTGAGATATGATCCCGAGTAGGATCGTTGTGTATGTGAATCTAACGGCTTATAGACGTAGTGTTATTGATGGACACTGGGTGATGCCAAGTTCTTGTGGACCCAACTGCGGGAGGCCGTAGAGTTACGAATAAACAAGGTCCTCAGATTGTGATTACTGGTTAGTAGGACACCAGTATCGGAGTATGACGACTCTTCGAAGTCGAGAGCGTTGGATTGGTCAGGATGAATGTGTTGCGGTGAGCAGCTGGGTTTATGATAACCCTAGTTTGAGATTGATCGAACAAGTTACCAGGAGAGTGGTACTCGTGGACTGGTTCCTGAAGTGGATCGATCGGGGGATATTGCGTATTGAGCGGTTGGTACCGACGGGGAGTTGACCGCGTGGATTTGGAGTCTCGATAACGGAATGCTTATGAGATTGGTCTGCACGTGGTGGTGGCAGACGCCGCTATCGATATACGTGGATGTGTCTTATCGAGTGGGATAGGCTCGTGTTACCGTGATGACTGAGACGATGGGGATTCGTCAGTCCTGATGAGGATACGAAGGTGCATGAGTGACGTACAGTACGAGCAGTGATTTTTGGATTCGACTCGGTTATGACTGAGTATGATCACAAAATGAGATGTTGGACTTTGGGTGTTGGCGAGTGTACCACGCTAACTCAGTGGAGGTGATAAAGATAAGCGAGAGTTGACACAGAGGAGTTGAATGGAATCCAATAGTGTTTGGATGATTCCAATGGACACTGATTGTGTCTATGGAGGAAATTCCAATGAGGGCTTGGATGATGACTGGTATAGTAGATGCGCGCAGAGTGGTGAGCATGTGAGTTCGGTGGGCACTGAGTGGGACATAGAGTATCCTAAGTGGCTCAATGCGAAGCACATGGTATACTTGGTTCGGTGACCAGTTCCCTAGTGATACGAGACTTGAGACACGAGTGTGTGCTCAAGGGTTGTAACCGTAACGGTTGAAAAGTGAGAATTATGTAGTAAAGTATGATAGTCGAAGAATCTGTTGGGATAGTTGGTGAAATGACAAGACAGAGATTGGATATGGGAATAAATATGAGATGAGGACGATACATGGATATCGATTAGGAAGAGATGAATAGTCGATGCCTCTAGTTAGATATGAGGATAGAGATTGTGATGTATTGAGGCTGGCTCGTGGCGAACTGTTGAGTATCGAACCGTATTCGGAATGAACAATTATATGTGGTTGGACGTTGCCAGGGTGCAGTCCTTGAGTAGGCCGAGTAGTGCCTCGACGATTGATATGATGTGGGTGCACCTATGAGTAGTGCACGTTGGATGATTAAATTGATTACAGTTGATTGGTATGTTGGGTTGAGAGTTCCCCGATAGTGTGAATGTTTTGTCGAATGGATAGAGTCCTAAATGGACATGAGATGGCGATCGAATTAGATTCGATAGTGACAGTTCAACGAGAATTATGATTGATGTGTTCCGACATGATGAGATGTTAACTATGTAACAACCCGTCCCGAGAGCCGGGATTAGTAGCGTGATTAAGGTGGGTAATCGGTAGTTAGGTGGTCCCGATAGGTCCGTAAGCATAGAATGACGATTTTGCCCCTAGTTCGGGCAAAATGTTGACTTTTAGTTCGGGTGGTCAAGTGGGTATTGAACAGTGATCAGGACGTAGTTTAGGACGTCACGAATCCATAGGCAGGTGGTACGTCCGAGTCCGACATCCGAGGAGGAAGTTGTGATGTTCGGAAGGTTGAGAGCCTTATCGTAATTTTGGTAAAATAAGGGGAATAGTTGACTTTTTGGACGATCGGGTTTTGGTACGTTGACCTAGGATGGTTAGGTAGATCTCTTTATCCTGAGTTCGATGACAGGCGGCACGTATTCATCGGACTTACGATGTGCGAGTTACGGGTCAAGAAAGTTAGTGGCAAAACCGTAATTTTGAGTTAAAAAGAGGGGCAGTTTGGTCTTTTGTGCTCTGGAAATTGTGCAGAGAGAGGGCAGATGGACGGCTGGGATTGAGCCACTGGGGAGAAAATGGAGATGATGGTGACACGTGCTAAAGGTGTAGTGGGTTCTGGGGGGTTCTCGTGTGTGCACGGTCCAAATAATTGGGGTGCAACCGTGCAGTGTTCGTGGGTGTTCTTTGATCCAGAGTGAAACAGAGTGAGGCGGTGAGGAAAATTGAAGGGTGCTCGTGTGTGCTGATGAGTTGTGAGTGTGTGAGGGTGATCGGAGAGTGAGAGGGAGCTAGTGAGCTTGTTGAGAGGTGCAGTGGGTGTGTGTGTGAGAGCTGTGCGTCACGGGAAATCCAGAGAAACAGGGAGGAGGTGAGAGCTTGTGGTGGTGCGGTGGCCGTGGACGGTGTAAGTGAACTCGAGAGGAGGTTGAGACGGTTTTGTGGACCCCAGGGAACGCGGCAGCGAGCACGGCGGTGGACGATGTCAGGTAATCCCTCATCCCTGTGTATATGCTATGTTTTGGCCGTGAACTTCAAATCGGAAGTCGTGGCTTGAGAGGTAGAATCGAAGAGTCTAGGGGAGTCTAGGGAGTTCAGTTGAGTCCAGGGTGTCTTTTGGTTGTGCTGACGTGACGGGAGGTGCACGGTGGGGGTTAACACGACGGCGGGTATTCTGTGTGCTCTGTTTTACCGTCGATGTTCGAACCGAAAGTCGTGAAGTTCGGGACTGAGTCGAAGGTTAAGGTGAGTTGGGATAGGTTCAAGAAGGTCCTAGGAAGAGTTTGGGATGGCCACCGTGATGGGAGGTGACTTGGGTGGCCGGGAAGGAAAACAGGGGAGTTCGGGCCGTCTGGTTTCGAGCTTGAGTCGATGGTGTAGGGGCCGTGTCGAGGTCTAAGGAGGATGGGGATGGATAGAGTAGGTCTGGACGAAGCTGTGGGTGAAAAGAGGGGTCGAATTGGTGGTCGGACGGCGGAGATCAGTTCTCGCCGGTTCAGTCTGCGGCGGCCGTTTCAGCACAGTAGACTCGAGGTTGAAGACGTACTGTAGCTGGCGCGTGAGGCCTACGCGCAGCCACTTTGGGAGGCGCGTGGGGCATTTTCCGGCGAACCTTCCAACATGGTTTTTGGTCTAGGTGTTATAACGAGTCTAATGGAAGTGGTTTCGGGTTAATCGGACGTCGAATCGAAGTAGTTCCGTGAGGGTGAAGGCTTAGGGTCTCGGTTTATTACGTTTAGGATGCGGGGATTTTTGGGGAAAATTAGGTGGATCATTGTGGATGTGTTAGTAACGTACTTTAGCGGTTGTTGACAGGATCGAGATTTCCCGAGGAAGCCGAGGAACGTGCTGGACGTTCAGGACGCGATTAAGGGCGCGGTACTGTGAGTGGACCCTTTCCTTAAACTCGAACATGCATAACTGTTTTCTATAAATGTTTTATAGATATGATTTCATGAATGTTGACTTTTTGATGGAGTTTTATATAATTGCACGGTTTTCGAGAAATAATGTATTTTGCACGATTTTCGAGAGAATGGTGATTTTTGAAATATGACGCTATGGTTTTGGGATTTCAAAGAATAAATAGTTTTCAATGATTATAAAGGGGTTTTGGGAACATGATTTCGATGATCAAGGATTTTCGGTTTTCGAATCGGATTTCGAAAAACGTGAAAAGTTGAAAAGTGGAATTCCGGATTTGGGTTCGGAATGACTGTTCTGGACGCCCGAAGGGTTTCAGACCGGTAATTTCGAATTCGGGTTTGGATATGATTCAAAATGGTTTTCAAATGGTTTTGGATTGGATTTGCTAGATCTGGTTATTGGGTTTAAAGACCCGGATTATATTTGACGGGGGACGGGCCCGGATTGGGTTTAAAGACCCGGATTGAGTTTAAAGACTCGGGAGTTTAAAGACTCGGATATATTGATATTTCCCCCGTAGGCCTGTTGAGTTTAAAGACTCGGGAGTTTAAAGACTCGGAATTACATTTGAGGCCTGGTTGAGTTTAAAGACTCGGATAGGTCCAGCAGGTTTGATCGGAAAAATGATGATTTGATGTTCATGGTTTCTGATACGGTTTTATGATTCATATGCTGTGATTTCTATTATAGTGTTTCTGTTTCTTATGATGTTTTATAATGAAACATTTATTAACTGTTTTGATAACTGGGTTATGCATGTGGTTTCAAAACGGAGGGCTAAACTGGGTTTTCTTAAAAATGGTTTTAGAAACTTTCTTTTATTCTGGTGCACTCACATCTTCTGTTTTAACTTGCCCTCCAGGTCGTGGAGCTAGCGCGGGGTTTTGACGTCGAGGCAATGTCCGAGGCATAGAAATGACGAGAGGGATCCCAGAGTGTTTAAGTTTTCTTCCGCGTGCGTGTAATTATCATCGGTTTTTATTTCTTTGTAATTCGTGCTATGCTCTGTAAAACTTTAACTTCGGGATTTATTGAGTGTTTTCTCCTGCGTCTGACTGTTTTTGTGTCGGGGTGTCAGACGGGAGCAGGATTTACCTCGGGTTTCGGGGTGAAACCGGGGTGGGTCCTGACAGTTGGTATCAGAGCATAGGTTTGTCGAGTTTGTTGGTTTGTGAGGTTGTTTGACTGCTGCTATGCCTCTTTCAGTAAGCGATTGACGATGCCTCCGAGACGTAGACCCTTGCCACGACCTGAAGACGAAGTAGCGAGAGAGACAGAGAGTGCTACGATTAAGCGAGCCCAGCGGCTCGGAGCTACTACTTTTAGAGGTGGGGCTGATCCTGAGGAAGCTCAGAGGTGGATCACGAGACTTGAACGGATCTTTGCGGTGATGCATTGTCCACCGGAGGATCGGGTGTTACTGGCTACATTTTTACTGGATGGTACGGCGTACGAGTGGTGGTATATCCTCGAGTTGTCTGGTTGGGATGCCCATACAGTGACTTGGGAGACGTTCAGGGAACGATTCTTGGATCAGTATTACGCTCGTTCCTTCCGGGATGCCAAGGAGGCGGAGTTTCTGCAGCTCCAGCAGGGGAATATGAGTGTGGCGGAGTATGAACGGAGATTTCAGATGTTATCTCGGTTTGCTCCTACGTTTGTGGCTACTGAAGCCGAGAAGTTCCGTAGGTTTGAATTGGGCCTGCGAGGCGAGATTCGAGCCATAGTGACGGCTGGATCGTTTGCTACTCTCCGAGACTTGTCGGATGCTGCGGTGCAGGTTGAGGCTAGTTTGCCGGTGCGACGCCGGGAACCATCTTTTTCTGGAGCTTCGAGTCAGAGGACACCAAAGAGAGGTAATTTCAGTGGAGCGTCGCCATCGGGCGATGATCGATTCGGTAGACCTGGTAGTTTCCAGAGTTCAGGATTTCGTGGTTATCGAGCACAGCCGACTCCGCAAGCTAGTGCAACATCTGTAGCGTCGACGGGGCGACCAGGTCCTTCTGGTCAGGATGTGTGTTTCTACTGTGGGGAGCGAGGTCATTTTCGCCGTGAGTGTCCACTGTTGCCACAGGAAGGTGGTGTAGGTCGAGGATCAGCGGAGCCCGGGCAGAGTACAGTGTCAAGGATAGCGGGCACTAGAGGGGGTGGTGGTGCCACTAGTAGTTCGAGGGGACGTGGTAGAGCGTCGGGATCTCAAGCCCGAATGTTTTCGATGACTCAGCAGGAGGCTCAGTCGGCGCCAGGTGCGGGGACAGGTACTTTTATTATCCTTGATTGTGTTATACCCAGTTTTCTTGTTGGATCTTGGGGTAGTGTTAGGATTTTCCCTAGGTGACCTGGATGGTTACGGAGAGTTCCGTTGAGGGCTAACGGAAGGAATAGGAAAGGAGTGACTATAATTGATAGATATGAGGTTATTGAAGGAAGAGAGTCCACAATCTAGAGTTTGTTTTTAGGACTTTGTAGATTTATGCTGACCAAGTGGTCAAAGTAACAGCTGAGGGAGTGAGCCAGTAGATGGTGGTACGTAAGGATGTACTCTTTGAACTCTGTTGAGGTGTTTTACAATATCTCTGTTGCTTTTCGTTCCTAGAGTTTTCCCTGGCGTACTTGTAGTTGAAGTTGGTGTGAAATACCCGAGGTGGAGATGATAGACAGGAAACTCAGGAGAAGTTGTTGACCTAGTGTGATTACCGGGTAGGAGAACCTAGTGTCGGGAAGTAGTTGTGGAATTTCGGGGACGAAATTCTTTTTAGGGGGGTAGATTGTAACAACCCGTCCCGAGAGCCGGGATTAGTAGCGTGATTAAGGTGGGTAATCGGTAGTTAGGTGGTCCCGATAGGTCCGTAAGTATAGAATGACGATTTTGCCCCTGGTTCGGGCAAAATGTTGACTTTTAGTTCGGGTGGTCAAGTGGGTATTGACTAGTGATCAGGACGTAGTTTAGGATGTCACGAATCCATAGGCAGGTGGTACGTCCCAGTCCGACATCCGAGGAGGAAGTTGTGATGTTCGGAAGGTTGAGAGCCTTATCGTAATTTTGGTAAAATAAGGGGAATAATTGACTTTTTGGACGATCGGGTTTTGGTACGTTGACCGAGGATGGTTAGGTAGATCTCGTTGTCCTGAGTTCGATGACAGGCGGCACGTATTCATCGGACTTACGATGTGCGAGTTACGGGTCAAGAAAGTTAGTGGCAAAACCGTAATTTTGAGTTAAAAAGAGGGGCAGTTTGGTCTTTTGTGCTCTGGAAATTGTGCAGAGAGAGGGCAGATGGACGTCTGGGATTGAGCCACTGGGAAGAGAATGGAGATGATGGTGACACGTGCTAAAGGTGTAGTGGGTTCTGGGGGGTTCTCGTGTGTGCACGGTCCAAATAATTGGGGTGCAACCGTGCAGTGTTCGTGGGTGTTCTTTGATCCAGAGTGAAACAGAGTGAGGCGGTGAGGAAAATTGAAGGGTGCTCGTGTGTGCTGATGAGTTGTGAGTGTGTGAGGGTGATCGGAGAGTGAGAGGGAGCTAGTGATCTTGTTGAGAGGTGCAGCGGGTGTGTGTGTGAGAGCTGTGAGTCACGGGAAATCCAGAGAAACAGGGAGGAGGTGAGAGCTTGTGGTGGTGAGGTGGCCGTGGACGGTGTAAGTGAACTCGAGAGGAGGCCGAGACGGTTTTGTGGACCCCAGGGAACGCGGCAGCGAGCACGGCGGTGGACGATGTCAGGTAATCCCTCATCCCTGTGTATATGCTATGTTTTGGCCGTGAACTTCAAATCGGAAGTCGTGGCTTGAGAGGTAGAATCGAAGAGTCGAGGGGAGTCTAGGGAGTTCAGTTGAGTACAGGGTGTCTTTTGGTTGTGCTGCCGTGACGGGAGGTGCACGGTGGGGGTTAACACGACAGCGGGTACTCTGTGTGCTCTATTTTGCCGTCGATGTTCGAACCGAAAGTCGTGAAGTTCAGGACTGAGTCGAAGGTTAAGGTGAGTTGGGATAGGTTCAAGATGGTCCTAGGAAGAGTTTGGGATGGCCACCGTGATGGGAGGTGACCTGGGTGGCCGGGAAGGAAAATAGGGGAGTTCGGGCCGTCTGGTTTCGAGCTTGAGTCGACGGTGTAGGGGCCGTGTCGAGGTCTAAGGAGGATGGGGATGGATAGAGTAGGTCTGGACGAAGCTGTGGGTGAAAAGAGAGGTCGAATTGGTGGCCAGACGGCGGAGATCAGTTCTCGCCGGTTTAGTCTGCGGCGGCCGATTCAGCACAGTAGACTCGAGGTTGAAGACGTACTGTAGCTGGCGTGTGAGGCCCAAGCGCAGCCACTTTGGGCGGCGCGTGGGGGCGTGTGGGGCATTTTCCGGCGAACCTTCCAACATGGTTTTTGGTCTAGGTGTTATAACGAGTCTAATGGAAGTGGTTTCGGGTTAATCGGACGTCGAATCGAAGTAGTTCCGTGCGGGTGAAGGCTTAGGGTCTCGGTTTATTACGTTTAAGATACGGGGATTTTTGGGGAAAATTAGGTGGATCCTTGTGGATGTGTTAGTAACGTACTTTAGCGGTTGTTGATAGGATCGGGATTTCCCGAGGAAGCCGAGGAACGTGCTGGACGTTCAGGACGCGATTGAGGGTGCGGTACTGTGAGTGGACCCTTTCCTTAAAGTCGAACTTGCATAACTGTTTTCTATAATTGTTTTATAGATATGATTTCATGAATGTTGACTTTCTGATGGAGTTTTATATAATTGCACGGTTTTCGAGAAATAACATATTTTGCACGGTTTTCGAGAAAATGGTGATTTTTGGAATATGACGCTATAGTTTTGGGATTTCAAAGAATAAATAGTTTTCAATGATTATAAAGGGGTTTTGGGAACATGATTTTGATGATCAAGGATTTTTGATTTTCGAATCGGATTTCGAAAAACGTGAAAGTTGAAAAGTGGAATTCCGGATTTGGGTTCGGAATGACGGTTCTGGATGCCGGAACGGTTTCGGACCGGTGATTTCGAATTCGGGTTTGGATAGGATTCAAAATGGTTTTCAAATGGTTTTGGATTGGATTTTCTAGATCTGGTTATTGGGTTTAAAGACCCGGATTATATTTGACGGGGGACGGGCCCGGATTGGGTTTAAAGACCCGGATTGAGTTTAAAGACTCGGATATATTGATATTTCCCCCGTAGGCCTGTTGAGTTTAAAGACTCGGGAGTTTAAAGACTCGGAATTACATTTGAGGCCTGGTTGAGTTTAAAGACTCGGATAGGTCCAGCAGGTTTGATCGGAAAAATGATGATTTGATGTTCATGGTTTCTAATACGGTTTTATGATTCATATGCTGTGATTTCTATTATAGTGTTTCTGTTTCTTATGATGTTTTATAATGAAACATTTATTAACTGTTTTGATAACTGGGTTATGCATGTGGTTTCAAAACGGAGGGCTAAACTGGGTTTTCTTAAAAATGGTTTTAGAAACTTTCTTTTATTCTGGTGCACTCACATCTTCTGTTTTAACTTGCCCTCCAGGTTGTGGAGCTAGCGCGGGGTTTTGACGTCGAGGCAGTGTCCGAGGCATAGAAGTGACGAGAGGGATCCCAGAGTGTTTAAGTTTTCTTCCGCGTGCGTGTAATTATCATCGGTTTTTATTTCTTTGTAATTCGTGCTATGCTCTGTAAAACTTTAACATCAGGATTTATTGAGTGTTTTCTCCTGCGTCTGACTGTTTTTGTGTCGGGGTGTCAGACGGGAGCAGGATTTACCTCGGGTTTCGGGGTGAAACCGGGGTGGGTCCTGACAGACTAGACGTAGAATATTGTGTGCTCAAGCAGAGTGGATTAAGAGGGTTCAGTGATTATGTGAGGCGAGAGCTCATGGCCATGTGGGCTAGTGGAACCCTAGTGATTTTTATATGTAATTACCTCTCCTAGCAAGTATTCGATGGGGTCCAGATACACTCAGGATGGGTGAGAAGTCAAATATGTTTCGACAGAGTACGTGATGCAGCCATTGGGACTCAAGATGAGTCGAGATTTCAGCATAGGTCACTGAGTGACACGAGATACAATATAGGGACTCGAGAGTGAGTCGAGAACAGAGTAGCGCAACGAGAGCACAGTGAAGCCGGGAGTTACCAGCCGGTCATGATGTTTGTCGATGGGATTGGCTTCCATGCAAAGTCGATCAGACATATAGTGGTGATGGACTAAATCGGTATTCAATAGATTCAGATTGGTATGTAGTGATGAGACTCTAGCGAGAGTCAGTATGAGAAAATGAAAGTTGACTCGGGTGAGTATCAAGGTCGATTAAATCTGCGGCATAGATTTGAGTATGGCCTGTTCGATTATGATCTGTGCCATGGTGACGGCAGGATCTAGAGGATGTTTGCCCGATCGGATTCTGAGTAGAATTTCAGCTTGGATGTGATGACCCTTAGTGGGAGTGCGTATTGCAGCCTGACAATTAAAAGTTGGAAAGTGTTAGAGTGGTAAATTTGGGTTATCAGATGAGAAGGGTCATCAGGCTGAAAAGCCGACTTTGATGTCAGCTTAGTATTGTTGACCTGTCAGAGTGTGTGACAGGTGAGATAGGCGAGTATCGACGTCTCGAGTGAGAATTACGAGTCGACGTGTTGGTTATGTCACACGTGTACGTTTACACGAGAGTGCCCCGAGTTGGAGGCAGGATTGGATTTACACTAATTAGTTGTGGAATTAGGCCAATTTGAATTTCGAGAAAGAAATTCTTTAAGGAAGGAAGTTTGTAACGACCCATCCCTAATTTTAGGGATTAATTAAGATTAATTGATGGATTAACATGACTCATCCCTGAGTAGTCGAGAATTATCGAACGTTCAGGGCGAAATTAAGATTTTGTCCCTAAACAAAGGCAAAAAGTTAACTTTTGACTCTGGAGGTCCGATGCACAAGGACCGAGGACTGTTACGTAGATCGGGTCAATACGAGTTCGTAGACAAGTGGCACGTCGAAATTGGACTTTCGACGGGAAAGTTACGATTTACGGAAGTTCCGAGGAACTATTACACGTTTTACGAGACAGATGGATTTTTGTCCTGAGTGGGCCCCAAATATTTTTTTCAGGCCCAATGGATGAGTGACAAGTGTCACTCATCCATTGCTCCCATTACACAGATACATCCACCTTCCTTTACCTTCTTTCTTCATTCATTCGAACAACCCGAACTCCATAACTCGTGCAACCCCATCTCTCACAAACACCCCTCAACCTCACCTGATGATTGTGAACCGTGAATGAAAGTTGGAGAGGAGGTCGAGACGAGATGGACGGTGGCGAGATCGTGGACCGTCGTGCACGGTGGCCGGGAAACCACGTGGGTGAGTTTTTACGTTCAAGTTTTGGATTATTGGGTTTAGACGTTTGGGGCCGTTCCTAATGATTTGTGTGTGTTTGTTGGGTTGGTATGATGATTTGGGAAGGATGTTGGATGAAGGAGGACAGCTGTGCAGCCTGGACAGAGGCTGGGAAAATAGGGTCGTGAAGATCAATTCGAACATGTATGTTCTTGGCCTGGTTTCTCGTTTTTGAGAACGTAGATCGATTAGGAATGGTTAGAGGAAGCTATAGGGATTAAAAGGGAGGAAACAGGTTGAAAATGGGTGAGTTATGGCATTGAACTGTTCACGCCGGTTCGATTGGATCGGAAACCAGTGAACCGGTCTAGACCCGGTTCGTTGGAGGTTGAAGATGACATGTGCTGGGCGCGTGAAGCACTATTTGGGGATGAGTTCAACGTATGAATCATCCTTTCGATGTAACGAACATTTTGGCACAAGTTTTGAGTCGATCAGATATCGTTTTGATATAGTTCGGGATATCCAATTAGATATCCAATATCCTGACTTATTTTCAAGGATATCGTTTAATCCAATATCCTGACCAATTAGATATCCAGTCGATCATATATCGTTTAATCCGACCCATTTATTAATTGTGTCAAGGATATCCAACCCGAAACCGATCTGTTAATTATCCAAGTAACCCGTGTAACCTACTCAATAGATATGTCGTACTTGAAACCCATTTAACTTATGACCCGTTTGACATGTTTAACTTATTTAAACTATAGGATTTAATAGGTATTTATGTAGACAAATGGATAGATATATGAGTTAATAATGACACATTTATTAAATGGGTATATATATAGGTCAATATACATGTTAATAAGCTAACCCGAAATTCACCAATTTATTAAATGGGTTAATAGGTTATTATGGGTTTACATGTTGACCCAAAATTCACCCATTTATTAAATGTGTCATAACTCGTTAACCTGAAAATGATCCAAAATTTTAGTCGTGCAAGTTGACCTGGGTAAATCTCGTGCGGGTTTTGAGTCGTATATTGAGTCGTGTAAAAATTTGTCACCTTTAATTGAAATAAGACTCAGGAAAGAGTTGGAATTTGGGGAAACTAGGGCTCGAGAATAGCCATGGGATAGGAATGTTGTTGCAAGTTTGAATATCGAATAAAGACTTAGGGAGGAACTCAAGGCAACATTATAGGCTCGGTAAGTCTAGTTGCTAAATATATAAGTTTGAGATTGTGTAATGGTTTCCAGAAACTCAATGAGGTGATGGTGCAGAATGATTACCCCCTATCTTGGATTAATGATTTGTTTGGACAGTTGAGAGAGGCTAGACACTTTAAAAAAAAAAATTGTATTGTAATCTTGATATCATAAGTTTAGTAAAGGAGAATGCTATTCTAGAAAAGGCCCTCCAGATGAGATAGGGTTATTGGGAGTTCTTAGTGATGTTATACATTCAATACGTGTTGGTTTTGGCTAAGTAGCGTAATTCTTTGGGGCATTAATGCTAGTTGATGGAATTAGCATGGATCCCCAGCAAAACTGAGGTAGCTAATGGTGGGCACGGTGCGGTTCGATACAGATATTGACAATTTCCAAAACTAAACCGTTAAAATCTTAACGGTTCAATGCTATTTGGATTTTCTAAAATTAGAAATGAAACCGTTTCGACTCAAACCATTAATAAAGGTTCGGTTTGGATTGAAAGGGTTTGAAACCGTTTAGACATAAAAAAAAAAAATAGCAAGTATATTAAAAAATAGTAAGGATTTTTTTTAAAAAAAAAACAGCAAATATATTCAAAAAAACAACAAAGATATTAAAAACAGCAAGGATATTAAAAAACAGCAAGTATTTAAAAAAACAACAAATATATTAAAAAATAGCAATGATATTAAAAAAACAAGTATATTAAAAAAACAGCAAAAATATTTAAAAAAAAAGCAAAAATATATATTTTTTTAAAGTAAGGATACAAAAAAGAATAATCAATACTTAATATTTTGTATATTAATTTTGAGGAGAATTAGATTGCAAACATTACCATTATATTAAGATTTAGCAAACAAACATTACCACTTAATAGTATTTTATTATACTTTTATCTAAATATACATATATTTATCTGGATATATTTGGGTATTTTATTAATTTTTTATTTTTATTTTGTATTAATAATATATTTTAAAATTAATATAATCTTTAACGGTCCGGTTTGGATTTAACGGATTTTCAAAATGAAAATCCAAATCCAAACCGTTATTAACGGAGCGGTTTGGATTCCCAACCCGTTTGACTTTTATCCGGTCAAACTTAAATCGTTGGTAAAATAACAGTTTGAAGAGGACCGGTTAACAGTTTTAACGGATTCGTACCACCTCTAAAGGTTGCAACCAATTGGGTTCAATCAAAGAAAATAAGGGAAGCTAAGAAGTTTTTGAGATTGGTAGAATACTATAGGTGGGTTATTTACAATTACAGCTTTGTTGGTTTGTTGATAAGGAAGATAAAAATGGGAGTGAGTGAAGGGAAAAGCTCTTGATCGGGGGAAATTCGAAGGAAACAAAACCCTAGCAATCAAATAGTTGTAGGTCGGATGTTAGGCCACTAAATGGATTGCGTTGTGCTTGAGGCCTAACTATATTGTTCCATATGCCTTGTTGACATATTTTTTTTATATATATAAAAAATGTGTAGGAATTATTACGTGTGACCATAAGGTAGCCACCTAGATCCCCTGATTTTGGGAGGCCATAGACTGTTAAGAGTGTGTTATAAATGTTATGGTCTCATGGTTAATGACTTGTGTGATTTGAAACTTGATTGTCTGTTTGTTTTATTGTATACACACATGTTTATAAAAACCGTAGCAGTCTTAATATAAAAATATTATTACGTACGCATTCAAATAGTTGTATACACACATGATAAGGAAGATAAAAATGGGAGTGAAGGAAAAAGCTCTTGATCTGGGGAAATTCGAAGGAAACAAAACCCTAGCAATCAAATAGTTGTAGGTCGGATGTTAGGCCACTAAATGGATTGCGTTGTGCTTGAGGCCTAACTATATTGTTCCATATGCCTTGTTGACATATTTTTTTTTATATAAAAAATGTGTAGGAATTATTACGTGTGAGCATAAGGTAGCCACCTAGATCCCCTAATTTTGGGAGGCCATAGACTGTTAAGAGTGTGTTATAAATGTTATGGTCTCATGGTTAATGACTTGTGTGATTTGAAACTTGATTGTCTCTTTGTTTTATTGTATACACACATGTTTATAAAAACTGTAGCAGTCTTAAGATAAAAAGATTATTATGTACGCATTCAAACAATTAACACTTTATGGGTTAGACTACCCCGCATATGACTAGAGCCGACGACAGTGATATACTTAGGAATGATTGAAGAAACCATCTTTATGGAGCGAGGTGCAGGAATTTTACAAACCATAAGAATTTTAGTATTTCTTCACCCAGATGATCTAAACAGAAGACAATAGAAGTAGAAAGTAGCTGCCTCTGATTCCTAAGTGAATATGAGATTCCCTTAATACTGAAATTTGTACTTTAATTTCTAGGGATTTGGAGAAGT
This sequence comes from Prinsepia uniflora, assembly GCA_032719365.1. Lineage (NCBI taxonomy): Eukaryota > Viridiplantae > Streptophyta > Magnoliopsida > Rosales > Rosaceae > Prinsepia > Prinsepia uniflora. The sequence goes on along the minus strand of CM064861.1, from coordinate 22,690,941 downwards.
TCTAATAAGGTATGAGTGATAGTAGATAGAATCCTATGGTCAGGATGCATAATTAAAAGTTGAAGTAACGAAAAAAAACCATATACTAGATAAGGTATGAATAGTGGCGAATTTATTTTGATATGTCGGTGATTTGTATATCAATTTAGGACTCGGACACGATCGAACACAAGTTAGTTAGGATATTGGATTGAAAGTTGAAAGAAGTTGTAATTGAGAGTTATAGTTCGGAAGGAAGCTGGGAAATTGTTGGTTACAATTCCCTGTATTGAATAAGAGCTCGAAAGGAACTCAAGTTATGGTTGCAGGCCCGAGTTTCAGTTTATGTTTTATCTTGGGGTTAAGTAAAGTATTAGTACTAAATAAGTTTTGTGTGGTTTGGATATGATTATTTTATGGTATTTTTTGGGATTATACTCGGGTTCAATTCTGGATTGACAGTGTCTTGACTTGAAATGTGAATCAAGAGTTGTATGGTATGATTGAACCTAGGGATTGTGCCCACTATGGTAGTAATGCGTTCTTCTAGATGGATGATGTTTGTAGTACGAGTTCATGTATAGTATAATTGTTATTGTAATAAGTGATTGAGTTGATTAACTCTGAAGTAATTTAGTTGTCCAGTTTGAGCATAAAGATAAGACTGAAACTATTCTCTAGAATTTATTCCCTACTGGGGAACTTGTTAGCGTGTTAGTGGCGAGCGCAAACAAACCCCACTCACCAAAATTTTGAGGACAATTTTTTTTAAGGGGGGTAGGTTGTAACGACCTAGAAAATTTGAGAAAGTGAATCAGGAAAATTAACATAGAAATGACTATCTTGCCCTTATAAGGTTAAATGTTGAATTTTTTACCTCGATACTTTCTGGACATTCTACGAGGACCGTTACATAGGTCTCGAAATTTCAAGTCCGTAGATAGGTTTGATATGGGTCACAATTGATTAAGGGAAATTTGTTAATTTTGGACACAAAGGTATTTAGGTAATTTTACAAGAAGGACATAGAGTATTCTAGAATAGTATTCATTTTTCCTTCCTTATCCTTCCATCAACTTAGACACTATATATATATATATATGTATGATCGTGTGGGGTGTGTTTGGTGAGGAGTGACCGAAAAAGAACAAAAAGGAAGAAAATAAGATGAAACCATGGGGGAAAGAACCAAAGGGAACTAGGAAAGGGAAAAGAAGAAGAAAGAAAAGAGGGAGGAAGAGAAGAAGGCCAGAAAAGGGCTGGAGAAGCTGAAGTGTTCAGACCCAAGAAGGAGTCCCTTGAAATCCAAGGGTTGGCCGTGAGTTATCGGGGTCTCTTGGAAGCAACCTAGCATCTAACTAGGATATTTGGGAGGTTTCCCAAGTCCCTAGGGTCATCTTAGGCTTGGAAGGATGAATATTAGACGTAGAAAGGCTGAGGGATAAACTTTAAAACCATGGCTGAAGCTCATGGAATATGACTACATTATGAAGGTTAGTTTTATGGGTTTTAGCATTATAGATCTCTTTCTGAACTTGTTTAGGTATGAGTAGATGGTTTGAAAGTGAAAAATGGATGTGGAAATTGAACTTTAGAACTGGGTCGTGGTTCCCGGTCGGGACACTTGAAACAAGGAAACCGGGTAGGGAATTGAGGAAGATAATGAATAGTTCCCTGATGTGGGAGGCCCACGCACAAGGAATTTGGATGGCGCATGTGGGCGTGTGGCCCGGAGTGTGGGATTCTGATCAACATACTTTTTAGGATTTTCAATGTTACGATTCTAATGGTACAGTGTTCGAGAAGATCGGACATTATCTCGGGGCAGTTTTGACTTGGCTTAAGGTTTACGCGGTATTTTAAATTCGTTTAAAATCTCGGAAAATTGTGGGACTAAAATTTGAGTTTAATGGGATGATTGGTAACCCTTAGAAGTGATTTATTGATAGGAACCCTCCCGAGAAAATTAGACAATCACGAGGGATCCTGCTCCCGTTCAATAATCACTACTCAAACATCAACAATAGTCTCAAAAGATTGTACAATAACCACAAACCATCTAACTGTTAGAAAATGGGTGATTGTACATTCATACATCTCGCTATATACAGAGCATAAGTTTATAACATGACTTAAAACACATGACTTTTTACCCTAAGGGTTCATAGATACACCAAAATCTCGCTTATGCCTCCACTCCTAAACAAGTCCCCATCGTTGTGCCATGGCCTGGAGGGCAAATAAAATCCATAAAACTGTTAGTGGAAGAAAATAACCATCGGAAAACACAATTTAGAAAACAGACATTCATACCCTCCATTTTATAAAATTATGCATGCATATAAAATCGTTAAAAACTCAGTGAACATATACCATTGTTCATAATCTCGATGTGCGTGAAAACTTATATAAAGAAAATCGTAACAATAAACCATCTCAACAAACATACACACAAATCATCACATCAATAACAAATACACCAAAATCTCGTTTATGCCTCCGCTCCTAAACAAGTCCCCATCGTTGTGCCATGGCCTGGAGGGCAAGTAAAATCCATAAAAATGTTAGTGGAAAAAAATAACCATCGGAAAACACAATTTAGAAAACATACATGTATACCCTGACAGGACCCATCCCAATCCCCCCGGGATTAGTGCGGGATTACCCTGCTCCCGTCTGACACGGGGTGTCAGACAAGGGATATTTCCGACCTCTGCCCTCCCGGGCTATCAGAGTACGCCAGGATCCGGAGGAGGCATGTGATATCTCGGTCTCTGCTACAGTCCACATCCGATGTCAACCTGAAGGGCAGTCAAAACATTAAAAACTGTGAGTGGACAAAAATAAAGAGTTTATAAAACATTTAATAAGAAGACATTTGTACCCTCCACTAAAAAGCATGCATGCATTCGAAAACCATTTATCCAAAACAAACCATAGGTGGGACTAAGCCCAAAGCAGATATAAACCAAGGTCGAAAGGACCATAATGAAAACGACCATACGGGCCACTGCCCAAATCCATAAGGGACTCGGCCCCAAACCATAAAGAAACCAAGTAAACGAGCCACTGCTCAAATCCTGTGCACACCTGTGCACACCACATATCATATATCATATATATATATATATAAGTCACACAACCAATCCTGTCACGGTATCCAAAGCTACGCGCGTGCTACCCGGGTCTCAATCCGAGTCATCTCAAAGTCAAGGTCAATGTCCGCAGACCACTGAACCTACCCGAGGTAATAGTAACCATAGCCTTCCTGAGAGTAAGGAACCCAACTGGGGGTGACTCCACTCAGTCGGTGCTCCGTGACTACTTCGGGGTCCACCCAGGCCAACGACCCTCCCCGGAGGAGATAATAGAAGTAAAGGAAGGTAGATGAACATATATATACATAACATAATATCCATGCCCGGTTCCCCTGAACCGTCATGATCCATAATATTCATAACTAGGTAACATGCCGGTTCCCATAAACCGTCATGTACTGTAATAACATAACCAGGGTTCATGCCGGTCCCCATAAACCGTCAAGAACTAGAATGACTTGACAAAGGTTCATGCCGGTTCCCATAAACCGTCATGAACTTGGAAATCCATCTAGGGTACCTGACCCAAAATCATCAGTGTAAAGCAACTGGGTCTCGTGCCCGAACATATGACTCAACTGGGCACCGTGCCCGATATCCAAGGGTCAGTCACGACTCCGATCATAGTGATGCGTGCAACCATCCATCCAGGACCGCCCTCAATCCTGGTATGTCGCCGTGAACGAATCAACCGACGCGACCATCGCATGATCATGGTGCACTCATCACCGATCGCTATCCTGAACCGTCAGCACTCCGAAGTCGAGCCTCCCCAGGCTGACCGACAACGAATCGTGCATCGTGACCTCTCCGGAAGGAACACATCCCAAACCGGAGGCGAGCGCCGTATCGTCGATCACCGTGCACATAGCACCCGTCGCGACCACGATTTAGACCCGAAGGTCGTAAATAGCGTCATATGCCCGAGACAACACCAAATGGGTCTCATACCCGAGTTTATCCATTTAGAAATCCAAAATCAAATCATTTAAATCAATAAAGAAATACATACCCGTATAAGCACCGTATAAGGTCGAAACCTCGAAATACGTGCTTATACGTAACCACATACAAATGCACCCATGGCATCATCAAACAAGTAATAAAATATATAATAAACATTTATGCATGCACCAATTTAGAAAACAAGGTCCACTCACAGACCGTCCGAGCTGCCGCCTCGATTTGCGTGCCATACGGCTCCCCGAGCCGATCACTGTCACCGGGACTCCCAAACCTGTCCAAATCGTAATAGAAGGTTACTAACTACTTAATTAACCTCCTACCAAAGCCCCGTAATTTTCCCCTATTTTTAACTATTTTTAATCCCGAACCTAAACCTTCCGATGCCCCGAAACATATCGAGACGGTGTCCGATCGACACGAAACCAGTCCCAAAATGTTCGTTACATCGAATAGATGATTTCGTATGTTGGAACCTTCCTCAAATTCCTCCCCACGCGCCCACACGCGCCGCCTGAAGTGGCTGTGCGTGGGAGCCACGCGCCTGTGAACAGTGATTCTCCTACCTCGATCAGACCGGTTCGAACCGGCCGGTCCGGTCCGACCCCTGCAACTGGACCGGCGTAACCGGTCCAGGCCTCCTTCTCCCTCATTTTCGGTTCGATTTCTTCCATTCCAATTTCTAAATTCCTATTTTCAAGTTTCCTATCTAACCCAATTAACAAAACAACCTAAAACCCCATAAATTGATCCCTAAAAATTCACCCCCCACGGCCCCTGTTTTCCGATTCCGTCCCCAGGCTTCACAGCCGTCAACCCCCGTTCAAAATCATCTCTATACACCCTAAACAATCTAACAAAAATTCCCTAATCAACCAAAACTATCCATAATGTAAAAATCGACAAAATGGGAGATTTGGGCCTAACCGGGTACCCGCTCGGGTTTGGGTCTCCACCATGCACGGTGGCTTCGTCCTGGCCGGCCACCACGCTTCACCGGTCCTCCTCTCCCCCTCTGGTCTCTCTGTCATGATCATAGGGTGAGGGTTGGATGTTTGGGTCTCACAGATGAGAGGAATGGGATCGGGAAAATGGTTTGAAAATGAAGAATGATCGATGAAGAGGCAGGTGAGATGCATGAAGGAGAAATGATGTCCATTGGATGGGTGACACTTGTCACTCATCCATTGGGCATCAGGACAAATATCTGGGCCCACTAGAGACAAAACTGCACTTTTGTCTCGTAAAACGTGCCATCGTGAATAGTAACCGGGAACTTCCGTGAACCGTAACTTCACCGTCGAACGTCCGAATTCGACGTGCCGCCTGTCTACGGATTCGTATCGTCCTTATGTACGTAACAGTCTTCGGCCCTCGGCCATCGGACCTCCCGGTCAAAAAGTCAACATTTGATCCCTTTTATCCAAAATTACCAAAATGCCCCTAACCTTCCGAACGTCATAACTTCCTCCCCGAACGTCGGAATTGAACGTGCCACCTGTCTATGAACTCGTGACGTCACAAACTACGTCACGGTCATCGGTCAAAGTCCATTTGACCGCCCGATTGAAAAGTCAACGTTTTGCCACCACTAGGGGCAAAACGGCCATTTCGCATCGTTCGTCCGATTTCGCTCTACTAATCACGGATTAGCCTCACTAATCGTGATTAGTCACTAATCTAATCATGGAATTTGGGACGGGTCGTTACAACCTTCCCTCCTTAATTAATTTCGTCCCCGAAATTCCAACCGACCTAAACCCAACCGTTCTTCCCTCCTTAATTTAGTTCCGTTCTCGAAACTCCAACTATCCTGATTCCACAACCTCCACCTCGTGTAAATAATTCGATCTCACGACACGTGTACACCCGTACACCCACTAAACAGAATAATCCTTACTCGTCTACAGCCCGACGTGCCACTAACGCTCTCGTCGTATCGACTACACTCGACCACGTCGAAGAACAGTAGCCACACGGTCCGAATTGACACTACTTGTCAAATCTACCATCTTGTTGATACAACAACTAGACGGTTCCCTTCTCAATCACTAATCTATCCTGACGTCTGCTCCCACTGGGAGCCATCAGACCTCACTCAACGATCCACGCTGACACCTCCGACAGACCGTCACCACTTGACAGTCGTCAGTCGAAAACTGACACTATACTCACTCGTGGTTACACTAACCACCAACGGACCCAACCAGGAGTAAACACTTACCCACAAAGCATTTCACTCAATCTGTGTGTAACTAGACCCATCAGAAATACCATGACCCAATGCACAGTATCTAACGTCCAGTCCACGACCCCGACTACTCCAATGGTATCGGAACCATGCCGACTACCAACACGCTCTCCAACGTACCACTGGTATAACCTATATACCGTCACCAGACATCCCAAGTCTGCCCGGTGTCGTACCTCGAACAACGAACAAGGTACGTACATCTACCCATCAATCAGCCTACAACCACCTAGGTTGTAGTCAATCACGTTTCAATTATGGAGTCCATCTGTCCGATCTAGACAAATCGAAACTCCAACCCATTATCTATTTCCAAATCCGAATCCGAATCCGCAATTTCGTAAGAAATCCCGAATCCAAACTCAGAAATCATATCCATAGCCATGTCCAAATCCGAATCCATAAAAAGAAAATCCACAGTCAAGCTCTAGAATCGAAGCCTGAATCGTCACCCAGAATCCGATTCCAAAACCCAAATACAGAAATCCTCTTTCAAGTTCCAAAATCACATCCTGAATCGTCATCCAAAAATCTGATTCCAAAACCTGAAATCTCGCTCACATCTACCAAGACGTACCAAAACTGAACCTCTCGGTTACCTGCTCAACCGATTACCACATTACCATCGATTGACCTCATAGGAAAGCCAATCACAATACACGTACATCCAAAGCTAACCACATTTGACCTCATCGGACACCTACTCACCTGAGTAACAAGCCATATGGGATTCACTTCGAAAAGAAGTTCAGTCCCATCATGCTCCACTCAAACATCCAAGTAAGAGCGATAAGCTCTCCACCTATCTGGATCATCAAAATCACGATCCAGATCCATCACTATGTCACACGACTATAGACGTCACGATCGAGACTGTGGGTCCTCCCCAATCACCTCGTATCGATCCTTGGCATTCCACCGTGGAAAATCAAGGATGTTACAAGACTATGACATCAAGATCCATCCTCATGAATGCAAATAAAACTCGCTGCACTCACCACACCACATAATCCAACCTCGTCTGCCACCAAGAAGAAAATGAGAAATCTCAGTCACCTAACTTCGATATACTCAACACATGCTGATGACCCAAGACAAATCCCGGGTCCACCAACCAATACACGATCAGTGTACTAGTGATACAACCCTCATCTGCCTTAGCAGAACCTGAGAAGTCACCCTAATGACTTCGAATTACCCAATACCAATGCGGAAAACCCACATTCCTCTCGTCACCTCAATCGCAACCTCTCGCGATTCCGAAGTTCCAACAAGATTGGAAACAACATACCCAGACATCAACCACGTGTCCCCTAACCAATTTAACTCTATCTGAGATCCACTCTGGGACCACAGGTACCAAACATAAGCCCATCACGACGGATGTGACTCAACGTCATCACAATCACCGGCACCAGCACCAGCACAAGTACCAGCACCAACGCATTATCACCTGCACTAGTATCAGCACACAGGCATCCATACTAGTAGCAGCACACTAACACCAGCACACCGTGTGCAAAACTGACAACCCTGGATCTCCGCACATATCGAACGACGATCCTGTACCTCTGCTCGAATAGGAGAAACTCCGTCTCCGTCCCCTGAACGTCCCCGTCTCATTCTGCGATCGCACTCAGCCGTAACCGAGTCGAATCCAGAATCGCTGCTCGTACATATGCGTTACTCACGCACCTCGTATCATCGTCACGACAACCTGAGTCTACACGACCTGATGAGACTCGACTAAGTCCATCGATAGTAGCGTCTGCCACAACCACGTGCAGACCTAACTACCAGGTACCACGATATCCAGACTCCGCATCTAACGGAATCAACCGCCTGTACCAACTACTCTGTATCCCAAACCTGGGATTTCATCGACAAGTACCAACCCTGATAACTTGTCCAACCAATCTCTAACCAGTCGTACTCCGACTAACCCAAATGTCGTCTACCAGGTCGCCCACGACCTTAGTTGCACCAACTGTCCATCACAACAAAAGTAGCACGACAACCAACTAGGTCTAACCGATAAGTACAACCCCGACTGCAAAGTGCAGTCCCAACACAAGCTGACATGACTAGACCAACTAACGAATCCAAATCCGAATAGTCGTCCAAGTCACACCACTCGTCAACTCACATTTCCGAACCATACACCCAAAGTAGGGTTCCACGATTACACCTAGAGTTCCACTGAACCCAACTGCATAAGGTAGTAAAATCAACAATCTGACCGACTCTGCGGTCTTGACATCGTAAGGACGTCAATCCAATCATACCGTCAATCCAACTAGGATTCCACAAATCCGACCGCTAACTACCAGGAGCAGTAAATCCATTTAACTCAACAATATCCAAACATCGATGGTCATAATTCCCAACCAGTCGTCGGAACCGATCCTACGACATCGTGAAGACGATCCCAACTAACCATCTCACGATCAAAATCTATAAGAATACGTTTATCCCTTTGTAGGGTTCCACACTGTCATCCACGACAGAACTATGGCAACCCCGGCATCGAATGCCGAACCAAGACGTTCCACGATTCAATCCTACTAACTATCGTATCGGCATCCCAACATCAGGTTGACCACGAACTGTAGCCCAATGAGATATCACATCCTCGACCTGTGTACATACTCCAAGAGCTGCACGGTTGTTCGAATAGAGACAACCCCGCTCTGATAAGCATCTTATGAGCAATCCTATGTTCTGATACCACGCTGACAGGACCCATCCCAATCCCCCCGGGATTAGTGCGGGATGACCCTGCTCCCGTCTGACACCAGGATCCGTAGGAGGCATGTGATATCTCGGTCTCTGCTACAGTCCACATCCGATGTCAACCTGAAGGGCAGTCAAAACATTAAAAACTGTGAATGGACAAAAATAAAGAGTTTATAAAACATTTAATAAGAAGACATTTGTACCCTCCACTAAAAAGCATGCATGCATTCGAAAACCATTTATCCAAAACAAACCATAGGTGGGACTAAGCCCAAAGCAGATATAAACCAAGGTCGAAAGGACCACAATGAAAACGACCATACGGGCCACTGCCCAAATCCATAAGGGACTCGGCCCCAAACCATAAAGAAACCAAGTAAACGAGCCACTGCTCAAATCCTGTGCACACCTGTGCACACCACATATCATATATCATATATATATATAAGTCACACAACCAATCCTGTCACGGTATCCAAAGCTACGCGCGTGCTACCCGGGTCTCAATCCGAGTCATCTCAAAGTCAAGGTCAATGTCCGCAGACCACTGAACCTACCTGAGGTAATAGTAACCATAGCCTTCCTGAGAGTAAGGAACCCAACTGGGGGTGACTCCACTCAGTCGGTGCTCCGTGACTACTCCGGGGTCCACCTAGGCCAACGACCCTCCCCGGAGGAGATAATAGAAGTAAAGGAAGGTAGATGAACATATATATACATAACATAATATCCATGCCCGGTTCCCCTGAACCGTCATGATCCATAATATTCATAACCAGGTAACATGCCGGTTCCCATAAACCGTCATGTACTGTAATAACATAACCAGGGTTCATGCCGGTCCCCATAAACCGTCAAGAACCAGAATGACCTGACAAAGGTTCATGCCGGTTCCCATAAACCGTCATGAACTTGGAAATCCATCTAGGGTCCCTGACCCAAAATCATCAGTGTAAAGCAACTGGGTCTCGTGCCCGAACATATGACTCAACTGGGCACCGTGCCCGATATCCAAGGGTCAATCACGACTCCGATCATAGTGATGCGTGCAACCATCCATCCAGGACCGCCCTCAATCCTGGTATGTCACCGTGAACGAATCAACCGACGCGACCATCGCATGATCATGGTGCACTCATCACCGATCGCTATCCTGAACCGTCAGCACTCCGAAGTCGAGCCTCCCCAGGCTGCCCGACAACGAATCGTGCATCGTGACCTCTCCGGAAGGAACACATCCCAAACCGGAGGCGAGCGTCGTATCGTCGATCACCGTGCACATAGCACCCGTCGCGACCACGATTTAGACCCGAAGGTCGTAAATAGCGTCATATGCCCGAGACAACACCAAATGGGTCTCATACCCGAGTTTATCCATTTAGAAATCCAAAATCAAATCATTTAAATCAATAAAGAAATACATACCCGTATAAGCACCGTATAAGGTCGAAACCTTGAAATACGTGCTTATACGTAACCACATACAAATGCACCCATGGCATCATCAAACAAGTAATAAAACATATAATAAACATTTATGCATGCACCAATTTAGAAAACAAGGTCCACTCACAGACCGTCCGAGCTGCCGCCTCGATTTGCGTGCCATACGGCTCCCCGAGCCGATCACTGTCACCGGGACTCCCGAACCTGTCCAAATCGTAATAGAAGGTTACTAACTACTTAATTAACCTCCTACCAAAGCCCCGTAATTTTCTCCTATATTTAACTATTTTTAATCCCAAACCTAAACCTTCCGATGCCCCGAAACATATCGAGACGGTGTCCGATCGACACGAAACCAGTCCCAAAATGTTCGTTACATCGAATAGATGATTTCGTATGTTGGAACCTTCCTCAAATTCCTCCCCACGCGCCCACACGCGCCGCCTGAAGTGGCTGCGCGTGGGAGCCACGCGCCTGTGAACAGTGATTCTCCTACCTCGATCAGACCGGTCCGAACCAGCCGGTCCGGTCCGACCCCTGCAACTGGACCGGCGTAACCGGTCCAGGCCTCCTTCTCCCTCATTTTCGGTCCGATTTCTTCCATTCCAATTTCTAAATTCCTATTTTCAAGTTTCCTATCTAACCCAATTAACAAAACAACCTAAAACCCCCTAAATTGATCCCTAAAAATTCAACCCCCACGGCCCCTGTTTTCCGATTCCGTCCCCAGGCTTCACAGCCGTCAACCCCCGTTCAAAATCATCTCTATACACCCTAAACAATCTAACAAAAATTCCCTAATCAACCAAAACTATCCATAATGTAAAAATCAACAAAATGGGAGATTTGGGCCTAACCGGGTACCCGCTCGGGTTTGGGTCTCCACCATGCACGGTGGCTTCGTCCTGGCCGGCCACCACGCTTCACCGGTCCTCCTCTCCCCCTCTGGTCTCTCTGTCATGATCATAGGGTGAGGGTTGGATGTTTGGGTCGCACAGATGAGAGGAATGGGATCGGGAAAATGGTTTGAAAATGAAGAATGATCGATGAAGAGGCAGGTGAGATGCATGAAGGAGAAATGATGTCCATTGGATGGGTGACACTTGTCACTCATCCATTGGGCATCAGGACAAATATCTGGGCCCACTAGAGACAAAACTGCACTTTTGTCTCGTAAAACGTGCCATCGTGAATAGTAACCAGGAACTTCCGTGAACCGTAACTTCGCCGTCGAACGTCCGAATTCGACGTGCCGCCTGTCTACGGATTCGTATCGTCCTTATCTACGTAACGGTCTTCGGCCCTCGGCCATCGGACCTCCCGGTCAAAAAGTCAACATTTGACCCCTTTTATCCAAAATTACCAAAATGCCCCTAACCTTCCGAACGTCATAACTTCCTCCCCGGACGTCGGAATTGAACGTGCCACCTGTCTATGAACTCGTGACGTCACAAACTACGTCACGGTCATCGGTCAAAGTCCATTTGACCGCCCGATTGAAAAGTCAACGTTTTGCCACCACTAGGGGCAAAACGGTTATTTCGCATCGTTCGTCCGATTTCGCTCTACTAATCACGGATTAGCCTCACTAATCGTGATTAGTCACTAATCTAATCATGGAATTTGGGACGGGTCGTTACATACCCTCTGTTTTATAAAACTATGCATGCATATAAAATCGTTAAAACTCATTGAGCATATAACATTGTTCACAATCTCGATATGTGTGAAAACTTATATAAAAAAAATCGTAACAATAAACCATCTCAACAAACATACAGACAAATCATCACATCAATAACATACAATTATTCCATATCCAAGGCATCCTCGATGCACAGTATCAATCATCACATCTATTTTACCGAAATTTCGTTGGAAATATCGGCGAAACTGCCGATATTTTCATTACTGGTTCGACATCATAACAGAGGGGAAAGAAATTGGTTCCCCCAATATCCATAATATCGATGATTATCGTCAAAATTCACCGATAATCACTGATACCCACCGATACCCATATTCAAAACCAAAAAAATTGCTTAATTTCCTCATCATCTTGGCTCTGATTCCTCTTTCTGGTCGCATAATTGAAGAAATAAGTCGTGCGGCAGGAGAGACTTACCGAAAATGCGTGGCCTGAATGTAGAAACTCAAGGCTACGCCATTATATAGACTCGGAATTTCGGCCCTAAAACCAATTGGTGATAGGGGAGTTGTCCAAGCCTATATAAGGCACACATTCATTTTCCTCTTTTCAGATGTGGGACATATCACTCATTCCTCACATCCCAACACGCCCCCTCACATGTGGCGGCTCTTCCAGCCAACACGTGATGATGTGAGACCACTTGTTCCACATCCTTTGCAACCACACAGGTTGTCGTCATTGTGCCCCCTAACACATAAGGCGAGTGCACACTGCGCCCCCTTAACAACATGGCGAGTGCATAGGCGACGTATGACACGCGTGGCGGTTAAGCCACCACGTGGGATAACCTGCTTTGATACCATGTTGAAGTTCAACACCCAACACGCAGCGGATTGCTTCACGATCAAGTAAGTATCTCAACCTGATCCTCCTAGCTGAAATCGATGTGAATCATGACTAGCCTATGACTAATTGTGTTTAGGATAGTTTCTATTTTAATTATAATGATGAAAACTGGAAATCGATGATGATTGAATGGTGAAAATTCACTCAGCTTGGTTAATGCACACCAGTTGTTTGATGAAATGCCTTGTGAGCAATCTTACACGATCTCGCCTACAATATGAGATTTCATCCTCTTTCACATTCATAAACTTCATGATCCTTTCATATTGATTCATTGTAACTTATATATTGAGAGATTACAAATTGCACAGTCACACTCTCTCTCACAATTACAACTCACACACACTTCTCATGACTTACACACAGTCAATTACAAGAAGCCACTTCACACACTAGATTCATAGAATCTCCTTGAGGCACATGAAACCGATACACACACTCCCAACGTCATTTTCATTCTGTTATCCCACTCAACACTCACACACGTGTGATGCCATTAAATTGTTGCCAGCTGTCAACTTAAACTTCAGCACTGAATGTGTGAATGTGAAGAACCCCTTTATTCCCGAAGCTTGACGAGTGGAAGAGAAGTCTGAAGTTTTGGTTTTGGGAACGAGAGGGAGAGAGGGGAGGGAAAGGGAGAGTATCCAATCGTTGTGGGTGTTCTATGGGATTTTTTTGAAAAATAAAAAATAAAATCGAGGGTTTTGTTTGTGCAAGGGAAGTTGAAAGAGTGAGGACTAATGCAAGGAATAAAGAAAGACGAAGTGGTTCATCTCCAGCAATGGGGTAGGCATGCAATTAATTATTAATTTAATATTTTATAACTCAGCCAAGCCTTCGGTCTTCCCACTAGGACTGACTGATTTCTTATAAAAATAAAATAAAAAAATTCCTCGTTTATTATTATTATTATTGTAATCCTTATCAATATTATCATCATCTTAATTCATGCTTTCACATCTTTATATATAATTGTTAATTTATTATTAAAAAAAACAGCCATTATACTTATATCAATTATAACTCAGTATTTTTTACTAATTATTTAACAAACTTTTTCTTAAATTTATTGTCAATTAATATATGATCTATTAATTTGACCAAAAAAATATGTTCCCGATTAAAAATTATATACATTTAATTTAATTTATTACTATATTATTTGTGATCTAATATTAACATTCAACGGTAAAAAAAATAGTTATTTTTTACTATATTAAAATTTAACTATGCTAATTCATTTTAATTTCTATTTCTATTTTAAGGTTTTGTATTCTTTGTCATCATCAGATCATTTTCTATTATATTATGTATCACATTTTTATATATATATCAAAGTCATTTTATAAAATTTTGTTAGTTTTATATAATCATTATTGAGTACTTAAGTTTTTCTAAAAGTTTCATTAAAAATTTCCATGTTTTGGACTAAATTTCCATCATTTTTATTGAACATAAACAATATCGATATATCTATTGATTTTTCCATAAATTTGACTGTCGATATCGATATTTTCATTATTGCGCACAATTGAAATGAACTTCGAACCTGATAAAGAAAAGAACGAAAAGACGAAGTCGTGACAAAGTTTAGAAAGGGAATCGTCAATGAAGGGCATTTTCATCTACCCAGTGTTCAAAAAGTAACAAAACTAAAATAAAGAATAACTCGAAAGGTAATATTCGAAAATGTAACGTTTGTAAACCGTGGATCCGCTCGCTATATTTGAAGAGAGTAAATTAAAAAAAAATCATCATACAAATGAGAGCCATTGTAAGTTGTGACGTCCGGAATTGAAATGTGATCCAGCGTTGATTTTGATGTCAACCAACCAAATTTGCTCATTATACCAAAGTTTGAATGGATCACTGGATCGTACATGGCAGTTTTTGTTGTTGTCATGCTATAACATCATTCTGTCATTAGTCTTTCTATCATTTCATGATAATGTAGCGCTTACCACTCCTAATAGTTTACAACCTACAAGATATTTATTTCTTATAAATAGCTTTATTTTCCCCTTTTTTTCTTTTATAGCTGATCAAAAAAAAAAAAAAACAGGAGCAAATAGAAATACAAACACATTATGTAATCATATAATTTATGTCGACTGCATACACATAGGCCATAGCAGCGACAGTGACAAATTGTAGCATGTAACATAAAAAACAACTTGCATCCAGAAACAAACATTGTAATTTAAAAAGCGTTAAGATATGTAACTTTGAACGATATGGGGAAGGAGGAAACGATCGCAGCCGTTAGAAAGTTTGACCTGCCTCCCAAGCTACAAAGAAAGCTTTAGGTCTAAACCAGTACCTTCGTCTTCATCTTCTTCTTTTTTATCTTCATTTTCTTCCGTTTTAGAGGGACCTGCAGCTCCATGGTCGCCAGGCCGACTCTGATCATCCTCAAAGAAGTCTTCCGGTTGAAATGTCGGGTTCCAACCGCCAGCGGTGACCCTTTTTTCTTCGTGTGCTTCGTTGTTCTTCTGATCCAGTTTCTCCTTCGACCTATTATTTGAGTTGCCTTTCAGAAGTTCGCGCACTTCCCTTGTACTTCTAATCAAAGCGAAGAATTTCTCGATCTTTTCGTCTTCATCATCTTCTCTTTCTTCACTCTCCATCTTCCTTTTCTTTCTTTCTCCTTCCATATTGTTGTTTTCTTAATTGACCAGTTTCTCTGTTTGTGTGTGAGGGAGAAAATAAAGAGCAAGAGAGACTGATAGAGAGAGATAAGGGAGATGGTCCTTCTCTATCGAGTAGTGTCCATTACTTAATGTGCGTGTTGAGAGAGAGAGAGAAAGAGAGGGAATGGACATCATGATTTTGTTTTCATCTTCATCGCTTATTAATTATTTAATTCAAGCGTTGTCGTAACATTTATAATAATTGATGTTATAGTTGATATAATTATTTTAAGATACAATAATAAAAGATAAATATATTTACTTTTTGATTTTTTTAGTCGGCCGAAAAGTTGAGTTTGACGGAAATTAAACACCAACAAGAAAATTCGAGTTTAATTAATGAAAATCATTTTTGTTCGGAAGACTAACATATTATTTTCATTATTTCAATTTTTATAAAAGTACATCAGAGATATAATAAAGAGAAGAAAATAAATAATAAAATATTATAAAATTAATTAGGACCCACAGGCAATAAATGAGCTTAAGAATGAGTGAGAGAACTGCTAATCAATTGCTTAGGGACTAAAGCCATGTTGCTCGACTCTTTAGAAGTCGCGGGCTGCGTGATTTATATCAAGAAAGGCAAGAATTTTAATAATTGATCAAAGATGATGATCACATTGACAAGAATGCCTATTGGAAACTCTTCATATATGATTTGAACGATATTCAAAATGTAAGGAGAGGTGCATATATGTCAATTCACAATATTTGGTAGGTAAGCAGAATAATTGTGTGCGTCATCTCCATGACGTAATGTTTCCACCAACTCCAATGTGTGATGAAAGCATCA